>CM067061.1:31898673-32498673 GCA_033980235.1 Diadema setosum | reverse complement strand
AATAAAATGAGCACTGTACCTTTCATTCTGCACTGCCTAGGAAATCTACAAAGCATCAATGCTTCACCTGCTAACACACCTGTGGAAAACATGGATTGGTGCATACCTATTGATTGGTATGACCAAAGCTCTTTGTTTCAAAACAACTTTACCATAAATTTGTACATTATGCATGACATGCCAAACAAATAAAATGAACACAAAAACACTGCCTTCTGCACTGCCTAGGAAATCTACAAAGCACTAATGCTTCACCTGTTAAAACACCTGTGACAAACCTGTGGATTGGTGCATATCTATTGTATTGATTGGTATTGATCACAGCTCTTTCTTCCAAAACAACTTATTTATCACAAATTTGGTACCTTCACTGAATCTCCCACTGATGAATCCAAAGCAAAGAATTACAGCAATATGCAATTGTGCCTTTCATACAGCAGAAATACTCAATTCCACTGTTCTGTGCTGCAGGTATGGGTTCTCACCACAAAGCAAAAGACTGAAATTAAATCCTTTATAAAGATATCACAGCTATCAAACAGATATAAAAAACCTAGAAATGTCACTATGGCAACTGGTATGCCTCCACCATCACATTATTCTCCAAATAGGTCTGTAGTAAATATTGACAGTGTAAGACAGCAGTTACACATTATTGGTATAGAATTTAAATGACATGGAAAGTTTGTGGCACAACCCCAAATGAGTTGAATGTTCATACATTCCTTGAACAAGATTTCATTTGGATGGCTAAATTTTCACTTGGCCATTGACTCCTGCCCCTTGATCCCATGGCCCACATTTTTCTTCAAATAATCACTACCTGGTAATATCCAATTTTTATAACAATATTTTGAGCTATTTTGAGCTATTTTCAAAATGAGAGAAAAAGACATCACTTAACCCTTAGCCCCATGGCCTAAATTTTCCTGACAGAATCATTGTGCAGAAATATGCGTATATATCTAGTTTAATCATAAGTGTATGCACTGAGTAATTTTCAAGGTATGGAGAAAATAGTGTCATTTCAGCATGAAACAAAAGAATTTAAGTATTTTTACCAAATCTGTGTCCCTTGACCTTTGGCCCAATGACCAATGCATAAATATGCTAAGCTTTATGAAGATAACTTGAGTCATTTTTGAGATGTGAAGAAAAGAGTGAAATTTTAGCATTTGCACTTGACTTTTAAACCTTTGATCTTTCACTCTATATGACCCAAAACTTTCCCTAGTGAATTTCTACCTAGTTACACTGTACATTAAATTTCATGTAAATACCTCCAGGAATTACAGAGATATGAAGGAAAAAGTAAACTCTTATCAATATGACCTTGATCTTTGATATTTGACCTTAAGCATGTGTACCCAAAAGTTGATAAGCTCTGGTTCACCCACTCATACAGTATACATTTGCCAAATTTCATTTGGATACCTCCAACGGTGTTTCAGTTACGCTGTCCACAAAATCGATTACAGACGGAAGGATGGATGGACAGAAAGACAGATGGAAGGACAGACAGAAGGACAACCCTATATGTAATGCCTTTGATTGGAGGCATTAAAAAAGAAGATTGGGAGGTGCAAGTTTAAATACACTGCTACATGACCAATGTAGACAAAATTTTATCAACTCAAATATTTCAAATATTTTCCTCACCATACTGTAGAAGTAGTGATCCTTCATGCAAATCTTGACACAGAAACCCACATTCGCATTTCTAATTTTTAATGTAATAAGGACTGAGTGATTTCAGTGAGTTGATCCACAAAATCAAAATATTGAGATAAAATTTTAGACAGTTTCCCTTAAAATGTATCATGACTAAAATTCTACATGAGTGCCTTTTCCTGAAGAAAGTAATAAGCTGTGATTATTGGTTGCTCTCTATCTTACTTGAATAGACTTTTCCTTCAATCTTGTCTGTCTCTTTTCACTATAACCAGTTTGGTTCTGCTATTACATTAAATCTCTGTCTCATGAAATTGATCAACACTTCCACTAAATCAATACCATGACTCCAACAGATAATCATCCAGTTTCCTGTCAACTTGCTTCCTTTGGCATTGTAATCATTGTAAAATTCCAAGTTCAATAATGCACATTGAGCTGATATTGATGACTACGATTTGAGGCTGAGTCACATTCTCTGCTTACAACTAATCAATCTAAATTTTTTGCAAGTCAAACAGGCTTTTACTGAAAGTCATGGGTGAGGATCCCTTAATATAAGACATAATTTCAAATTAATGACCTTCCAATGTCTTCTGTGAGATTAAATCTGTAGTAATTTGCAATGGAAGGCACTACACTGAACTTCAGATTAAACTGCTAGTTGATAGCGGAAACTATAATTAGGGTAACCATAACAACAACACAGTCATCATCAATTATTGTTGTGATTATCATCATTACTACTTACTGCTTTCCATATCATCATTATTGCTATCAGTATTGATATGCATATTATCATTATCATTACTATAATTATTACAATATTAATTGTTCTAGTATGTAACTTATTATCACCATGAAAACTGGACAGAGTCCCTGAGTGTTCATTTTCTACTTTTGGTATCATCAATTTCAAATGAAGCATAATTTGCTCCACTCTTCTTTCTAAACAATCGTTGTTGCCTTTTCCTCCTAATTGAAAGTCACAATACCCAATCTAAGCAAAGCAGTTTCTGTTGATTAAAATTCTTACAACATGATTGGGCATTGCAGAATGATTTATGGTCTCACTCATAAACAATAGAAAGCCCAATGTACCCACCTACTTAATTTCTGATTAGCTTGGTTTCAAAGGCGGGCAGAAAATATGATTTTACGATGCAAGACAAAGCATGGACAACAAAGAATGATGCATGGCATTTTCTAAAACTAATTTTAAAAAAATACAGTGATAAATTGATTTCCCACCACTATGGACCCATTAGAGAGGGGTAAAATCCCAACCATGGAGTCTCTGTCCTCTGGAGAATGAAGAATAATGATGGGGAGAGAAGAAAGAGAGACAGAAACGACAGAAAGGAAGTGAAAGAAAAGGAGAGAAAAGAGAAGAGAAGAAAGGAGAGAGAGGGAGAGCAAAAGACAGATAAACAGAAAGTCAGACAGATGAGAGAAGAGGAATAATAATGGAGAAGGAGAGAAGGATCAAATTACAGCAATAGAGAAGAGAGGGGAAGAGAAAGAGATGGAAAGAGAGAGGTAGATAGAGACAGATGCTGCATGCATCCCACCTCCTCTTTTTACAGTCCACTGCACAGCCCTTGTGTATGACCAACACACAATGCTCCATTCGGGGCCTCTTTACGACAAATTTGTTTCAATTACCTGCCGCATATATGATAGAAATCATGCAGCAAATTTTCCCATTCGTTTCCATCAGTGACTCAGAGCCCTTAACAAGCATCCCTCCCCAATGACAAGGCTTGGCAAAAATAGGTGATACTGGACAGTCTCACTCGCATCCACTTGGGCTGCCCCCCTTGCGGGTATTTTGCTGGTAATACCATGGACACCAGACGCAAACGGCAGGTCAGTCAAAACTGGCAAGCACTGACTTGAATGGAAAATTTGATGTAAACTTGAATAAATGAGCAAAGAGTTACTTCAATAACAGTGTACATAAATGTCACAAAAATACCTACTGTGTAGCAGTAGTTTTTATCATCCTTTGTCCATCTAAATTTAGCCCCTACAGTAATGTGACTGAAGTGGTCACTTGGAAAACATTGGACTTTCTTTGATAGCTGTAAGAAATCTTAGATGTTATTTGCGATGGAAAGCAGGAGCTGCACAGATTGAGCTTTTTTTTTCTTTTTTATTTTTTGTCTTGGATAATGCCCAAAGAAGCATTTGACCTTTCCTTAGAAAGTCCCATAAAGAATTGAAGCCATTCAAAAGCAGTATATCAGAGAACATATTAAAAAAAGAATCAGAACCATGGTCAACAAATAGTAAGCAAAACATAGTATCTATGCAAGAAATTTCTCCTAATTGGCTTTGTGAACAAAAACATCAAAAGCATCATAAAAAATGCAACAAATTCTACAATGAATATCTATCAAGTATTACAAATTCCTTTGTGCCACGGCAGTCACTAGCATAGAAATGCTCCATTTACAAAAAACACTTTTTATATTCAAGGAATGTGAATAAGATAACCTTGCAATAGGTTTTGTGGGCTTCAAAAAGGCATTCACACATTCAAATAGCTGTACTTTGAGATACATTGAATTTCTTTGATTCTGCTGAGATTGATAATGGTCTTAGGCTTTTGTTTCATTACTTATATATTCAACCTTGCTTTCTTCTGGGGCACACTCTTGTCTGGAGAATTTCTTATTATATCTTCATGACTTATGGAATAATAGATGTGGGGTTGTTGGGATTTTATAGAAAAATATGAGAAAAGAGAGTACTTTCTTGATAAGTGATGTCACAATCTTGTGACTGATTGACAGTTATTTTGAGAAGCACAGAGAATGCCAATCAAACAAGATTATTGCTTGAAATATTATCATTTCTATCCTTTCAATCTCTTTCCCGCTGCCACATGATCAGTATACTTCATTAATCCGATGCATTTTCCTTGACCTGGGTAATGTAGCTTTCTTACTCTCCCAACTCCCTTACCCCTCTCCCCCCCCCCCCCCCCCCCCACCTACCCCACCACCACCAGAACAGCAATTTCATCATCTAGTTTCCATCTAGTAATCATCCACTTTTTTCACCAAGAAAGACATCCTTCCTTTCAACTGCTCATTTATTTTCTTCAATATTTTATTAACTCCTTCTTCCTAAAACCAATCCTGTAAATGTCAATTGCTCTCATCCTTTTCCCTGCCTTCATCTCACCTCAAACTATCTCTCTATTTTCATCTCTGTCTGTCCCTTTATTCAGGATTAGTGATGAACCCATCTTTCTTGTCATTAATCTATCTCCTTCTCCAAGTCTTTTTCTCCTCTGCCTTTCATTAGTAGCACCTCTCTATTGAGCCTCTCCTCCTGTAATGGCATGGCCCTATGTCAATGATTATTGCATGTCAAGTGCAAAATTACCCCCTGAGTCTGGGCCTGTTTATGGCATCGTGCTATCCTGACAGATGTTTCGGTTCCGCTCTTAACTATCACATCGGTCACAACACATTCACTGATAGCAAAGACAAGCAAATTTTCCTAGGCAAGAGAAATTTAGGTGCAAAAAAAAAAAAAAAAAATCTGATGGCAGTTTAAAGACAATCTTAAAGATTTCTTCTCCACCTGATTATCATTCTATCTCAATGAACAAACATACTTGCTCCCAGACTTATACTTTAAAGGGAAGATAAACCCCAAGAACAATGTGGATTGAGTGAAAGCAGCAACATCAGTAGAACACATCAGTGAAAGTTTGAAGAAAATCGGACAATCGATGCAAAAGTTATGAATTTTTAAAGTTTTGGTGTTGGAACCGCTGGATGACGAGACTACTAGAGGTTATGACGTATAAGTGGACTACAATATCAAGAAAATATAAAGAAAATACTACAAAATTCCATTTTTCATGAAAATTACAAATTCCATCAACTTGATTTTGGCATATGTTAAGGGTAGCAATTATTCCCCCTGCTTTCTGAAAGCGGTTGGTCCACTGCTCTTTCATAATTCTAGAAAAGTGAATTTTTGTTGAATATCCTTTATATTTGCTTTGTATTGTTGTCCACTCATACGTCATATCCTCTAGTAGTCTCCTCATCCAGCGGTTCCAACACCAAAACTTTAAAAATTCATAACTTTTGCATCGATTGTCCGAATTTTCTCAAACTTTCACTGATGTGTTCTACTAATGTTGCTGCTTTCACTCAATCCACATTGCTCTTTGGGTTTACCTTCCCTTTAAGATGAGCAACTAGAGAGTACTCACCTACTAGCCTTTATCTATTTTGTTCACCAGCGACCAATATAGAGGTTGATACATTCTGTAGGATGTGTAATTTTCTTGACCCATCACTCACAGGGTCTGTTATCCCCTCAGGCTTTACAGTATGTATAATAAAAAGACAGACCCTACTTCTCGTGGCAATGGGCTGAATTGAACACGCAGAAGGACTGTGGTGACAAAATCTACATTAACCCGTTGAAGACGAGCCCTGAGTATACTTGGACAGGTGTCTATAGGAAATGCGTGTTATTACAAAATCAGTCTGTCCTCAATGGGTTAATAGTGTCCAGCACACAAACAAGATACTACGTGTACCTACCAAAGTTGTAACAGAGTAGAGTGTCATGTCTCAAGAAAGCAAGCAATAAATCAAATGAATTTAGTAGCTAGTTGCTGTACCAGGTACCTGTATAATTTTGTCCTAATTTGCATAATTTTTTCCTCCTTTTCCTTAAAGTTAAGTAACGGCTGTGAACATTTCTCGTGTTCATAATCCTTGGCTATATACATCACCCCTACCCCTTCTTCAATATTTCCCTCCCCCACTTCCTCAGAAAATTACATGTCAAGCTCTCTCCCATCTGACCTTGGAGTCATCATTACGCACGTGGTCAGTCAAGCATGCCAGATCGCCCTTGCTGTAGAACAAGAAGGGGCCAGGTTTAAGAGGAATGGTGCAATTGGGCTAGAGGATGCTTATATGAAATTCTGAAGGGAACTAAAGGAAAATTAGTTTTAGCAGTGGACCTACATTCCATATCCTACAGTAGAAACAAAGTTTTCTATGAAAATGAGTATAACTGAAGTAATTACACTGAGACTGCAAAATCTTTAGAATAATATAAGAGCCATCATCACAGCTCTTTCATCAATAGAAATATGAAGACACTTTGCACAGTACATAATAGTTTTGCAAAACATGAAATAATTTCCAAGAATACCTTGATAGTATTGTTCATCAAGACTCAAAGTCAAAGACATTTCATATTGTAGTCACACATGTATCTTGGCATATTGTGCAAGGCATATTCTCAGCTTATGCACTAATATGTAAGATATTTTTGCTTCATAATTGTCTGGATGTGAAAAGCAGACATAAAACAAGCTTGTGATTTCATTCAAAGGAGAGGACAAACCAAATGAAAATGTTATCAAGAGGATCAGAAGGCAACAGGGAGCTCCCTCACAACTCTGAAAAAATGAGATAATTGTATTTATAAAAAATCACTATTGAGAAGATTTAAAAAACACTCCATTATGCAGAAATGGCAAACATGTTTGACATTTTAAGTACCTTTAATCTTCTCCCATCAAAGCAGATGGGGTGCCCTGCACACCGCTTATTCTCACACGAATTGTTCAACGTCATGAATTCTTTTCACTCTGGACTGCAATCAGGTGTTGTTTCCTGTGTCATTAAATATGCATGTTGCCCATTTCACTTCGTACGTGTGCTTCAATTCCACATTATCGGCAAAAAAAAATTTTGAAACTTGAAGGCACACTGCTAATCCAGATATTGCATGTATCAGTTGAAGTACATGCATACTGTGGATGGGGAATAAGTGTGATAAGAAGCAAAGATGTGTGCTCCATAATAACAGGCAGAGTTGTCGGCTAGAAAATTGTTCATCTGATTTCATGTCACACACACAAAGTCAACATGGAATGTAGAATTAAGCTGACTTCAGCTATCGCAGTAACTGCAGCGTTGGATTTTACCGCCATAATGTGCCAAGTACATGAATACGGTAGTTGGTTCTAACACCAGGAGTGGGGCACTGTAGCATAGTGGATAAGACTCTTGACTTTCAATATTAGAAGTTCCGAGTTCAAATCCTATCAAGTGCTTATGTCCTTGGAAGAGATGTTTTTACCAACCACGTTCCCGACAACACCAGTCTAAAAATAATGGCAGGACCCTCTGCTAGAGTAGTGGCAATGCTAAAGAGGCTACCCTGTATAAAGAAGACCATAATTATGACTCTTTATATCTGAAAGCATTTGGTATGCACTCAATGCAGCTGGCTTATCTCTGCAGATTTCAAACAAGAATGTAAACAAACAAACAAACAAACACTATTTGACAGGGCCTTTTTTTTTTTTTGGTGTGTGTGGTTTTTTTTTTTTTTTTACTTTAGGCAAAATTCATATTTGCCTTAAAAATGAAAAAAGAAATTGGTCATGTTTTAGAAAAAAAAAATCATTAAAAGAATTTTTCATTTTTGATAAAGAAGTAAAATCTTCAAACAAAATAACAAAATACTCCATAGTTGGAAGCAATGAACTACAGAGTTCATTTGAATACTCAAGAATGTTCTGCTATGCAGAGTAAAGTAGAAGGATGACTATACAAAACAATTACTCATACATACATAACAGAATACAATTGTTTATGAGCATTTGCCCCATATTAGGAGTTGCAATAAATGGTAAAGGCCTATTCATTGCACAGTAAGTCATTGACTGACAATTGAGATCAATCTTACAATTGCTTCATAATACTGAGCCGAGGTCATGCCATGCAGTATTGACGTTAGGCATAATTGAATTGTACCAAGTACAGGAAAAGACAGATGGAGAGGCAACTACAGAGGTTATTCTCAAGGACAGCATTAATTGCTTTTAAATCAATAACTCTACTCCCATTCAGACCACTGCCAGGGGTTTCCTCATATTCAATCATAACATTATTACACATTTGTAAACTTATTCCTGTAGCACACACACTGTATGAGTAAAATGGGTACGAGTGTGTGAATAACACCTTCACATATTTAGATTATCTATAAATCAAAATCTATAAAATATGGTAGCTCTTTACTTAAAAAGGAAAAAAAACTCTCTTAAAGGATAATGATAACTTAGACCCCGTTTACAGTGCGAGGCTCGGCCGTGGCCGAGCCGCGGCCAAGCCCAGCCCCGCTTCAGTGTAAACGCGCAAAAGGCCAAATGCAAGACCAAAATTGGCCTCGCATTTGGTCTCGCTCTGGAGGTGGTCTCGGCCGCGGCTCGGCCGCAGCCGAGCCCGGCCTCTTCTTGGTGTAAACGCAAACTGGGCCAAATGCGCGGCCAATTTTAGTCTGGCTTCCAGACCCTCTGCCCGTACTATTTTGCTATTCACGATATTAACCTCCTCAACGTGGAAAACTAGTATAGTTTAAGGTGGTTTTGTCCTGCAAAGGATTTTTCCTTCGGCAAAGGCCTTTGCCCGAACGGCGACTTCGTCGCCAAGGAATCCAGTTGGCAAAGGGTCTGAAAACCAGGCTATACCAAATTGCGTTTGTTTACAAGCAGAGCGCCACTAAGACAAAATATTGAAAGGTTTGAATTAAAAGCGCGGCTGAGCCCAGCAGTGTAAACGTACAAAATTGCGAGGCTCGGCCGCGCAATTGTGGCCGGGCTCGCACTGTAAACGGGGTCTTATATCACAGAAATGGGTGCACTACAATGAACAGATTATGGACTTATTTGTCGTGTAAACAATGAAGGGGGAACGAAACAATGATAATGAATTTGTTCATTTGAGTTTATCATTAAAGTTAAACATTTACTAAATGCTATTTCATCTAGCTAAGTTTGTCAAATTGACTTGAAGGTAAACTTACCCATTCACTGTTATTGACACATGACATTCATCCTAAGTGTGAATTGCTATGACTTATCGATTTGGTTACATAAAGCAACTTACAGCTGATCTGAAAGCTATTTGAGCTTTCAGATCAAATAGAAATGATCAAGTTCATGAAAGTTTTCATACAACTAATTGCACAAAGCATTAGCGTGCCTTTAATTTAGACATTTGAGAACCAGGAGGGCATTACAGCTGCAACAAAATCTGCGCAGTTGAAACCAGAAAGGTTTCAACTAATAATATCTAGGCCTGATATTTTGACAGGACCAATATATCAACTTTCTATCCACCAGAGCAACAGTGATTAATTTGATTAGTTTCTCAATCCACAGGGGATCTGGGGAGGCAGGGACAGCTTCCCCAGGTGATGGGGGGGGGGGGGTAAAAACACGCTCAATAATTGATATCCCCCTCCTCCCACGACTGACACTTTCAGTCTAGACAAGGACTTCATTTGATTATAAATATCCCCAGCTGGAGGGGGGGATGGAGAGGATGAAAATTTGAACATGGAGATCACACAATTCTCATCCTCACTGGACTCCTTTGCATGGTAAGTAGGTGAGATCACAAGTTACAGTATCATAACTGAACATCAGCAAGGAAAACATCCCAAAAATTCACCAGCAGAGCGTCGAAGCATAACCGCATATGAAGCATTGGATGTGGGATGCGGTGCGCATATAACTCACTCCTTGGGGAACCCCTGATTGCACTTGTTTCGCAGTCTCTCATGAATAATATTACACCACCAGAAGACTGCATCCCAAAGAGGAAGAGAGGGAGAGAGGTAGAGCCAGCTCTCCATCTTGTCTTCCAGATAATTGAACCAGTTCATGACATCGGCATCAGCATGACGATGGGACATTGCCCCTGACGACAGTTGAGAGGGCCCTCAACACCTCTCGAGAGGGGAAGATCAGTAATGCATGTTCCAAAATACAGTTGCTAAAACACAACATTTTATCATTACACAGTTAGCACTTGAAAACTTCATGGCATTTAGACTTTTTAGTTACTAGAAAAATAAAACATTGTGTTCTGTTTTGATTAAGGTACCAGTAATTCAAATACTAACTTCAGAGACATGTGCAGCCACTTGAGTAGCTTTACAAACCCCTTCTTTATCATCTGTATTTTTGTTCTAAATGCAAGGTTCCTCATGAATGTTCTGCAAAGTATGAACATTGAGGACGAGTCCCGAGTATACTCGGGCAGGTGTCTATGGGAGATGCATGTTGTAGCAAAATTAGTTTGTCCTCAATGGGTAAATGCCAGTTTGCATACTGCCAAGAAGATGTCTCTAAATAAACGGCATGGTGCTCCATCATCAAAATGAATTTAATTAGTTTTCTATAATCATACATACAGAGTTTGATCTTGCATTTGCTATCATATCAAATTGGGTCAGTATGCCTGGGCGCCATCCACAACATCTTGAAGCAACCTCATGTTATAACATGTGAATAAGAGTAAAGTTGGGCTCCATAAAACTGTGATCAAACATTCATATAAGAGCAGCAGCCATCAATCTTTAAAATAATAATAATAATAATAATAATGACTATAATAATGATGATACTACTACTACTACTACTACTACTACTAATAATAATAATAATAATAATAATAATAATAACTATTAACTAACAGTCACTATGAAATGAGATTACTGGTTACAGGATGATTTTTCCTTAACCCGTTGAGGACGAATCCCGAGTATACTCGGGCAGGTGTCTATAGGAAATGCGTGTTGTAGCAAAATCAAAACGTCCTCAACGGGTTAAAGACCGGTAGAGTGGGCACATCATGCAATGGGAAGACTGGCCTAAAAACATAGTCAGAAAACCTCATAATGAATTGCGTACATCTTTATCACTGATTTCTACGTAGGGTAGTCAGAAATCCTCATAATGAATTGCGTACATCTGTATCACTAATCTCTTTATGTAGGCACACACACAGCAGAAAAATGATGACTGGAGTCAAATGTTACGTACGAGGATAGGCTTCAAGGCACATATTCACTGATGAGTGATTCTACCAGGCCTCTGCTAGTCATGGTTTTCGAAAAAAACACTATCCCGGTGCATGGGCAGCAAATAAAGATCAATACATTCAGGTTACTGTAAAACAAGGAATGTTCACATGCATTTTAATTTCGCGAATTTCGCGAGTGCTAAGATTCGCGAAATTAAAATGGCAAATGTACGCGAAAGTTCTTGTCTACACTATATGCATTGAATGCCAGTGGCAATTCGCGAAAATTTCATGCCGCGAAATAGGCTGTCGGCTCCAATTCATGAAAATTTCATGCCACGAATATATCATGTTTTACAGTAACCTGCTCTCCCCACACTACCAGGTCTTCAAAGAATTAAATAATCACAACAGTCTCTCACCTGCCATTAGAAAATCATGATCATGATCTTCATGATCTATTGTATAACAAACTCTTCAGGTAACCATGCAGCATGCTTCAAAATTTCTCTACGCACCATTATCTTCATACCTGTACATCTTCATATAACATCGCAATCCCCCCCCCCCCACTCTGTCCTTTATTCTCTCCCTTGCTCCTCTCTCTTCTTTTTTTTTTTATAAACTGGAAGCACTATAGTGGGAAGAGAGAGTACCACGGCTGAACAAACTGTAACAAGATCGGGCTCAATATTTACTGATCTTTATGCTCTTTACACATTACACATCCTGCCGCACAGTGCATCGAAGGCCATCCGGTTTCGCCATCTACGAGCGGTGTCATTGTGCGCAACCATGTCCGGATGAATGGGTTTCCAAGCTCACGGTCAATCAGGTTTGTGATTCCTTGCTACAGTATGTTTGCAGCTCTAACTCCACCCTTCCAGAGATCTTCAAATACAGTACACGACTACTGGACAGTCATGGATGCACACATTACTCTTGAAAACAGCAGATGTCCAGCAATTCATCCCATTTAATGAGAGATGCTGTTCTACAAGAATGTGCAAGCAGCAATCTAAAGCAGCCCCTGATCCATTGATGACAATTAGATTCTCGTATATCGTCACATAAAAGTCTTTAAAAGTCTTTGGAAAGAGGTTCTAAAACACAAAGGTAGGAGTATATGCTGTGTATTAATTATTTCCTACAATTGTCTTTCAATGCATATTTACAAAATTAAAATATGAGAGTTAGATTTAAATTCATTTCCTCAGTTCATATTTGATATCTTTTATGTAATAATATGTAAGTGCATTCAAAGCCTCAATTTAAAATCTGATTGAATCAAAGGTATATCATTTTAGTGAAAATATCTTGCACATAAAAACTGGAGCCAAATACAATTGGTGCATTCAGAGCCTCAGTACTTGAATCACAGGTATATCATTTTAGTGAGAATATCCTGCACATGAAATTTGGAGCTGATAAAGATTTACATCTTAAACATGATCCACAAAATTACACTTCAAAAATTCCTTTCACGTTGTCACTCAACACAAAGAAAAGCTGGATGTCTGATTTTTGAAGAAAATTTGGACAAAGGAAATAAAAATTTGTCAAATGAGATGCTATCAGTGAAACCTCACAGCAGGTCAGCCGTATTAGATTACACATAATCCCCGAAATCCAGGAGGGTCCAAAACTACCGATTCCTCCAAGAATACCCCCAGAAACACGATCCCCCAAACACACTCATATGCAGATGAACTCGCACGTAGCCAAATTTGCATTGTAATTGACGCTTTGGGTCCTTCAGTGGGATGCCAGGTTGTGAAACGTGCAAGGACCCCCCTTTTCACGGGGAGATGCATTAATTACCCCCACCAATCGATAGTTTTAAGATGGACAGGGGGCATGCAGAATGGCAGATTACAAGGAGGCAGCTACCAGCACTTTCTCCCTTAACCCTCTCATCACTATACAGGTGACCTGTCTGTGCACAACATGAATGCAATTTTCAGACTACAGTTATGAGAGAGTTAAAAAAAAAACTGCTTCGAGAAGAAGATCGCAGCCTCCTTCAAGAAAGAGTGGCTTTTGTCAAGAATAATGAAATCTCCTGGGTATCTTCTATCCTCACAGGAATCAAGATAATAAGGCATAACATCAATTTCATAAAAGGAAAGAGTGTGAATCATTCACAATAATTAAGTCTTTCACAAAAGAATTCAATCAAGATCATCACAGAGAATTCCACATTCTGCAAAAAAAAAAATCACATTTGGCAGCATTGATGATCACATCCATAATCACCAATAGCTGCAACTCAATTCTAGATCATACACTTTGGAAGCCGACTCATTTGAGTTTTTTATGTCTTTGCATGAACATGTCCTGATATCATGTCTGGATACAAGTTTACTACTGTACGAGCTGAAATTTTTGCGCACAGATATTTTCGCGAATTGGTCCTTCGAGGACATTTTCGCGTGTTGTTAATTTCGCGGTTGCGAGGGTATAAGTGAACTTAGTTATTTGCGCGTTGTTATTTTCGTGTGTTGTTATTTTCGCGATTCAAAGGCGATTCGCGAAATTCGCGAAAATAAAACCACCGCGAAAATTTCAGCTCGTACAGTATCCTGGGCCTCATTTCAAGTAAAAGAAGGCTCAACGCTGTTTTCAAACCTCCTCTCCCAAATGATGAAAACAATTCAAAGAATAGGATTTTACAAATTCATAATATACTAATTTTATTGGGTGCTACACCATGCTGTACAAAATTGTGAAATCCTCATATATTTTGCCTGGACCACCCTGGATGTTTGAATTCACCGGAATAAATTTCCTTTTTTTATTCCATTACACCCCATCATATACAATAATGTAGCATGAAGTCGCAGATATCATCTATCATATCACATGAAATCAAACACATACAGTGAAAGACACAACTAAATGAGTTGATTCTGCTGAAAAAAAAAAAAATATTTGATGTAGTATGTTCCCTTTTTCATTTCCAAATTTCAAAGTCTATGCATGTTCTGAAATTTGACTTTTATGTAACTGTTTTACTATGTCTTGAATTGTCCTGTTTCGTTCAAATGTCTGATCTGCAGCTAGCTCATCTATATTTGGAATTTAAGCCAATGTTTAAAAAAGAAAATGTCTTTGTCAGGTAAGAGCCTTCTACAGGAGGGGGTTTATGGCAGTATTCTGGAAATAAAGTAATGCAAAGCATAATTTCCTTGTGTCTCAAAAATGTCAATAGTTCAGGAGAGCAATTTAAAACATGGCAGCCAAAGCACTATAGGCCTATGGGACTGCCTTTCCTTTGACATGCTGTGGAGGCTTCATTTGGGGCAAGACAGCTAGAATTTCCAGAGGACATCACCTTATCTGGCAACTAATCCAAAAGGGTGATTTTCATCAAAATTTTAGATATAAACAAGGCCTTGTCTCCTTAACGAATTACACATCATTGCGAGAGAGAGATATAGAGTCACTAGGAAATACAATAATGTGACAGTATGTTCAGAGAGTTTGGGTAATAATATACTTTCTTTTAAATCATGACAAGCACTGTGTTTTGAATTTGCAAGTTATGGTTATCAGCTTCATTAAAAAAAAAAAAAAAAAAAAAAATCAGCACATTAATCTAACTGGTTAACATACCTTTTTCTGTTCTCCTGCTGGCCTCTGCCTCGTGGGTAGCTTGTTGGGCAAGGGGTGCTTTCCCTTTGCTGGTAATGCAGTTCGGGGCTGTCTCGTCCTAGTAGATTTCGACATCCTGTCTTGTATTGTTGCTTCCAAAACCAATGGTTGCTCAAGATTTCACTTACAAATCGTTGATAGCATGTGGATATTAGCAGGGCACAATTTCATAGTTCCACTTGTCAAGAGAGTCAACTTTCATTTGTTTCTGCAAATCATGACTGTCAAAGTTATACTGAATGTAAGACAAGTGAGTGTTCCACTTTATATGTCCTGAAGAAGGATAATCCTCTGAAAGAATTTTTTAATCCAGTTCAAAACATGTGACTAAATCCAGAGAAATCCAGATTCCAAGCTCTTCTGCAGGCCTATTGGAATACAAGAAGAGAAATTAGGCCAAAGTCTCAAATGCAGAAAACAATAAACATCACATTTGTCACATCCGTACAAAATGAATGACCGACTAAACAAATAATCAAAACACACAAAACGACAAATTTTTGAAAGCTAAATGTTTACAGCAAATGTAGCCATCCTTCAATCACAAAACAGTGTCCAAGTCATTATCCAGATCAAATCGTTTTGATGACTAAGACTTTTGTAAACACATCCCAAGTGTCCCTTAACCTTGACTTTCCTCACATTCACTGAGATAACTACATTCAACCACTTGCAATACAGTAAGCTCCTCTGGAAGGTGGCCGTACAGTGAGGGGTGTGTGTGTTGGGGGGGGGGGGGGGGGGGTTCATCCATGCACTTGGAAGTTAGACTTGGCCTTGCCTTGACTTCCAATCAATTACTTTACTGGTAGAGACACAAGTACTGCACAACACCATCTCTAATCAGATTTGCACATCATACAAGTTAGCCTACAGGATGTCTCACAAGCCTCATAGCCCTATATTCTCTATAGACCTAGACATGTTCAGTTTGGGTGCTGCTTTTAGCAACAACTGGGAGGCTTTTGTAATGTATACCTTACAATTGTTGACTTATGCACCTGTTTACATAGCAATGCACCTGACTCGATCATTGCAATAACCCACTGAATCATCTTTTAATCTTATTTTGGAAGTTCCTACCTCCCCCCCCCCCCCATCCCCAGTTATAACCAACATAAGTTGCAGTGTTTTCAAACTGAACAGGTCTAGACTGTATCAATGCAATATGATTCATAATTCAAAGATGTCCATGACATGCCACCATATCTGTAGTATTTTTTTAAATTGCAAGCAATATGTGGAGTTCCAGAATATGATGCTTTATATGAATTATTTTCAAACTGTAGTAAGACTAACATGATTATCATCAACCAAAACAATATTTTCACACTGCATAAATTAGTCAAAAAAGAACAATGCTTTAAAAAAGAGAGATTTTCAGGCCTTGATATATTACCTTCCAAGAAGCAAAATCATAAATATACATGATGGTAAAAGATTAGAAGATGCCGGGCAAATAAACTGGCACACACACAAACATGCACACACACACACACATACAAACAGTTTATACTGACTTTCCAATCAATCACTTCAGTAGAAACAGTTTTTGCTGATTCCACTAGTTTGCAACTAAACATCATTTATAGTGATCTGCAAAGCTTTCATCTCTCAAAACATTGTTCTAACATGGATGGGGGAGGGAGGGAGGGGGTGGTGTCAGGTTCACATCCAAGAAAACTCAGACATGTATGGAACAGTGGCATCGTTTCCTAATGTGGGGATTTTCCGGAAAACTACACAAAACAATGAACACACAACTATACATCATTTATTTAATTCTGCTCTAAAGTGACAGTACAGAACAATTAACAAATGAAAAGTTGATATACCCTACAGCAGAAATAATAACAGACAACCACCCGACAACTGCTACAATCCCGAGTATTTACCACGTTCAGGAACATTGTGCACAAGTCCTGCAATGATGGAAAAGCAAACTTGCTTATTTTGATGGCTTTACTCGGAATCCCCTTCATCTGTGAAATACAATGTAACTGCCCCTCGAGCTACAGATACATAATATACACAAATGTTCTCACGTAGTGTATGTCAACCTCCCAGACGTTAAATGATGACTTCACAATAAACTTGCACGTTCGAGCTTTTCATCTGCTCCTCTACAACATGACGGATAAGAGTATTGTTCACCATAACGTTCACGCTGCAAAATCAAAATGCGAGTTGATAATAGCATCTCACCATTCAATTCAAATTCGGCTCCTCACAGTCGAGTAAACAATCCAAGAGCAATTTCATCACTAATGATTATTTCCACTGTGACGTCCCAGCGATGTTCTCAACGCCCTGTTATGTAGGAAGCCATTGGCAGCCTTATAAAATTATTCTGTCAGTACACTTGCACGAAAAGAATCTTCAGCTGGCAGCACACGTGTAAATCGTGTTTTGGGTATATTCTGCGATCCAAATTTAGCACGCGTCGAATGTATTGATGCGGTCATTGACGCGATCAACTCGAGCCCCAGAGAACCATGTGGCCGATGTATTATGAGCTTCAGCGATTGGTCGCACTTGGGCAGGGCCATTCTCATTATGAAGAGAAAGGGGACACCTTGCACTTCGCTCTTGTGAGGGACAGGAGCTGGAGTTGGCCTGAGCGTTCGGAGCGAAGCTGCAGTTGACGTTCGCTGAGCTCTAGATGGCGTGATACCAATGATTTTTGTTTTGATATCATAGTCGCTGTCATCCAGTATTCGGAATTTTCATAACGCGACTTGTTTCTCCCGTTGAAATGGGACGAGTACGAATCAGTAGGTTCATTTACTCCAATTTCAAACAAGGAGCGTTGGGACTAAATAAGGTGCCCGCAGATATTTTTGTGGGTCTGCCAGCCGCGATGTCAGAAAATTTTACAGAAGTGGGGCACGTTACTATGCGTCAAGCAAGCCACCATCAGCAAACCTCCCGCGTCGAAAAAGAAAGGGGAAAAAAAGGAATATGATGCTAGTGATAATCCGTCAAGAAAATCTTACTGAAGAAGTACTGAATCTAAAGGATGCTGTGTAACATGAGATTGTATTTCAATAATGGCATTATTTCTTATCTATTCTGACATTGATTATAATTATATTAAAGTTACTTTATCTTATAACGCACACTTATTCAAACTTTCCGTTAGTGTTGACATCGTTATGACATCACTCCAGCAGTGTCGCGTAAAATATACCTATCATTTGGTTTATAGTGCCTTTATCTGGTATGATACATGTGCATTCTCATGCCAAAAGTATACCCATTTGGTGAAATCGTTAACTTTTCTTAAATTACTTTTGTTTGTTTTTTCTCGCAGCATTATGTACTGTTCTAAAATCATTGAATTGTGACTGACATTCTGGTATAAAGGTATGGTGCATAAGGCTTTCAAACATTGTCATTCAATATGATTATTGCACAATAATGTCAACGGAAAAAAGTCCCAACATAGACCAATGAAAGATGAATAAATGAATGAGTGAATGAATGAATGAATGAATGAATGAATGAATGAATGAATGAATGAGTGAATGAATACAAATATCTCCGAAGGGACTGTCGACTATTATATTACCAAGGAAAGTGAAATGTCTATGTTCTTTTCGAAATATGAAATAAAATTTAAATTGAAATTACGATGATTGACAAGGCAATATAAATGCTGTAATGCATGGTCATGATACGTACTTCATTCTAGTTCCGTCAGCAGCCAGTCAAATTTGGGGATTACTTGACTTGAGATCATAATATAGTGATTTCGATTCTCGCTGCATTAGTGATGTGACTCGATGCCACCTTTCCGGGTAAGCTACGCGGGCTTGTTGCGAATAGAGATTCTCCAGAACGCAGGAAATTTTTCTGCGGGCGGACGAGGATGTTGGCGAGTTCCATACTTGCGTCTTACATGTTAGAGGCGTGCTATCTACCTGCTACTTACGTGTATTCCGTGTGACCTGCGTGAGAGCTTTGAAACCGATCCATTTTCAGCTAAGAGCGACATACAACATACGGGGACTGCGAGGTACCTGCGTTACAGCTGCGAGTTGCCTGAGAGGTGCTGCCGCTAAAGGCCGTGTCACACCTTTCCGGGCAAGCTACGCGGGCTTGTGGCGAGGAGGTAGTTTCCAGCACGTAAAAGATTTTCCGCGGGCGAACAAGAATGTTTGCAATTTTCGCATTTGTTTCTTACCTATATACTAGACGCGTGCTACTTAGCTTCTACTTGCGTGTATTTCCGTGTGACCTGCATGAGAGCCAACTCCTGTGAGGTACTGCCGGTAAGGGTCTCATACTGGTGTTCTGCGTGTACCTCTGCGAGCGAACCCCCACAACTCACTCGGAATAATTTTGAGCATGCTCAAGCCTTGTTATCCCGTATCTGGGGAAGTTTTGTGGCTTGACTTGCGGGGAAACAAATTTGCTCCCTGGAGCTCTCCGCAGTTGGTTCGCACCTGACAGTACCTAGCGGGTATCTCGCCTGTACTTGCCCGGAGGTGCTCACGCAAGTCCGATTTAACCGCAGCCAAGTTTTGAGCATGACCAAAACTTTTTCCGAGTGAGTCGCGGGGATGCCCGGAGAGGTCCACGCAGAACGCCAGTAGGAGGCCCTTAACGGCAGCACTTCGCAGGCAACTCCCACACAGGTACTTCGCAGTCCCCGTATACAGCCAAGATGATGACATTCCATGGGACTTCAGTCATTCCTTCAGAGGAATTCCTTCACTGAGTTGTCAGCCCTCACGTGACTGGTACAAAGGTCACACAGTATACCCGCAAGTAGAATTTAAGTAGAACGCGTCCAGCAAGTAAGACACATGCACTGACTCGCCCAAATCCTTGTTCGCTCTCAGAAATTTGCGGTATGCTGGAAAATCCTTATACACGCAACCCGGAAAGGTGTGACAGGGCCTAAACATGGTTGCGGGTAAAAAGGTTTGCGTGCACACCTCCGGGTGACTACGGGTGAGATACGTGCTAGATACTGTCATGTGCGGCTCATTCCGAGGACCTCCGGGTAGTAAAAATTTTCTTTGCAAGTCGCACGCAAGGCTTGCCCGGAAAGGTGTGACACGGCCTTTAGGGCCTCCTACTGGTGTTTTGCGTGTACCTCTGATGGCAGATCCCCGCGCCTCACCGGAACGAGTTTTGAGCTAGTCTAGCTTCTGGACTCTTTTTACTCGTAGCCGTGATTGTACGCGACAAGCCGTATGAGGGCGTGACAACCGAGGATTGCGATACGCCGAGAACTGCGATACCCGAGAAAAAAGTCGTAAAACTTAAACTTTCTTCCCGGACCCTTTTTCGTTGGGCGCGCAGTCTCTCGATTATCGCAATCAGAAAATTTGCGCCCTCTCTTGGTCGCACCAAGGAAAAGGGGACGGAGCCCAGACTAGTTTTGAGTTAGCCTTTAAACAAGGCGACTCGCTCTGCGTGCCCCCGTATAGCGCCGTTTACCCCACAAACCTGTTGGCCGGCGAGTGGAGCGAGCCGCCTTTATCCACTCGTTAATCAGGGATGTGTACTTTTGTCGTTGTTGTTGCTTTATATTCTTTGACAAATTTGCGTACAAATTTGACGCAGAAAATACACACGGCACCAAGGCAACCCGCGCTTGCTTGCTAACAAATTTATATTCTTTGACAAATTTGTGTGCAAATTTGTTAGCAAGCGCGCGTCGCCTTGTTTAAAGGCTAGTTTTGAGCATGCTCAAGGCCTTGTCACACCGCGTCTGGGGAACCCTTGCGGGTTGACTTGCGGGGAAAAGGTTTTGCGAACCGGACCGGATTGTTTTCGCAGTCCCTGTATGCGGCCAAGATAATGACATTATGTGGGACTTCTGCCATTCCTTCAGAGGACTTCCTTCACCGAGTTGTCAGCCCCCGCGCGCCTGACACGCAGGTCACACAGAATACCCGCAAGTAGAACTTAAGTAGAACGCGTCCAGCAAGTAAGACACATGCCAAACTCGCCCAAATCCTTGTCCGCCCTCAGAAATTATCCGGTATGCTGGAAAATACTGACACGCATCTCGCCCGCGTATCTGCCCAGAAAGATGTGACAGGGCCAAAACTTGGCTGCGGGTAGAGAAGACTTGCGTGCGCAACTCCGGGTAACTACGGGTGAGATACGTGCTAGGTATTGTCATATGTGGGTCATCTGCGGGGACCTCCGAGTAGCAAAAAATGTTTTTCGCAAGTCGCACGCAAGGCTTGCCCGGAAAGGTTTGACACGGCCTTTAACGACTACTTTTTTATGTAGACCATTTATATAATACAAATGATAGAGATCTCCCTGTACAGGCTCAGCTCTGCCTCATCACGCTTATAACTGACTGCGTACAAATAATTATTTCTGACAACGCTGAAACACGATGTGACACGTAGTTAGGGACATAGCTGAGTTCCCATTTTGGGCCCCGTTTTATCATAAGATTCAATCCATTATAAATTTCCTTAACACACAGGCTGCCATAGACTTATGATAGAAATCAACTACTCAGTATATGATCAGTTATAACTCTTCATAAAACAGAACTCTAGGAAGTTTCAGTGTGAAGGTCACTTAATGAAAAGTTTGGACAAGGGTGACAGAGAATTATCTTTTACCACATGTTAGCCTAATACAACATGCTGAAGGGTGAGGACACTCACATCATTAATTTTCTCTTCTGTTGGCGGTTTTCCGTATCGTCAAATACTATCATTATGTTATTACATAACTCGTTACATCACTATTTGATATAATATTGATATTAATTACATAATCAATATAATCATATATAATGTAATCACATGTAATATGATATAACATAAATTTTGTTGTTACGGTCAACGAAATGATAGTCACTGATTTACGAGATTTGAATCAGTTTATGAAACGAATGCCTACCATGTATAAGAATTGCATTAGTGTGTGTGTGGGGGGGAGTGTTGTGTGTGTGTGTGTGTGTGTGTGTGTGTGTGTGTACCTATAATAATTATGATGGATCATCTAGAATATCAACCCTTTAGCAACTGAAGATTCCGTACATACGGTCCTATTGTTTCTTGGAAGGTACAACAATATTACTCTCATTTCGACAATGTTCTAAATTATGCAAAATACTAGTAGACCACTGCATGTTTATTTTTGTCTATTATAAGTTATGTTTATTTGAAAGCCTATTAAACTATTAAAGAGAATTATGTGTCAAAGAAATAATTTTGACAGTACTTTTGTTGACCTTTGACCTCTTTCAAATTACGTAATTTTATATTTTATATGAAAACAATACAAATAGTAAAGCATACAACAACAACAAACGGACTAGCGGTTTCGGGCGGTTTGTGACTCCGATTTCGTATGGGATTAAAGTAAAAAATAAAATAAGTCTCGCACTTTAAAAAAGATTCACATTAAGTTCCTATAATCATACACAAAATGTTCATGCAATAATTCAATCCCCTCCCAATTTAAAATGTTGGTGTCGTGTCTATCGAGGTCATTGACATGCGTATCGACAAAATAAAACAAAATAAAACAAATAAAAACCCGATATAACCCCTAAGCATTGCAGAAATGACGGGTTTAAAGGGGATGGCTAGTAACTGGTCAGTGGGAATCTGCGGGTTTCTGGGGGATGATCGTTCCAATCCTTGTGGGATTCATTTAAGAGTACATTATATATCTATTGTTGTGTGAAAATTATTTGCTTCAGAATGGTCTCATATTCAAGCAATGTGCAGTTAAATGTTTCCAGGTTAGCATGCCTGTACAGTGACGGGTCATTAAACAGCACATTACTTGAATATGAGACCATTCTGAAGCAAATAATTTCCCACAACAATAGATATATATAATGTACTCTTAAATGAATCCCACAAGAATTGGAACAATCATCCCCAGCATTCCCACTGATTCCCACTGATCAGTTACTAGCCATCCCCTTTAAGTTTCAATTTTTGAATATTTTATTTAAAAAAATTGGGGCAATTGTCGCATGACATAGTTTACTCATAACTCCCATGTTGGAAATATGCCTTTTTCTATAATTCAGTATCTTCTTTTTTTTTTTCTTTTTTTTTTATAGATGTATAAAGTTAAGGATATTTACATAAATTATTTATTCTTTCATTTTTAGCATAATTTTTGTGGTCTACTCTCATTGCATCCATTATGTTCTCATCATCACTTTTCTCTCTTTCTCTCTTTTCCTTTATATTACCTATCACTCGCCGGGGTCTCTTTTCTCACTTTAGTATTTCAGACTTTGTGTTTCTTTCCTCTTAATTTCCTATTTGGCTCTTCTTTCTTCTCACACTTTTAGCATTATTTTGTCTAAAATGATGGTAGACTCTAATACGTGTATTAACACCAAAGACTAGCTTCTATAAACTGGTATGTTCCTTTACCCAACTTTGACGTCGTAACGACCGATCATCTATCTGCATGTGCGTGAACAATGTACTCTTCGGCAGCAGTACAGCTGCTGCTTGAGTACGGTATTATACAGTCATTGCCCAAAAGATGGCGCTGCACATCCATTAAACACAGAGCCTTCATAGAAGACTCTGATCAAGGAGGTTTAAAAGTTAGGAGTTCCAACTGGCTGTTAATTATTCAAACAATTGTCAGATATCTATTGATGTACAAAAGAATTCCACAGGTGCATTTGTGCCTTTGATGATCGATGTCCGACGCTGCCGTCTTGCTGAGGAACCTGAAGATTCATTTCTAATGTTAATGTTGACCATATCTTGCTTATTTACCTTTTAAATGAAATGAAATGAAAGCATGTAAAACAAAAGTCAATCCCGTCCAGAAATTTGTGCAGGAGTGTAAATCTGAGCTGTATCATGTGAAATTTGTTTGTTTGATAGATACTTTATTTTCTGCAAATCAATATACATAAGTTACATAATCATGAAGATGCAGGAAGTATACAAAGTAAATTCAACGCAGAGTCGTTTGACTTGCATAAACCGCGATACATATAAGTACATAATCATGAACATGTAGGAAATAATATATAAAATAAATTTAACACAGTCTTTTGACTTGCATAAACAACGATATGAAAGAAATATAATATACAATATGCATGTCTATGCAGCAGTGATAAGAATAGCATTTATAGTTAAGAAACGATTATGCAGAGGGCCGCCATTATAAGCATTGCTTGAAAAGATGGCCGGCCCGATGAAAATGGTTTACAACTGCGCCATCCTGGAAAGCCCGTTTGATCACTTTTCTGCTTAATTTCTACAAATCAAACTAATATGGAATAATCTTCAAATATAATTCTGTATTGATAGATATATCAGATTAGTACCCAGGTATGCCCAGTCGAGTAATTTTCATCTTTATTTCAGCATTTTTTGTGCAATTTCTATTTGCGCATCCTCGTGTATAAAACCTCCTTGGTACCACCTACCTTTTATAAGAAGGGATAGTGAAAAAGTATTACCATCACAAAAACATATCTTCCTTTGAAAGTGGCTGATGATTATGCAATGAGACACAAGTCAATTGTCTTCCATCTGCGCGGCAGATCCTGTTTGGCACATGCTTCAAATATTTTTGAGCAGTGGCATCGAACATCTAGCAAAGGAAATAAGACGGTTGTGACTCCATTCTCTTGAACCTCCTTGCTCTGATAAAACAAAAATTACAAAATGCATTGAATAATGCAAGTGTGGCACCTTTGGGTAACATGTTTAATATAATACATTGATGTATTATCGTATTATGCATGCACATGTTTAAGGTATTATATAACATATCATAAATGATATTTGGAATGTGTGTTTCATTTTTCATTTTATTGTTATTTATTATTTTGTACCATTTTATTATATTAGATGCCCTACACAGATACTGGTTGGTTATTACTTTTGATGCAATCCTGTGTCTAATGCGACAAGGACCACAATTGTTATATTGCCTGCAGTGAAATCAAATTAGGTAACATATGAAGAGTTTGTTTGCAAAAACCGATAAGTCCATATTTGCCAAATGGAGATATTTGTGATTAAAGGTCAAGAAAAATAAAGAGAATAATAAGAAAATGTTTTCATTGCAACTGATTGACAAATTGCCCTACATCGACGTAAATAAGCACTGAATTGATCAGTGTTTTAGTAGTAGCCATGATAAAAAATCATGGGCGTATATACTCGAGCAGGATTCGAACCCACGACCTCCTGATCACCGGACAGGCGTCATCTCCACTAGACCACCGAGCTTTCGCCCGAAAGCAAGTGTTGGTTCTAATCCTTATAGCATGCAGCGGGTACTGCTTTGTTATTCAAATTCATGATTTTCTTCCGTCGAGATGTTTTCATTGCAACTGATTGAAAATTGCCCTACATCGACGTAAATAAGCACTGAATTGATCAGTGTTTTAGTAGTAGCCATGATAAAAAAATCATGGGCGTATATACTCGAGCAGGATTCGAACCCACGACCTCCTGATCACCGGACAGGCGTCATCTCCACTAGACCACCGAGCTTTCGCCCGAAAGCAAGTGTTGGTTCTAATCCTTATAGCATGCAGCGGGTACTGCTTTGTTATTCAAATTCATGATTTTCTTCCGTCGAGATGTTTTCATTGCAACTGATTGACAAATTGCCCTACATCGACGTAAATAAGCACTGAATTGATCAGTGTTTTAGTAGTAGCCATGATAAAAAAAAATCATGGGCGTATATACTCGAGCAGGATTCGAACCCACGACCTCCTGATCACCGGACAGGCGTCATCTCCACCAGACCACCGAGCTTTCGCCCGAAAGCAAGTGTTGGTTCTAATCCTTATAGCATGCAGCGGGTACTGCTTTGTTATTCAAATTCATGATTTTCTTCCGTCGAGATGTTTTCATTGCAACTGATTGACAAATTGCCCTACATCGACGTAAATAAGCACTGAATTAATCAGTGTTTTAGTAGTAGCCATGATAAAAAAATCATGGGCGTATATACTCGAGCAGGATTCGAACCCACGACCTCCTGATCACCGGACAGGCGTCATCTCCACTAGACCACCGAGCTTTCGCCCGAAAGCAAGTGTTGGTTCTAATCCTTATAGCATGCAGCGGGTACTGCTTTGTTATTCAAATTCATGATTTTCTTCCGTCGAGATGTTTTCATTGCAACTGATTGACAAATTGCCCTACATCGACGTAAATAAGCACTGAATTGATCAGTGTTTTAGTAGTAGCCATGATAAAAAAATCATGGGCTATATACTCGAGCAGGATTCGAACCCACGACCTCCTGATCACCGGACATCCGTCATCTCCACTAGACCACCGAGCTTTCGCCCGAAAGTAAGTGTTGGTTCTAATCCTTATAGCATGCAGCGGGTACTGCTTTGTTATTCAAATTCATGATTTTCTTCCGTCGAGATGTTTTCATTGCAACTGATTGACAAATTGCCCTACATCGACGTAAATAAGCACTGAATTGATCAGTGTTTTAGTAGTAGCCATGATAAAAAAAATCATGGGCTATATACTCGAGCAGGATTCGAACCCACGACCTCCTGATCACCGGACATCCGTCATCTCCACTAGACCACCGAGCTTTCGCCCGAAAGTAAGTGTTGGTTCTAATCCTTATAGCATGCAGCGGGTACTGCTTTGTTATTCAAATTCATGATTTTCTTCCGTCGAGATGTTTTCATTGCAACTGATTGACAAATTGCCCTACAGAACCAACACTTGCTTTCGGGCGAAAGGTCGGTGGTCTAGTGGAGATGACGCCTGTCCGGTGATCAGGAGGTCGTGGGTTCGAATCTTGCTCGAGTATATACGCCCATGATTTTTTTATCATGGCTACTACTAAAACACTGATTAATTCAGTGCTTATTTACGTCGATGTAGGGCAATTTGTCAATCAGTTGCAATGAAAACATCTCGACGGAAGAAAATCATGAATTTGAATAACAAAGCAGCACCCGCTGCATGCTATAAGGATTAGAACCAACACTTGCTTTCGGGCGAAAGCTCGGTGGTCTAGTGGAGATGACGCCTGTCCGGTGATAAGAAGGTCGTGGGTTCGAATCCTGCTCGAGTATATACGCCCATGCTTTTTTATCATGGCTACTACTAAAACACTGATCAATTCAGTGCTTATTTACGTCGATGTAGGGCAATTTGTCAATCAGTTGCAATGAAAACATCTCGACGGAAGAAAATCATGAATTTGAATAACAAAGCAGTACCCGCTGCATGCTATAAGGATTAGAACCAACACTTGCTTTCGGGCGAAAGCTCGGTGGTCTAGTGGAGATGACGCCTGTCCGGTGATCAGGAGGTCGTGGGTTCGAATCTTGCTCGAGTATATACGCCCATGATTTTTTTATCATGGCTACTACTAAAACACTGATTAATTCAGTGCTTATTTACGTCGATGTAGGGCAATTTGTCAATCAGTTGCAATGAAAACATCTCGACGGAAGAAAATCATGAATTTGAATAACAAAGCAGTACCCGCTGCATGCTATAAGGATTAGAACCAACACTTGCTTTCGGGCGAAAGCTCGGTGGTCTAGTGGAGATGACGCCTGTCCGGTGATCAGGAGGTCGTGGGTTCGAATCCTGCTCGAGTATATACGCCCATGATTTTTTTATCATGGCTACTACTAAAACACTGATCAATTCAGTGCTTATTTACGTCGATGTAGGGCAATTTGTCAATCAGTTGCAATGAAAACATCTCGACGGAAGAAAATCATGAATTTGAATAACAAAGCAGTACCCGCTGCATGCTATAAGGATTAGAACCAACACTTGCTTTCGGGCGAAAGCTCGGTGGTCTAGTGGAGATGACGCCTGTCCGGTGATCAGGAGGTCGTGGGTTCGAATCCTGCTCGAGTATATACGCCCATGATTTTTTTTTTTTATCATGGCTACTACTAAAACACTGATCAATTCAGTGCTTATTTACGTCGATGTAGGGCAATTTGTCAATCAGTTGCAATGAAAACATCTCGACGGAAGAAAATCATGAATTTGAAGAAAATGTTTGTTTCTTTTGACCATAACTTCAAAAATGTACCTTCATATGTAGTGACCAATATATCATTTAAAAGGTATTATTTTGTACTTTATGACAGAGACCGTACTTCAAAATCTTCAAAAATGGACTTAACGGTTTTTGCGAACAAACTCTTCATATATTTCCAGAATTTGACTGGCTGGTGTCATTGCTACAATAAAGTGATGGGTGTTACATTGTATATAGATCATAAGTACTGCCTTGTCTACAATATAACAGGTGACAGTCCCTTAGGAGTTGTACTTTCTCCTCATGAAAATACCTTTCCGTTGGTGTTGTGCGCTTCAAGAAAATATACTTTCTTGGAAAAAATATAACTCCTGCGGGGATGTCCAATTTTATATCACATCTGTTACAGTAATAAGGCAATGTCCGTATAATATGTGACCATGCATCACAAAACTAACAAGAAGTCGCAAGCCCTGATTTGATGTGAAGACTCAAAATAGGTGAAATGGGTCAATTTTGTTTTTCATATTATTTTTCTGAAAGAACAATTCATCTCCTGAATTACTCTGCAGTTTGGGGTTATAAAATGAATGGGAAATTGCGTTTCTAGCAGTTTTTCTAGAACACTTATTTTGTAAAATACATTGTGTGATTAGGTAGAGGTTCCTTTTCATTTCCTAAAAATCCTTATACACACTTTCAGTTTCTTTACTTTCAACTCCAATTAGATTCTTGAAAAGAAGATGCTACTGTATTGAAAGTTGGTATTAGTAATGGATGGAATGTGGTATCAGAGCAGCTTAATCTGATAATCCCTTCATTGTTGTTGCTAGGGTGTTTTACATCCAGTTTTTCCCCCATTCATTGCACAGCTAGAACAGTTTGGTAGGATTAAACACTTGAGTAGACCCTATACTTCAGAGCCTCTTTCTTTCCAATACATGTATTTAGATAGGTTAGGAGAGCCCATTTCAATAATTATTGAGTTATACATCATTTTAAAGCTTAAAGTCTGCTCTTCCAGAATCTGCCCTAACCTAAAAGTCCATGTCTGCCAACATCTTGTTGGTTTTGTGATGCAGGGTAACATTATGTACATACGATACATGTATCAGGGAGGTCTCACCTCCCTGACGAGACCTCCCGGATGATATAGACAAATTTGACAGTAGAACACTTTTGGGCAACAAATTCCATGAAATTTCTGAAATCATATTAAGAAAATTTTGCTAATCTATCCAACATCACACGCCTCGCAGGGAATATTGCTACATGGGACCAGGCATCTATCACCTGGGCAATAACAGAAGAGTATGTGTTGTGGCTCAGGGCCCTGTTGTATGAAAAGTTGTAATCAAACATAAGACTGAAAATCAAACATAAGTCAGATATCAACCAATCACAACTGAGTATTCTGAGACTTAGAATTGATTTTCTGTTTGACTTCTTTTTGATCTCAACTACTGTAAAAGTGGATATTTTCGCGAGACTAATTTTTCGTGCTCGGCGGGCAAGAAGAGTTTTGCGTGTTTTTAATTCCGTGGAATCAAGACATCAACTACTGGAACATACAGGCAGCAGAAATATTTGTGTGCTTCTATTTTCGAGCTAGTTTCTGCTTATGCAAAATGCGCGAAAATTTCAAAACCGCCAAAAATTTCCACTTTTACAGTATCGTGCAACAGAATCTGTTTCATCAAACAGCAAGATTTACAAGAGAACCCATCATAATGAGCTGCTTTGGGACACTGAAATTTCCTTGGTATATCAGGTACCTCCTTACATCAGAGATTAAAAAAAAAAGCAGTTTTACTCTTAACTCACTATATTAGGTAGGTACAGTGCACTCCTGTTATAACAACATTCTGGGTACAACAAAATTTAAATTCAGGCTGCAACGTTAACCGCACCATGTATTTTTACTGTTTATTTGTTCGGTTAAAACAAAATTTCGATATAACGAAAGAAAACTGCCGGTCCCAAGGACTTCATTATAACGGCAGTCCACTGTATCTTGTTATATCCGAACTCTTTATAGAAAATGCTTCATGGTACAATTAAGAGAATGGAGACAGGCAAGATAAAGGGAGGCTGACACACATCTCTGTCTTTGAATAAGTCTCGTCTCTTTATTACCATTGCATAATCATTGTCCTCAACACACATTACTGACAATGCTTTGATATTGAACTACTTTCAGAACATACAAAATTCAGACTGGTAATGAAGCCCCACTCTTTCATACAAAGAAGAAGATTACGTCTGGCTGGAATGGTGCATGAATGCAGGGACATTTCCAAAAAGGTATGGTGTATTCGAAACAAAAATACTCTTGCATCCATTGTGCTTTTCTCTCCTTGTACAGGAGAAACATGGATTAAGGAAAGAGAGGAAACAAAAATTGGAATGAAATTTAAAACTGCACAGTCAGAGACCCACGGGACACTGCTGTCAGAGTCAATGGGCTGTCAAAATCAAACTGCAGTCAAAGCTCACTAAGGGACAGTCTAAAAACTTGTGCCAGTTAATCCCTTCCAAACCGTTCTGTCCGAATCAGTAGTAGTCCATGGACAAGATTCATTGATCAATGAATGGTGATTACAGCATGGGCAATTATTACTTGTGGACTGCATGATGAAAGTCATCAACACACCGTAATTCACATCGCTGAGCCATAAGTTTCAGCAGACAAAATGTTGAATTAAAGCCAGCCAACATTCATGATGTCAGATTCTGAATATACAAAGACAAAATAAATTTAACCTCACAAGGAGACATTCAGTACTGTGCTCATTTCTTTGAAACTTGTTTCTTTTTTTTTTAACTTTGTGAGAGAATATATACCTATACAGTGTGCTTAGCAACAATCTTCAGACAAAATGGGGAGGGCACAAATTTTTTTCACTTGGTGCAAAGAAGTGTATCTCATCACAAGCTGCAATTGAACTTAGACTGGATAAGAGATGATAGACTTTAATGTGTGATACAAATGTGTGATACAAACATAATCTCCATCACTATCATAACTGCACTTCTACAAGTTCTCTCAGAGTTGAATTTTATAAATGGTATAAAAATTATCTAAATTTCTGTTAGCAATTCGTAACTAACACATATCTCTTACAAAATAAAGTATACCCTCTAGATATCCATAAACTATGTACATAGGTTCCTCCAAATTTATGTATTATTGTTACAAGGGCCAAACAGGCGAGGAAATACCATTCAAGTCGAATAAATTCACACCTTACAAGAGTGCATGTCCGCGGAATTCTGGTTGGAACATTTGCAACATACAACAGAGCACCAGAAACAGGTGTGATGTATTCAACAACTTGTAAGTTTCCATAGAGTTAGACCACTTGGGGATGTTTGACAGGGGTCACTTGCAGTGACTTGAAGTTGCTGCACGCAGGTGATAAAAGAACCTTTAAGGCTGATGCAATGACTGCGTGAAAAAAAAAAGAAAAATATATATCTCTCTCATGGAGAAGTCTTTTCTTTCAGATACAACTTTTACAGGGGAAGATCCCATATACACATCACTACATTACTGTCTGAGTAGAATGCCAAGAACCCTGGTTTGAATACTCATGTACATATATCCAATGCTGAAAACAAAAAGTGTTCTCTTATTTTCGTACTGATTAGGCCAAATGTCATGCACCAAAACTCATGTTTCAAGCATCCCTGATCAAAGAGCGAAATCTGCTTTTGATACTGGGGAAAGGCAGGACCTGCTTAAGAAAATAGGACAACAAGGCAACTATCGAATAGTGTACCCCAGATTGCTTAGCTGAAAAATGACTGATTATTTAAGGGGGGGGGGGGATGAGTAACCAATATGACCCAGAAAATCCAAGTCTGTTTCTTAACAGCACACCACCAAATTTCATATTGGCAAAGGCTTTGAAGGCAAAAAAACAGCTATATGTTGAGTGGTGAGTGGTGGCACACGACAGTCAAGGGCAGTATTGGTCAATATTGCAAAATGCACTAAACTCACATGAAACGGCAACCTGATGAAAATCAGGCTACCGCATTTGATGAATTCTAGATTTGACAAAGCCCACAAATAAGAAATCTAAATCCTGTAATTAGAAAAAGTTTCAGAATTGTATGAATTGAGAATCTTGGTTACTGGGGACATGCTAAAACTCAAATAGTCAATCCAGAGGCAGTTCTGAAGCTACACAGGATGCATGCCTTATCTGAAATTCAGTGCCATGATCCCATGTACTTGTAAAGATGATTGGAGTGATTTCACAAAAGGGGGATTTAATCCTACAGAAGCCAGAATCAACCTCATGTTGATTCAAGACAGGCATCGCGATCGCAGAACGTGGAGTAGTCCAAAGTTAGTAACAAAGTGGTGGCATCCCGGCTGGGTCTGGAAGTCATCTCTAGGCAGTGAGCTTGTCGCGGAGAATTTTCTCCAGTTTGATGGCGTCGGCGGCAAACTTTCGGATGCCGTCTGAGAGCTTCTCCACAGCCATCTGGTCTTCGTTGTGCATCCAACGGAAGGATTGCTCGTCGATCGTCACCTGTTCGAAGTCCTGCTTCTTGGCTGGAGAGCAAATCATTTAAAAACATTTTGTAGCAATTACATCAATCATAAAAAAAGCTAGTATTTCACTTCATGCATCTCAACAACAAGACAGGCAAGTGGATGTATAGATTGATATATACATGCAGAGATGAACACCTACATTGTAGGTAGCTAGCTAGCTTCATAGATAAATACACAGTCATTTGGACAGACAGGTGGACAATAAATTCAATTAACTAAAGTAAACAAGAAAATGCACTGATACTTTAAGAGCTAGCTAATTAGCTACATCAAACTATAGACAGAGCAATATAGGGGAGTGAGTGAGAGAGAGGAACTCATTATTATCATTATTACTATTAGGTGATCCGAGAATCCTCTCGGATCACCTTCTGTATCTGTACTGATTCTTTGTTTTACTTCTTTTTCTTCTTCTTTATTTCTCCGCAAAAGTTGTGTAGAGATTAGCTCAGAAAGTGCTCCTCCTATCAACTTCAAAATTATATCATATATGTATCGTGTCCCAAAGACGACGAATCTAATAAAATCAAAGTGATCAGTCGACCGTGACGTCACTATGACATCATTATATGAAAACACATTCTCAGTAATATCTCATTAATGGAATGGAATTTTTCAATGAAATTTACGTCACATATAGTTCAAATCAAGCTGATTCTACTCATGTTCTCAAAATTCATCTATACTCTTAATACGTGCGCGTACGCGCGTTGAAATATTTGTATGCTCAAATCGAGCTCAAAATTTTTTTGCACACGTTTCAGACCATTTGCAGCATTTTTTGAAAAATTAAAAAAATTGGACGGACGCGTACGCGCGCGCACATATACGCACGCACAGCTCATATGCAATGAAAATTTCCCGTTTTTTCACTTAGATCGGATGTCTGAAATGTCAAGGAATATTTCTACCAAGTTTCAAGTCAATTCAACTCAATATGACGTCATACAGGCCCGTCAAAGTTGAAATTCCGCGCGCGCGTCAATGGCGATATACAATGCAACTACGCCAAAAAACCGCCAAGTTTAAATCGGATTTTACTCGTCAGGATGGACGGTGACCCCCCATTTTCTTTACATATTCTGAAAGCTGATGAGTTGTACATGTCATTTCATGGGTTGGCGATGCTGGAAAAATGATTAAAAGATATCAAATTTCTTAATAAAATAAAAAAAGTAAATTTTCAAAATTATGGGAGGGAATTTTTCTAGGTGTGAAAATTGACATGATTGTCTTTATCAAGCACTAGCTCACTTACCCTTCGATGAATTTCTCAAAGATTTTAATATGTTGTAGCTGACATTTTGGGCTATCGCCCGTCCGCCATCTATTTTTTTACTGGATGCCGGGATCACATCGGAAAACTTGGTTGAAATTGAAGGTTAGCTTCGATGTATTGAGATATTTCTTTCTTTCTGCAATTTTCTTTGCCATAACTCCAGTAAAACAGCCCCTATCACCCCCATATTTTGCACATGTTTAGTCCAGGTCATGTACATTATTTCATAAAATAACAACTACTTGATCAGACACCATCTTGGGTAGGTAAATTAGGGTCAAAGGTCACAAATGGTTCATCCTGTATCTTGGTGAATACATGTCCTGTCTTTCCCATATTTTGCACACGCAAAGGGCATGTTACAAGAATCATTTCACAAAATAACCACTTTTCGCTCAGATGCCATCTTGGGTGTGCAAAGTGGGGTCAAAGGTCAAATATACTTCATTCTGTATCTTCGTTAGTGTATACGGAATTCGGTACCAAAGATGGCAGGTCCGACTCCCTTTTCTAAATGAGAATCCAGACATCACACGGCCAATGGCTCCTCAACACAAATGAAAGCGGTATGGTCATGCCTATTGGGATCAGGACTCAAATCATTGATTTTCAAATAGATCGGATCACCTAATTTGTCAGTGTTGACAAATTCCAAGTCTAGTTATTATTATTATTATTATTACTATTATTACTATTATCATTATTGATTTGATTTGATTTGATTATTATTATTATTATCATTATTATCATCATTATTATCATTATCATCATTATTATCATTATCATTATTATTATTATTATCATTATCATTATTATTGTCATTATTATCATCATTATCATCATTATTATTATTATTATCATCATCATCATCCTCATCATTATTATCATTATCCCATATGTTGCAGACATTTTGATGATGGCAAGTAACTGATTTCATCTTCCATGTATTTCTTCTCACTACATGCTTTCATTTCACTCTGCACATCAACAAGTTGCAAGTTAGACAGCTCATCTTTTTACCTACACTGAATCCCCAATAATCTATTTTAAAGGAAACACTATCCAATTCTCTCTTTTCCTGAATACACTAGACAACAGCATCAGTTTTAAAACCAGAAAAAAATTGAAATTCTGAAAGGCAATCAAATCATGACATTACAGACCCAAAATGTTATCAAGTCATGGAGGGAAATGTTTGTCTTACCTGATTCAGGAGTGAGTTTCTGAACCACCTCAGTTGTAGAGTTTGCCAGCTCCTCCAGGAGTTTTGGACTACAAATAAACAAATGAAATGAAGACTCTCGGGACTGCTAGTCACAAACATCTGCACTCTGTCATATCTCTGGTAGGGGGACAAATCAGTCCTGGGCACCGTGTCAAGAAAGCTGTCAGCCCTGACAAGTTGTCTCTCTCTGACGATTTCAGTAAAATCCTTGGTTTTGATCGGCTGAGAATCTCTGGTCATTGACTTGTTTTAATACCATGGTACGTAATTGTCAGAGACTGACAACTTGTCAGGGCTAAAAACTTTTGTGAAAACAGTGCCCAGGTGTTGTAGACTTGATGGCCAAGATTCACAAAGGTATTTTACATAAAATTATTCATTATCAGATAACTGTTGGCATGCACACGCAATCATGGAGATGAAATTTGTATAAGTGATGCAGAAAACTTTGCAGTTTAACGTACCTATATATGCATGGTTGGGGTGAATTTCTCCACAGGATATATTATCCCAATACCTTTGGAAAGTACTGTTTGGCAAACTGAGCACATACATTTGCACAGTAGAGCACTGGTCAAAAGGATTGAATAATTAAGGACATTATTACAGTATCACATGTGGATACATACCATGTATTTTACATCAAGTTAGGGAAACAAATTACTCACTGTTGAAACCCCATGTTTCAAGAAATAATCAGCATGCACACATGCTGTATCTATTAAAGACAGGAACTTACATGCAATAAGTCTGACAAAGTGTCAAGAAATCACTCTCCTCCAAATGCAAAACCCCCCTTCATCCAACCCACAACGCATTGCAAATTGAGGAATATGAGATGTTTGCACATCACAGGACACATGACCAACCTGATGGTGAGATTGTCGATGCCTGCCAACTCCAAGATTTCGCCCACATTGCGGAAGGAGGCGCCCATGACCACCGTCTTGTAGCCAAACTTCTTGTAGTAGTTGTAGATTTTAGTCACGCTGATGACACCTTGCAAATATAAGGATGAGATTCTTAGAGTACAGCGACATCATATCAGCAAGAGGAAGGCAAATAACATATGATATTGTCCACTAATTGCTGCCCTTTGAAATCTGTCTGTAACATGACCCCTTCCCCACGAAAGTAGCCCTTTTTTTTCCATATTACCACCAACCATTGCAAGGTTGCCAACCTCGTGAATAAATTGGAGTATTCTGATGGCTGAGAAAACCATATCATTGTATAGATACAACTTAATGTTTTACGGTGACCAGCAGAATAATCTGTAATCACAGACTCCAAATAGAAACATCAAATCACTCTTAACCACCCAACTCAACATGCTGATCTGGAAATTGGCTGGATATCACATTTTCATCACCCCTAAACCCAAATCACCAAACAAGCCCTATCTTCACAGTCAACTTCATTTGACTTTCTGATCGGCTTCTCCCTTCGTGCGGGTTTCTGAATTCACTGAATTATCTGTGGAAGGGGGGGGGGGGATGAGTTTTAAAAAGGGAAAGAAAAAAAAGGGGGAGGCACACAGTTACTGAGATTTTGACACTGATACTTTTTCAGGCCCCTGCAAGTAGTACCTGGGTCATCCTGAGGCTCATAGCTGGTCTTTCCGGTGCTCGCTTTGTGCCAGTCCAGGATTCGACCCACAAACGGAGAGATGAGGGTCACACCAGCCTCAGCACATGCAACAGCCTGGCAGAGAAGATGGAAGAAAGAACCAAGAACAACTAGAAATGTTGCTACAGCGTATAAACTTTGGTCAAAACAACATTTCATAAGCTTTGGTCAAAAAACTGAGGAAGTAGTTAAATCCGCAAGATCTTTCCTTGATCTTCTGCCATTAATATGCCGTTACCATGGCAACGTACTTTTGGGTACTGTCGAAAAATGCGTCTTGCACATCTACAACCAAAGGCACACATCTGTACCAAGTTTCATGGAAATTGGGCAAAAACTGAGGATGTAGTTTGCAACACAAAATTTTTCTATCATTTTGGCTCATAATATGTGAGCTGTTACCATGGCAACATACTTTTTGTCACTGTCAAGAAATGTGTCATGCTGACCTATATCCTAAGACAAACATTCAATATGAATTCCATGAGAATTGGAAGAACACTGATGAAGCAGTTTTGCCATGAAGCATTTTGCCCTATATTTTACCAATAACATACCGTTACCATGGCAATGCACTTTTTGCCACTGCGGAAATATGTGTCTTGCACATTAACATATTCAGATGAACATCTGTACCTAATTTCATAAAAATTGATCAAAAACTGTGGGAGGAGTTCGTGACGCAAGATTTGTACCCATTTTTGCCCATAATATGCCGTTACCATGGCAACGTACTTTTGGGTACTGTCAAAAAATATGTCTTGCACATCTACAACCCAAGGCACACATCTGTGCCAAGTTTTATGGGAATCGGTTGAAAACTGAGGAAGTAGTTCGCGACGCAAGATTTGCAACGGACCGACCGCCCGACCAACCGCCCGACCGCCCGACCTACCGCCCGACCGCCCGACCGTCCGCTGATTCCTATATACCCCCTTCAAACTTCGTTTGGCGGGGGTATAAAGAGCAAAGAGGAAGAAGAGAAGGAAGGAAGGTGGAGGAGGAAGAGGAGGAGAAGAAGATGAAGAAGAAGAAGAAGAATGAGGAGGAGAAGAAGAAGAAAAATTAGCTTATATTAATTTGATAGAGCATAGCCCTCCCTTTACAGTTGACTAAAATTAATGATCAGCAAACACATTCACTGAATTTAGCATAACTGTGATTATTTCAGTTTGATAAAAGGACAACGGTACGTGCACATTAAGATGCAGGCACACGCCCATACCAGGGATCCAATCTGCAGTTGAAATACTATAAAGCTGTTATTTTTGTGTGCAAATATTTTCCTGAATGAGGAGGTAATGGACATTTTAGCGAGCAAAAGTGCACTATCACCCTGGTGTATGGCAACATTTTTCGTGCATTGTTGAAATAATGGTCCAACTGTGATTCACGAATTTCGCGAAAATCAAACCCTCGCAAAAATAACAGCTTATATACTAACAGCACAGTTTAAATCTACAAGTTAAATTCAGATCTAAATTAAGATCTTGGCTAGGATGAAAACACAGTTTTCTTTGAATCTTCTGTGATTTTACTGCAATAACAACAGCTGCCTTCACACCTCTGTTAACACTGGCTGATCACTTGAGGTAAAGTTACGCTTTGGAACCCTCCTGATGACGACACTGTTTGGGATAACTTAAAAAAGAAATACTAGATCTATGTACTGCTGTATACACCATAAGGATATACATAGCTAGTCTCATTTATTTATTTATTTATTTTTTAATCACAACAATTTTGCGGTGGTTAAATTTGTGATCATGAGGTACAGGAAATGGATGGTGAAATGATTATGTGCAAGTAGCATTCATGTCGGGATCAGACATAATATTTGTGCATGTTTTCAAATTTGCAAATTGCACCAGTTCCAGTCCTAAAAAATAAAATCCCTGTGGAAATATACTGTAAGTGTAAAAGTGGATTTTTTCGCGCGACTCCTTTTTTGCACTCTGCCAGGTAAGAAGAGTTTTGCGTGTTTGTAATTCTGCGTAATCAAGACATTAACCACTGGAACAAATGGCAGGCAAAAATATTTGCGTGCTTTTTGTGCTAGTTTTTCATTGCGCGAAATGTGCGAAAATTTCAACAATGCAGAAATTTCCACTTTTACAGTATGGCATATACAGTATGTATCTCTACATTTGTATTTTGCCAATACAGTGTACTCCTGTTCTAACGAACACCATGGATATAATGAAATTCCTGCTACGACCAAAAAAAAAAAAAAAATGCAGGTTCCAAAATTATCATCTGTATATCTGTATGCAGTTAAATGTTCAGCTGTAACAAAATTTTGATATAATGACACAAAACTGTCAGTCCCGAGGACTTTGTTATAAGGGGAGTTGCCTGTATGCATTTCTGACTCGGTTTTAAAGTCTTACAGCAAGACTAGCAAGCCTATATCATCCTCTTTCAATGCTTAAATCTATTAAAGTGCACCCTTCAACTCCTCTAACTTTCTACCACTACTTGGTATAAATGCATATTAACACTGAGATTTCTCCTACCTGAGCGAATGAGAACAGCAGCGTAAGGTTGCAATGAATGCCATAGTCCTCTTCTAGAGTTCTGTAAAGAAAATTGTGAGAAATCAGCTCGGGAATGTCAAGTATGTGATCAATACCACATGTAATGCACAACATGAATCCTGGGCACCGTTTCATAAAACTTGTTATCAATGGCAAGTTACGATAGTTGTTTATAAGCTACTGAAATCCTGGATAAGAGCAAATTTGTCATAGAAATGTGGCAGTTGTTACTGATAACAAGTTTTATGAAACGGGACCCAGGTCATTTCACTTCAAAATAGAGCTAAAACATCCTCCTTCTTGGTAATTTCAAGTATGGCATCTTATACAACACCTAAGAATGATATAAAATTGTGATTGGCCAAGAACATGTCACATGACATTCGACAGAAAATACCTGTACATGTATATTTGTATCAAACTCCTTGACAGAGACAGCCGTGCATTAAGCCCCCGTTATTGACAATGAATTTCCAATATCTACACCAAACAGCAAAGAAAGCATGCATGCCCATCGGCAAGTGCAGTGCAGTATGAGTCAATCAAAAAGTAATGGTTATTACTTCTGCCATGGAATGAAGTTATGTTTTTGCCTCTGTTGGTTTGTCAGTTTGCGAAAATAACTCAAAAAGTTGTGAACAGATTATTTGTATGAAACTTTCAGGAAAGGTTGATAACGTCACAAGGAACAGATGATTAAATTTTGGTAGTGATCCAGGATTTCTTATAAATTTTTGAAGGATTTTCTACATTTTGGCAAGTAGGATCAATGAACTTGAGAGTTCAATCTGTGCATATTTGAGGTTTGCATACGCATGTGTACTAAAGCACATGCTCTGCTCAAGGAGCCGTGCAGCTGAAAGCTGATGAGGCAAACACTTTTTTTTAATAGCTTTTTTTGTTGTTGGAAAAATGGGTGATTTTCAGAATGGATGCATGAGCAGAAATGAGCTGCTTGGCAGAAGTTTGCCCAGTCAGAGTACTAATATCTAGTTTGTTTCTTTGTGTGTGTGTGTTTTTTTTTTTTTTGGTTTCGTTTCTCTGTTATTGTCTTACTTGGCTGCTTGGATGCCCTCCCATGTGGAGCTGAGTTTGATGAGGATGCGCTCCTTGCTGACTCCAATCTGATCGTACAGCTCGATGAGGCGCCTCGCCTTGGCGATCTGACCCGCCTTATCAAACGACAGCCTGAACCACACGAAAGGAATGGTCACAGGAGATATCAAGAAAGGTCCAGACTTTGCTTAAAATACTGACTTACTGTACAGCCCCTCAGTGATAAAATGCGCCAGTATGGCTTCCATACAAGTTTTGCAAGCTCCTTGTAATGGTAATCTATACTGTTGCACTCAGTTACCTCTCTAAACATAAAATTGATGGCAATATTCAACTCTTTATGTCTTCATGGCTGATAGAGAATTCCAATGCTATCTATCCTCAGAAAACAATGCCATCTGTTGACCAGGACATCTTCAGTACTACTCATTGCTACAACCACTCAATACCACAAAATCAAAAAAACTGAGAAGAGGATATCAGTACATTCCCACTTCTGCCATTTTGTTTTTATTTGGCACAAAATTTTGAAAAGTGTGATTTATCTGACCTATATCAACTTCAACCATGACAAGTGTACATGTACGTAACTCAACAAGTACTAAAGCTATTACACACATAAATCGAACAAAACTGATTGCATTTATTTTGGTCTGAGTGTGCATTAAAACAAAATTAGCACTGCATCATTTCTCTCGTGTCTACTTTCTCGAGAGTGCCACACGAGCCAGTCCTCTGACCTCCCTCTGAAATGTCTTGACCACCCCTGACGCCTCACCTAGCATCCACCTCTGTCGAGACGCGTCCGGGGATGATTTTCAGGATCTTGGAGCCAAAGATGGTCACCAACTTGTCCATGGCCAACACCACCTGGTCAGCTTGGGTGCTGTCCAGAGAAAATGACCCAAGATGATAATGCTTTTGATATTCAATGCTACAACTTACAGCAGACCTTGAAATGATTAATTCTAGCAATAGAACTTGTTTGTCTTGTTGTAGTTAAGTAAACCGACAGTTGGTTGAAACTGTTTATTCATTTATCTGTGTATGAGGCCCCAATATCAAGCTCGGCTTACTGGGGATCCTCCTGTATGGTACCCCGACTTTTTGTTTTTTATCATTATGTCTTCGTTCTTTGTCACTAAGATTTGATTACCTGTCATGTGCAAAATCAGCCATGAATTATTATGAATCATATGTTTATTTCTGAAAGTGATCAGAGTTGATTATATTGTGCCATACAGAAACAATAAAATAAATAATAAAAAAAAAAACATATTGATTCTTCTCTTCACTGACAGTAACCATAAACCCTTTGTTTACTTTGAGTGTTGATTGGCACATAAAATCCCATAGCCTTGTACACACAGTCTACAGTCCCTGGCGCAGAAAGGGTAGTGTGCATTCATTCATTCATTGGCTCAAGCTGAAATAGCTGGTACCTGGATATATCTGAAGATTTCTAATATACATGTACTGTGTACATCTATGACCACACTCTCCATCAAAGCAAACAGTCATCTCTTAATAGGGGTAGAAGAAAGTCATTCTTGATGCATCCCATTACCAATAATCACTTCTTTCATACATGTATGGCCAAATTGTCACAATCTTCTCTGCAGAACTACCGAAATTGAAATTTTAGCATATTTTCACTTAAAGACTCAGTAGCATGGAAATTCATGGGTGACCCAACTTAATCCATCTTCATTTGTTGGTTAAAGTGCATTCAATCTCTCATTACAAAGTATGTTTACCAACTGAAGCAATTTGGGGGTTCCCTGGTACTCACGAAGCATTGGTCTTGGCATATGCAACTGCCTCGTCGATGAGGGCAGCATACTGAGGCTTGTTAGCCGCTGCTAGGATCAATGAGGGATTGGTCGTTGCATCTGTTGGCTTGTACTTTTCCATCACTGCAGCAAGGAGAGAAAGAAGAGAGGCGATTGAGAGAGGGAAAAGTCAAAGTCAAAAGCAACAAATATAACTTTCCAAGCAGAATACCCTCCAAACAATTACAGTATACAACGTATATCAAAAAGAAATTATGTGTAATTGATTGTATGTATTACAATTGTATGTATCACATATTTTGTGTTTGTATGTGTAGTCCGATTTGAAATACTGTAGCATGCCACTGGACGAACAGGATGGAGAATTGTGTGATTATTGTTACAAAATCACTATGACTCACATGTCTCAAATTAGTAAATCTGCCAAGTTTATATTAAAGTTGATTATATATTCATCTTTAAATCTTTTATCCACTATGCAAACAGGACTTGTATATGAGAAAAAGTTATTATCACAGACACAAAAGATGTACATCTGTCAATGAACGACAGTATGCTCTTAAAATATCATTTGATGAGCATTTTTTTTTTTTGTAAGAGGAATAGGAGCAAAAAAGACTCATTTATGTAAACCCTCTCATTCCAACTGCAAACATTACCAAAAAAAAAAAAATTAAAAAAATAGATAAACCGAGACTCTGCCATAGGGGGCTTCAGTCATAATAGTGGAGCTCTGCAGCCAGTGGGAATTTAAAATGATCGTTGTATTTCTGTAGCATGAGGAAAAAAATCATGAAAAATAGTGGAGCTCTGCAGCCAGTGGGAATTTAAAATGATCGTTGCATTTCTGTAGCATGAGGAAAAAAAATCATGAAAAAATCATGAAAAAAATAATGAAATGTTCTTCTGTGTAAAAGAAGTAGGACAAGCATGTAGGTCAAGGCACTTTCATTTTACGGCGAGCTCCTATGTCTACATAGTATGTCTACAGGCAGCTCTGAGTCTTGGGCAAACCACTCACAACCACTCTATGCTGTGCACACACACACACCAATGTCCTAATTGAGTATGTGCCTGCCTTTATGCAATAAGGACTGCCTCACCCTCACTATCCACAGGATGACTGGTGTCGGACAAATTTGATAAGCAACCACTGTGCATACAATAATGTGCTGGCATGTACAAAATTGCCTATTGGTACAGGTATCCCAAAGTGTGCATGCTAAATTGCTAGCTACTGTAGTACCGGTATGTACTTATCATGGTTAGGTACTGCGTACACAGTACATGGTCACAACACATCACAACATCATTAGTTTACTTCACAGAGTTTCCTCATATTGAGAATGCATGAAGCACTTCATTACACGTACATCCATATGTACTTGCCAACATTTTCATTCAAGAAAGCGGTATAATCCAGGCTGCCTACGCGAGCAGTGCTAGCTTGAAATCTCTGAAAAGCAGTAGTCTACAGTACTGCCAAAAGTGGTAGAGCTGGCCAGTATGTCATTATGACCTATCCTTGAGAGTGTCATCATTCTCAAGATTTCAGGCTATTTTAACACATGTGATGTGTTTGTTTTAAATATTGGGATAGTTCCTTACTGCATACACAGTACATGGTCACACACCATCAACTCCAAAGTATTTTGTCTGGCCGAGCACCACACATCACAATGTCAAATACTTCACAGAGTTTCCTCATATTGCGAATGCATGAAGCATTTCAGAAGGACCTACGCTGTACAGTGTACACCGTCTACAGACAATTTGTATTTTTCATTATCAAGCTTTCAGACTGGTAAACATGTAATGTAGTTTTGATTGTTTGGCACACAATTAAAAGGATAAATTGTAGGCCCGCTGTAATAATACAAACCTGTATGTTGTGCTGACCCATAAAACATAGGAAGCAGTCACGTTATTGCAAGTTTTGAACAGGATATAATTGAAATGTATATAAAATGAAATGCAACAAGATGTAACTTTCTGATTATCACTGTGAAGATTTCTGTTAGTGCAAGAATTTTGGTTCATACCTCAAAGCCCTAATGTATACTGGCATACCATACTGTATGTCAATCGACACTGTATGGTAAAAATTCATATACAGTGTACACCTGTACTGGCCGGTGCTGAGGGCATTTGACCTTAAACTCATGCTAGTGCTTTACTTGTACTATCAAGTGCAAACAACCAAAACGAGAGAGACTGGCCATGCCAGTGTTATTCAGTAATTCTACAGTGATACAATTTTGCAATGGGTATTGTGCACTCCTGTAGACCTACAATGAAGGAGAAACTCCATTATGTCATTCTTTCTGATGTCCCTGTCCCCTTTGTGCATCTTCTGTCCACTATATTTTGGCAAGGACATCTAGAACTGGATATAAACAGCCATGGATATAACAGTACAGTGTAAGCTGTACATGTCTCTATTGGTCTGCAGCTGTATCATCATACTGCTTTTACTGGTATACAGTATTAAAAGCACTGAGTAAAATTGTACAAATAATCAATCAGCTAAAGTAGTGCCTCCTATAGTGTAACACAAAATATCACAATAAAAACAGCATTCTATTATATAATGTAAGAATTATCGCTGTGATTTTCCAAATTTTCAGTCATCTTTTAGATGGCACTAAATACTACATTGTACCTCAATGGATACAGTGTTCATAGCAAACATTAGCGTTGAGGTCCCTATAGGCGGGGCTCCACACTAACTTTTATTTTTGGTGGCCCAAAGGCAAACATCTGACCTTTTTTGGTGGCTCGATTAGGCCACCAAATTCTTCATTTCTGAAATTTTGGTGGCCCGACGTGTGTGTTTCGTGGCCCCGGGCCACCGGGCCACTGTTAGTGTCGAGCCCTGCTACAGGGGTTATTTCATTGACAATATTTCATTGCGCATCTCTGTGACTTTCTGTTTTCTCATTTTCTCTGCTAGGTGTAGGTTTCTTGAATATTGAACAAAGAAACATGTATCCTGAGATGCACAAAACATGCAAAAATGACTTGTAAATTATAAATGGCATAGAAAATATTTACTTTACTCATACTCATTACCTGAAGGGTGAATCTAATGTTTTGAGATGCTTGACAAATTTGACAAATTATGTACATGTATATGATAAGCTGCTCAACAAAAGGCTAACGTTTAAAAACACAATGACCATTTCTGGTACATGTACAATATATATTTACAAAAAAAAAAGCCCTTCTCATGAACCAATCGACCATACTACTGTAGGTCTACAGTACCGGTACTAGCACTGCAAGATATAAAAGAGGCCTGAATTATATATGCACGCTTCTACCGCTGGCTTTTGATTAACGCCTGTACTGCAGACCCCCAGGTGGTCGCTATTCCTGCATCACACGTAATATTCAGGATTTATCGTGAAGCAATCTCTGCAATCCGGACAATCTATGCACGTCCCAGGGATTGATTACGCTCGACAGCGACGATGGAGGGAACCAGCATCCAGTGTAAACAAAAAAAATCTCGGCTAAAAGGCAAAGCAGGAGGACGGATGACTCTACAATGAAAAGATGCATGAAGACGCTACACAGCATACGCTTCATGCATGTAGAAATGCAAAGTCTTTACAATACAAACCAATTGCTATTAAACTATTACCAGGAGCTCATTTGGCATGGTACACCTACACCGGTATGCTCATACAATGTAAATGTGGGGCCGACATAGCAATAATGTCTGACGAGTATGCTAATTTCAGAAATTAGCACTTCTGTTCTCTGAATTTATAAAATCAAATTTTATGTACAGTAGTTCATGATTATTGTACTATTACTCGGGTACAATGTGATATAAAGCAAGATGGAAGGATAGGATATTATACAACAGTCTTTGATCTTGCTTGAAGATTGTATGAATTGTATACAGTATGTGAAATATTATCCCAACACTACAATGGTAAGTTAAAGATTCGCAGAGTTGTGGTAGCTGAACAATATAAATGTGTCTGAATTTCAAACAATTTTTATATGTGGGCCTATGTACTGTATGAACAATGAGGGTACTTTTTAGTGCCAGCATACCATAAATGTACAATGAAGCAAGTTTACAATACACATTGCAAATGCTGATGTCATGATGAATACCACAAAATGCACAGTCATACTGGTTTTGTGCTTCCTTCCTGCCAGTGTACACAAGATCAAGTCTGAAGTACGGTACACATTCACATACAGTAGGCACCTCAGATTGCATCTACTTGTAATGGTACAGTACATGTTGTTCAATAAATACAATGTAAGACTGAAATGTTGTGTGATAATGACAGCAATACTTATCAAATTAATGCTCTTTAATAACAGCTCATTAATAAATCAATTACAGTGTACATTATGCAGAGTGCTACATATTGTACATAACTTAAATACCACTTGCCCGGTCAGGCAAGCAGATTTTCAAATTGTTGCAGAACACTTGCATGAACATGAAATTTAATTGCTAGAAAAGCGAGTCCACAGGTACGTATAAGAAAATGAAAATCACTTGTAAAGCCAAGGGCTTGATAAAACCCAATCATTTGAATAAACAGCACATGTGGGGAGTAACAAGCTTGGTTCGATAGAGTGTTGGTGTTGGGTTTGTGGGACTTTTTCACACATGTGTTGGGAAGTAAAAAATATCTGTAGCTTCAAAGCTGTTTGCTTGCCCAATTCGGGCAAGTATTTTTTTTTTCTCTCATTGTTCCAAAACACTTGCCTGACTTTGATTTTTACTTGACCCAGGCAATTGGGCAAGTGCTTAGCTGTATGTGGCACCCTGCATTATGTAAACTGTAATATGTTTTGAAATTTGTAATGCAAACAAAGTACATTGCAACTTTCCTTGTAAGGTGATTCTCCACTACTTTGTCTCCTACAAATCTCAAAACAGACACAATAAAACTTTATAAGACATCCATGTACCCAGAAAACTTCAGGCAAAAATGATTATGAAGTATGATTTATTTCAGAAATAGTAGTTTAACTTTTATTTCCTCATTGTCTTGTATAATGTACAATTCACCTGAACTCAACAGTCAGAACACTGTTGCTACAGGAAAACAATACGGATATAGAGTTGTGGGCAGTCCCTCAAAAGGAAAAGAGGATACCACTCCACTGTGGAATTCAGCTTTCAGGAAGAGCACCGGGGCAGTAACAGGAACAATACAGCATCAAGGTTCCACTTGTGCTCCCACCCCCCTTTTCATTGAAAAGAGTGGCATAAAGTTGAAAAGGAGTGCATTTTTGGTGACAAGAGCCAGCCTAACAGTCTGCACTATTACTTTACATGTAGTTTATGGGAGGGTCTGCTCTCTCACATGTATCACCATTTTGCTGACAAATTTGCAGCAAACCAGGAACTACAGTAGAGTATGATATGTACAATTGTACGTACAGCTTTGGGCTGACACAATAGCTACAGCACAATTGTTTTGTATTCCTCTTCATCAGGCAACTTGCTTCGAACAACACATTCACACCCTGTACATACCAAACATCTGTCAGTGTCCTCTGTACTGTGTTTGTAAATAATCTGATCTACATTATCCATTTCATTCTGGCGAACACTGCAACCAGCTGCTGTGCCACTTGTTGAAAACTGTTCATACATCCCTTAAAAAATCAATAATCAAACGAAATGGTCATTTCGTCGACGAAATGACCGATTTCGTAATGAAATAGGCCATGCAACACTTGGTGTCCCACACAAAACTACGGTCTTTGTCCATGGTTTAAACCATGGTTTCAATTGTACCACCTTCCTGAATTCGGGCCGAGGTGTTTTATATGGGCTAACTTACAAATTTGCATGTCATTGTTTTTGCCGCTTTGCTCCCTGCAAATGAGGCATCCATATTAGTGCCAAGTCATGGCACATTTAAGCCTAACTAGAGTACCCGTACCTGGTATTTGTCCTGTTGTTATCTGGGCTTTGGAGTAGCCAAACAACAACAGAAAAAGAGCACCAACAAATCAATTATGAAGTGCAGATTTGGAAATCATTTGGCTACAAAGGACAGTGCAAACACTGCAGGATAGTATCCTCACAGCAAAGCTTGCATTATCTATCAGTTGAGTTTCTAATTTTGTGGAGTACAATTAATGTAATTTGAATAAGATACTTGTATCAAATTTAATGCAATTTGTTTAATATAATTTCATTATTAGATATGATATCAGTATTGTTGTTTATTTGTTGTTTTTAGTCCTTCTCATTTGGTTTTGTACTTTTACAGCTGGTATGTAAAAAATTGTTCTTGTCACTGTAGGTCCATGGCACAATGTCAAATTTACTTCCTTATGAAAAAAAAAATGGTATATACATGTACAATGTTCACTGCACATGTACAAGTACAATTGTACATGTATCATGTAAAACACAGAAGGCTGTGTTAAAGGACAAGTTCACCTTCATAAACATAAGGATTGAGAGAATGCAACAACATTAGTAGAACACATCAGTGAAAGTTTGAGGAAAATTGGGCAATCGATGCAAAAGTTATGAATTGTTAAAATTTTTGTGTTGGAACCGCTGGATGAGGAGACTACTACAGCTTGTGAGTCATATGCGTACAACAGTATAAAGAAAATGTAAAGAAAATTCAACATTTTTTCGCATAATAAAAGAGCACTTGACTTGCCTCTTTCTAAAGGCAGGGGGAATAATATTACCCATAACATTTGTCGGTAACGAGTCGGGGGAATGTGTACTTTTCTCAAAAGATGAAATTTTGTGAAATTCTCTTTATATTTTCCTTATATTGTTGTACGCATGTGACATCTAAGTTATTCACACACTGCAGTAGTCTTCTCATCCAGCGGTTACTGCACAAAAACTTCAAAAATTCATAATTTTTGAATGGATTGTCTGATTTTCCTCAAACTTTCTCTCCTGCACTATTTCGCTATTCAGGATATTAACCACTTCAAAACTAGTATAGTTTAAGGTGGTTTTGTCCTGCAAAGGATTTTCTCCTTCAGCAAAGGCCTTTGCCCGAACGGCGACTTTGTCGCCACGGAATTCAGCTGGCAAAGGGTCTGAAAACCAGGCAATACCAAATCGTGTTTGTTTACAAGTAGAGCGCCACTACGACAAAATATTGAAAGGTGTGAATCAAAAGCGCGGCCGAGCCCGGCAGTGTAAACGGACAAAATTGCGGGGCTCGGCCTCGCAATTGAGGTTGGGCTCGGCTGCGCCTCGGCCCAGCCCCGCACTGTAAACGGGGTCTAAGTTAATGCACTGTACGTACTCAAAAAGCCCGTAAATCGACACGATTAAGCACTCGCACACGCACAGAATTCCCACTTAGTTTGTGTGACAGCAAAACAAATGTGATCTGAATGATGTAGGCTCAAAAAAATTCAACTAAGTATCTCATTATAACTTCAAGGTGCTATATCACATTCTTTTCTTTGTCGATCACGGATGACCGACATCTGATGACCACAAGCGTATCACCTAACTCCTCTTCAGTGTGACGAGTTTCATATCTCGTTAAGTTTGATGTTCCCACCATTCGATATTGTTATGGATACATGTGCATTGTATGATGGCCTAGCGAACCATCATAACCACCAAAATACCCAGACTCTCAAACAAGGTGTTTGGTCGATCTCGGTCATCTTGTCGAACTCTTTATTTACATATTCCTCCGCGGAACAATAAAGTGCCCAGAAATGATAATACAATGCACATGTATCCATAACAATATACACAGCCCAATCTTGTTGAATGTATAATGCATGCACTCGGCATACCTGTACAATCAGCCTAATCTTGACAAATGCACAGTTGTATACAGCATGCACCAACCATATCCTCACATTTGTTTTACTGTATATTGTCTTATTTTTTTGTATTATGTATTATGTACTTGTAATTATTATAAGTATTTTTGAAGATGCTTTTTAGTGGACCTCTCAGTTCTCATTTTTTACCCTTCAAGCATAACTTTGTAATTCCAGTTTGTGTGCATTCTGTATTAGTTGGTTGATTACCATTGATTGTCATGCTATGTAATGTATGTATGCTTATGATTGAATTTTTCATTTACTTTGTGTTATGTTTTGTTGAAAGAACAAATGAGAATGAAATAAATGAAATGAAATGAATGAATCAGTTGCAAAAAACAAACAAACAAACAAACAAAACTCTACACAATATTTCAGTAATATGGATAGTTGCAGACTGTCGCTGCTGGAGAACCTTTTCAGCATGCATGAGGAATAACACAGACTCAAGAGTGATCAGCCACAAGCCTGCTTAAGATCCTATGTGCTCTACCATAGGAAATGCTTGTATACTCATCACTGGTGTCTGTGTGTCAAATGCTGTCATATTATGAAAGGACAAGTTCACCTTCATTAACATAAGGATTGAAAGAATGCAACAATATTAGTAGAACACATCAGTGAAAGTTTGAGGAAAATTGGACAATCCATGCAAAAGTTATGAATTTTAAGATTTTTGTGTTGGAACCGCTGGATGAGGAGACTACTACAGCTTGTGAGTCATATGAGTACAACAGTATAAAGAAAATGTAAAGAAAATTCAACATATTTTCACTTTTTTCGCATAATAAAAGAGCACTTGACCTGACTCTTTCTAAAGGCAGGGGGAATAATATTACCCATAACATTTGTCAGTAACGAGTCAGGAGAATGTGTACTTTTTTCAAAAGATTGAATTTTGTGAAATTCTCTTTATATTTTCCTTATATTGTTGTACGCATGTGACATCTAAGTTTGCACTAGTCTTCTCATCCAGCGGTCACTGCACAAAAACTTCAAAAATTCATAAATTTTGAACCGATTGTCCGATTCTCCTCAAACTGTCAATGATGTGTTCTACTAATATTGCTACATTCTCTCAATCCTTATGTTTATGAAGGTGAACTTGTCCTTTAAGAAGCTTAAATACTACACTGTAGATAATCTTGCCAAACACATTGCACTGAAATGAGGTCATCATCCCTTTCCCCCGTGCTCAATGTCATGATATACAAATGTACAAAATCTGAACAGCACGATTAATATTAAAAGTTTAATCTTTTGTATCATATAATTTTGTTCAAAGACACTTGAGCAATACCCACAGACTTTATAATGCAATGGGCTTCTTCCAATGGACTGCACATCACATGACTGTCATCAGAGACTCCAACTCTCCCGTTTTCGACGGGAGATCTCCCGCCGAAAACCCATTTTTGCAAAATCTCCCGTTCTCCCGTTTGAGATTTAATTTCTCCCGCCCTGGCTCTTTGTCTCCCGTTGGAAAGGATTTCTTGCTTATTTCTATCGTGTGTTGAAAAAATAAGCCTTAGATAGCACAAGAGAGCATCTAGAACCCTAGAAACTTCGCGCTTCGCACACATCAAGTTGGAGTCTCCCGTTTGCTGGGGGTTTCAGGCGGGAGAATCTCCAGATCAGAAGGTGCTTTGGGTTGGAGTCTCTGTGTCATATGATGGAAATTTCTACAGGTCTGTCGACACTACCAGGTATTGTATACTGTAGTTAGCATGCTGTCTAAAACTATAAAGAGTTCTGCCTTTAAAACTAAAACTGCCTGTACTAAAAAAGCACTACATGTAGTGTACCTTTAAACTGCTTTAATACTGCATATTGTCCACGTACACCGAAGCTTGACGAAGAATGCTGACCATTCATGAGTATTTGCATACTCACATGTAAACAGTGTACTATACAAAGTACAATAAGAGAGGTACTGGTATAAAGTTTAATCCATTGAGGACAGGCTGATTTTGCTACAGTGTACAACATGCATAAATAGACACTTCGCGAGTATACTCAGGACTCGTCCTCAAGGTGTTAAATGCCTACTGCTGTATTGATCAATCCCCTATAATAGACTCTCCCTCTCGCACACAGCCAACTTTTTAACTCGTGCGAACACCATGTGTTTGTTCAGTCTGTAGAATAGGGTGATTCACAGTCTGCTTGACATCTTAATGTACAATTGTGTACAAAGTGTACAATTGTATAGCAACAGCTGAAATACATTCACCAACCACCACTGTACACATGCCATTATCTTGTAAGATAATGGCATATGAAATGTCTAGTGTTGCAGATCAATGCTTTCACATTACATAATCACTACACTTTACATCCATAACAATTTACTATACACTGACTGTCAAAATGGCAAATCAGGTCTTAAATGACATGTATTTGGAAATATTTCTGCATTACGTACGTATGTTTTGTGCTATGGAACTGATGCCTAAATGTGTTACTGTAACGCAGATGATGTAATAAACCTACAAGTACTTGATTTGACTTTTTGTTTTTGTTTTGTTTTGTTCTGATTTGATTTGATTTGATTTTTTTTTTTTTTTTGCTTACAAGTTGTTGTTGTTGTTGTTGTTTTTTTTTTTTTTTTTGGGGGGGGGGGGGGGGGAGAGTAGTGCATTGATGCTGCTGGTAAGGCATTTGAAATTCAGAGTGCAAACCTGAGAAAATTAAAAAATCTGGGTAAGGCAATTATACAATTTGTTACATGTCAGGGCTCGACACTAACGGTGGCCCGGTGCCACCAAAAATGAAAGTCGGGCCACCAAATTTCAGAAAAGGGCAAATTTGGTGGCCCACCTCGGGCCACCAAAATTTTTTGAAAAGTGTGTCAATAAATTCGTAACTTTTTGCGCCGGAAATGCATAAATGCATGCAGTGAATGTGCGACTTATTAAAAAAAATTGACTTTTTTTTTTCGGGCCACCAAATTTTTCTCTCAGGCCACCAAATATTTGAAATTGATGATTTTGGTGGCCCCATCGGGCCACCGAAAAATAAAGTTAGTGTCGAGGACTGCATGTGTACAGTGTACTCTGTACAAGTGCTGGTCCGTGCCCCCCCCCCCCCCCCCATCCCATACAGTACAATGTACATGTTATACATGTACGCAAAATCCATGCACACACAGTACAACATATCAAAAGATGCATAATGTATCACCCACATGTAATGCCACACTGTATAATGTATACTAAAAAGGTATTGCACGATTAGCTCCTACATGTAAGTGTATGTACAATATAGTCTGAATGAACAGTCTTAATACAGTACTACAATAACATTTTGATATACAACTTTGAGTCAATAACATGGATTTGCATTGAAAATGACCAGAAATATGTACATGATGTACATTGTACAATGTACAGGTTTTGTACATTGTATACAATTTCTCAGAAACCAATTTCTTATTTGCCATTGATGATGTACAACTGTACACATGTACTACAGAATGTATCTACAATGTTGTTATGTATATTTTTTTTATATATATAATAGCTTAAACCTCTAAAACCTATAAAAGGGAGCATAAAGCTACTACTACTAGACCAACTGAGTATTAATCTGACGTATACACATTGTGTGTACATACTGTACATATGTTGTACATGTATGTAATTGCACATGTACAATGTAGACTGTACATATTTCAAAGTGCTAGTGAGTACAGTGTAAAACAGATTTAACAGCTTGAGTCAGGTGCTGGTACACTACTGTAAAAGTGGAAATTTTTGCGGTGTTGAACTTTTCGCGCATTTTGCGCAACCAGTTCAACAAGCGCAAAAATAAAAGCATGCAAATATTTTTGCATGCTGTATGTTCCAGTGGTTGATGTCTTGATTCCGCGGAATTAAAAACATGCGAAACTCTTTTTGTCTGGCCAAGCGCGAAAAGTTAGTCGCGCGAAAATATCCACTTTTACAGTACACAATTTACCTTGTCAAAGAATGGAAAGGTTTTCTTGGGAAAGTTAGAAGCCTTCTTCATCAATTCAAGTAAAATGCCCATTACAGAGGCCCTATGAAGTAAATTACACAATTTGTAATACAAACAAATTTATGTACCTTCTATTCATAACATTTATTACATAATACCACTACTTATACAGTACAAAGGCATTATTACACACTATTACAGTACAAACTTGTAGAACTATACCATTCACTGTTTTAATAGTTTCCTATTAAATCACAAATTTATTCATCAATTTTGCCTTCCAACTTTAAAATTATTACTCACATGGTACATTTGTGTACCATACACTATCATCAAATTGAAGACTCAAATAGACATGATCCTCCAAGAAATTCATCACTTACTTGAATTATAGCAGCCGCTTGATGTTTGTGTTTTTTTATGCACTTGACACCATCCATCAATGATTCATTGAATACTAAACATGCACATCAATGAATTCCAATTCATTCTTTCTTCCTGTGACTCTATAATTCACTGAGTAGAATCACAGAAACAGAATGATGAAATTTTGCCAAAAATGAAAAAAAAAAAAAAAATGGCCGCTGTGAAATTTCAAAGTGTCTCAGCTTTTTAATTGATAGAGATTAGTTGAATATGCTCAGGCAATGATCCTTGAATTTGAGGATAAGCTCGTAGTTGAGTACAAGGTGCCAATTGTCGCATGGTCTCTTTCGTCATGAAATTGGAAATTTCCTCACAAAATGACAATTTCATCAACATAATGGCTTTTTTTTTGACAAAATGACCAATTTGACCACTGTACTATAGACCAACTGTGCATGAAATGTTTTTACAAACCTCTGGTGGTTCTAACCTGTACAACATTCAAGCTACATTTTTTTTTTGGTCTTTTTTTTTTGTAGACACCTTTAAGAAACAAACATACAAACATGCATTCTGATTCCTATTGGCATTCGTTGATTCCATTATTTGAAATTCATCAACACTATCAATATCATTACTAGCCTCATTGTAGTTATGCCATTGGATATCAAAACAATTCTGTGATGTAAAAAAACACCCCCCCCAAAAAAAAAAAAAAAAAAAAAAAAAAAAACACCGCCACGGAGCAAAAACAGAGCAGAACTTCAGCCAATTTCTGATACCGACTTATCGGCACCTGCGCCATGCACCAAGGTTCAACCTCCCATGCCATGCCCAGGTTGGTTCGACCATGCGCAAAAGCGTATAGCCATACTGGCCATAGGTTTCTACATGTACTGATGAGATCACTGTATTGTAGCTTATAGCAGGTAGTCGAATTATAGGTGGCTTCCGCACTTTACCGCCATTATGTTACGAGCTATAGAACCAAACTGTTACTGTCGTTAATGAGGTAATAATGACATTAATGTTATAACTTTATACATGGTCATGTATGCTAGCGCTAGAGAACGTGTCAACAGGGTAAAAATAATTGTTGACATTCTGATGCAGTAAAGGGTAAATTTAGCACTAACTGGTAATAAAATTTTTTTAAAAAAATACCCTAAAACTGCATGCGACTTTTTTTTAAAGGCTTTTTCAAATATCTGGCTCTAACGTTACTTTGAGCTTTGACGCTTTGCCTTTGTTGAATGAGCTGAACGCTGAATGCGCTGCTTCTCCCTAGGCAGTCCCAGTATTTCTCGACCGCCGTACGGGCTACTCTCCCGTGGAATGTAGTTGCATCTCCGCTGGGTCCGTGTAAGCTGCTGTTGGGTAAGTTCAAGATGGCGTTCAAGCATGCGGTAAACACGGAAATGGATGACCTTATTGTTAATAAGTAATTTTGAAATAATGTTAACTACTTACACTCAAATTCGCCTGTGTCACAGACGACAGTGGTATGTTGCTTGAGCTGATCCAAGGAAGACGCCATTCTCATTCGCTTTTCTTCTGACATTGTGACTATTCACTTCCTGCACACCACCATGCATGAGAAAATCTAGCTCTGGCGAGAGGTCAATCATATGCGGGGTCATTGGAATAATTCATTATTTGGTGGGGTGTCAGGATCTAGGTGAACGGCGGGACTTCATTCCCCGAACACAATCATGTGGTATGTTCGTTGTATAAGCACAGATCCTTCTACCTTAGTTTTAGACTGCCGTTTCGTATGATTGGCCTACATGAATAAAGTCAGTAAAAACATAATGATACCACAGTCATGTTAATGCAGGTGACGCTGATATTGGTTGTGGCATCCCGGCTCTATCATAGGTTCGTCCTAGAGAGAATAATTAGGTGATCCGAGTATCCTCTCGGATCACCTTCTGTATCTGTACGGATTCTTTGTTCTTCTTTTTAATTAGGTGATCCGAGTATCCTCTCGGATCACCTTCTGTATCTGTACTGATTCTTTGTTTTTAGGTGATCCGAGTATCCTCTCGGATCACCTATTGTATCTGTACGGATTCTTTCTTCTTCTTCTTCTTCTTCTTCTTCTTTATTTCTTTCTCCTCAAATCTTGTGCATCGGTTAACTTAAAAAGTCCCCTACCTATCACTTCCAAGCTTATACCATATATGTATCATGTCCTAAGGACGACAGATCTAGTGTATCAATGTGATCAGTTAACCGTGACGTCATTATGACGTCATTGTCTGAAATCACGTTTACATCAATATCTCATTAATGGAACGGAATTTTTGAATGAAATTAAGATATCATATAGTTCAAGTCAAGGTCTATTGATATATTTCATAAAATTTAGTCACGTTCATAGTAAACGAGCGCGTACGCGCGCGTTGAAATTTAAACATGCTCCAATCAACCTCAAAATTGTTTTGCACACGTTTCAGGTCATTTACAGCATTTCAAAAAAAATCGACGGACGCGTACGCGCGCGCGCATATACGCACGCACAGCTCATATGCAATAGAAATTTCTCGTTTTAACGCACGGATCAAATGTCTGAAATGTCAAGAAATATTTCTACCAAGTTTCAAGTCGATCCGATTCAATATGACGTCATACGGGCCCGTCAAATTTGAAATTCCGCGCGCGCGTCAATGGCGATATACAGTGCAACTATGCCAAAAAACTGCTAATTTTAAATCCGATTTTACTCGTCAGGATGGACGGTGACCCCCTATTTTCTTTACATATTTTGAAAGCTGATGAGTTGTACATGTCATTTCATGGGGTGATAATGCTGACAAAATGATTAAAAGATATCAAATTTCTTAATAAAGTAAAAAAAGTAAATTTTCAAAATGACGTCATCAAATTTCAAGTTCATTCGAGCGTATCTCACTACTCCTTTGTCAATTTTCACCCAGATTTCAGTATATTGTAGCTTATTTAATGTTCTTTCAAACATAAACTTACAAAAATTTGATTGGATAACGGTATCACCTCGTAAAAATGGATTGAAAGTAATCTTGTCAAATTTGACCAGTTTACGTGTTATCTCTATGGGAGTGCAGTTTTTCTGGAAATGAAAATTGACATGACTATCTTTATCGAGCACTAGCTCACTTACCCTTCGGTAAATTTCTCCCAGATTTTAATATGTTGTAGCTGAGACTTTACGCTACCGTAAGTGTGCCCTTCGTTTTTTCATACGATGTCGGGATCACGTCAAAACTTTTGATTGAAATTCAGGCTTATCTTCGATGTATTGAGATATTTCTTTCTTTCTGCAACTTTCTTTGCAATAACTCAAGAAAAACGGCCTCTATCACTTCCATATTTTGCACATGTTTAGTTCATATCACGTCAATTATGTCATAAAATAACAACTACTTGATCGGACACCATCTTGGGTATGCAAATTAGGGTCAAAGGTCATAAACGTTTCATCCTGTATCTTGGTGAATGCATGTCCTATCTTTCCCATATTTTACACACGCAAAGACCAAGTTACAAGGATCATTTCACAAAATAACCACTTTTTGCTCAGATGCCATCTTGTCTGTGTAAATTGGGGTCAAAGGTCATATGTACTTCTTTCTGTATCTTCGTTATGACGTGTTATCTCTATGGGAAGGAATTTTTTTTTAATGTGAAAATTGACATGATTGTCTTTATCGAGCACTAGCTCACTTACCCTTCGGTGAATTTCTCTCAGATTTCAATATGTTGTAGCTGAGACTTTGCGCTATCGTTATGTGTACTTCGTTTTTTCATACGATGTCGGAATCATGTTAAAAATATTGGTTGAAATTAATGCTTATCTTCGATGTATTCAGATATTCCTTTCTTTCTGCAACTTTCTTTGCAATAACTCAAGCAAAACACGCCCTATCACCCCCATACTTCGCACATGTTTAGTTCATGTCACGTACATTATTTCATAAAATAACAACTACTTGATCGGACAACATCTTGGGCATGTAAATTAGGGTCAAAGGTAATAAATGTTTCATCTTGTATCTTGGCATATACCTGGCCTATCTTTCCCATATTTTGCACATGTATAGACGATGTCGCGGGAATCATTTCACAAAATAACCACTTTTTCCTCAGATTCCATCTTGGGAGTGTAAAGGTGGGTCAAAGGTCATATGTATTTGTTGCTGTATCTTCGTTATCTAGTGAATACAGAATAGTACCAAAGATGGCAGACATGATTCCCTTTTCTAGATGAGAATCTAAACATCACACGGCCAATGTCCCTAAACACAGATGAAATCTGTATGGTCATGCCCATTGCGATCAGGAGTCGAATCATTGATTAAAAAAAAAATCGGATCACCTTAATTTGTCAGTGATGACAAATTACAATCTCTAGTTAGGTGATCCGAGTATCCTTCGGATCACCTATTGTATCTGTACTGATTCTTTATTTCTGGACAAAAGTTGTGCAGAGATTAACTCAGAAAGTCCTCTGCCTATCAATTTCAAAATTATACCATATATGTATCATGTCACAAAGACGACAGATTTTGTGAAATCATTGTGATCAATGGACCGTGACGTCACTATGACGTCATTATATGAAAACACATTTTCATTAATATCTCATTAATGGAAAGGAATTTTTCAATGAAATTTACGTCACATATAGTTCAAATCAAGGGTATTCTACACATTTTCTCACATTTCAGTTTGCACTCAAACCGTGCGCGTACGCGCACGTTAAAATGTTGACATGCTCCAATCGAGCTCAAATTTTTTTTGCACACGTTTCAGATCATTTTGAGCATTTTTTGAAAAATTGAAAAAATTGGACGGACGCGTACGCGCGCGCACATATACGCACGCACAGCTCATATGCAATGGAAATTTCCCGTTTTTTCACTCTTATCGGCTGCCTGAAATGTCAAGGAATATTTCTACCAAGTTTCAAGTCAATCCGACTCAATATGACGTCATACGGGCCCGTCAAAGTTGAAATTCCGCGCGCGCGTCAATGGCGATATACAGTGCAACTATGCCAAAAAACCGCCAATTTTAAATCCGATTTTACTCGTCAGGATGGACGGTGACCCCCCATTTTCTGTACATATTTTGAAAGCTGATGAGTTTTACATGTCATTTCATGGGTTGGCAATGCTGGCAAAATGATTAAAAGATATCAAATTTCTTAATAAAGTAAAAAAAGTAAATTTTCAAAATGACGTCATCAAATTTCAAGTTTATTCAAGCGTATCTTATCAATCCTTTATCTATTTTCACCAAGATTTCAGTATGTTGTAGTTTATTTAATGTTCTTTCAAACATAAAATTACAAAACTTTGATTGGATATCAGCATCACCTCGTAAAAATGGATTGAAAGTAATCTTGTCAAATTTGACCAGTTTACGTGTTATCTCTATGGGAGTGCAGTTTTTCTGGAAATGGAAATTGACACGACTATCTTTCTCGAGCACTAGCTTACTTACCCTTCGGTGAATTTCTCCCAGATTTTAATATGTTCTAGCTGAGACCTTACGCTACCGTAAGTGTGCCCTTTATTTTTTCATACGATGTTGGGATCACGTCAAAAAATTTGGTTGAAATTCAAGCTTATTTTCGATGTATTGAGATATTTCTTTCTTTCTGCAACTTTCTTTGCAATAACTCAAGAAAAACAGGCCCTATCAACCCCATCTTTGGCATATGTTTAGTTCATGTCACGTACATTATTTCATAAAATAACAACTACTTGAACAGACACCATCTTCGGTATGTAAATTAGGGTCAAATGTCATAAATGTTTCATCCTGTATCTTGGTGAATACCTGTTCTATCTTTCCCATATTTTGCACACGCAAAGACCATATTACAAGGATTATTTCACAAAATAATCACTTTTTGCTCAGATGCTATCTTGTCCGTGCAAAGTGGGGGCAAAGGTCATATGTACATCTTTCTGTATCTTCGCTATGACGTGTTATCTCTATGGGAGAGAATTTTTCTAGATGTGAAAATTGACGTGATTGTCTTTATCGAGCCCTAGCTCACTTAACCTTCGGTGAATTTCTCCCAGATTTTAATATGTTGTAGCTGAGACTTTGGGCTATCGAACGTGTGCCCTCCACTTTTTCATACGATGTCGGCATCATGCAAAAAAACTTGGTGAAATGAAAGCTTATCTTCGATGTATTTTCATATTTCTTTCTTTCTGCAACTTTCTTTGCAATAACTCAAGAAAAAAACAGGCCCTATCACCCCCATCCTTGGCACATGTTTAGTTCATGGCACGTACATTATTTCATAAAATAACAACTACTTGATCTGACAACATCTTGGGTATGTAAATTAGGGTCAAAGGTCATAAATTTTTAGGTGATCCGAGTATCCTTCGGATCACCTTCTGTATCTGTACTGATTCTTTCTTCTTTATTAGGTGATCCGAGTATCCTCTCGGATCACCTTCTGTATCTGTACGGATTCTTTATTAGGTGATCCGAGTATCCTCTCGGATCACCTTCTGTATCTGTACGGATTCTTTCTTTTTTAGGTGATCCGAGTATCCTCTCGGATCACCTATTGTATCTGTACGGATTCTTTCTTCTTCTTAGGTGATCCGAGTATCCTCTCGGATCACCTTCTGTATCTGTACTGATTCTTTGTTCTTCATATTTTTATTCTTCTTTATTTCTGGGCAAAATTTGTGCAGCGGTTAGCTCAGAAAGTGCATTACCTTTCAATGTCAAACTTATACCATATATGTATGATGTCCCAAAGACGACAGATCAAGTAAAATCCTAGTGATCAGTCAACCGTGACGTCACTATGACGTCATTATATGAAAAAACATTTTCAATCATATCTCATTAATGGAATAGAATTCTTCAATGAAATTTACGTCACATACATTTCAAGTTATGGGCATTTTATTCATATTCTCAAAATTCATATTTTCTCTTAAAACGTGCGCGTACGCGCGCGTTGAAATATTTATATGCTCAAATCGAGCTCAAAATTTTTTTGCACACGTTTCAGACCATTTGGAGCATTTTTTGAAAAATTGAAAAAATTGGACGGACGCGTACGCGCGCGCACATATTCGCCCACACAGCTCATATGCAATTGAAATTTCCCGTTTTTTAACACTTATCGGATGCCTAAAATGTCAAGGAATATTTCTACCAAGTTTCAAGTCAATCCAACTCAATATGACGTCATACGGGCCCGTCAAAGTTGAAATTCCGCGCGCGCGTCAATGGCGATATACAGTGCAACAATGCCAAAAAACTGCCAATTTTAAATCCGATTTTACTCGTCAGGATGGACGGTGACCCCCCATTTTCTTTACACATTCTAAAAGCTGATGAGGTGTACATGTCATTTCATGGGTTGGCAATGCTGGAAAAATGATTAAAATATATCAAATTTCTTAATAAAGTTAAAAAAGTAAATTTTCAAAATGACGTCATCAAATTTCAAGTTCATTCAAGCATATCTCACCTATTCTTTAGTTGATTTCCGTCCAAATTTCAATATGTTGTAGCTTATTAAATGGTCTTTCAGATATATAATAACAACATTTTGATTGGATGACGGCATCACCTCGTAAAAATGGATTGAAAGTAATATTGTCAAATTTGCCCAGTTTACGTGTTATCTCTATGGGAGGGCAATTTTTCTGGCAGTGAAAATTGACATGACTCTCTTTTTCGAGCACTAGCTCACTTATGCTTCGGTGAATTTCTCCCAGATTTTAGTATGTTGTAGCTGAGACTTTGGGCTATCGTAAGTGTGCCCTCCATTTTTTCATACAACGTCGGCATCACGTCGAAAAACTTGGTTGAAAATGGCACGAGGCTTCGATGCAGCGTCATTTTGCTTAATACACAGGGCCTATGGAGAATGAAATAGGTCATTGCGTAGCGCATCCGACTCGTAATCCTAAGGTCCCTGGTTCGAGGCTCACCCCTGCCAATATTTTTTGAAATTTTTTAAAACACTTTTTTCTTCTTTTTCTTTAGTTAATCTTAATCTCCCTTTCCTTACTTTGTCTTTTTCTGATTTTTTTTACGCTTCCCCTTCAAATTTCTATAAAATAACATAATTTTTTCTTTATTTTTCTTTCTTTCTACTACTTTCTGTGCAATAGATGAACAACAACAGGGGCTACCAATCTCATATTTTGCACATGTTTAGTACATGTCACGTACATTATTTCATAAAATAACAACTACTTGATCGGACACCATCTTGGGTATGTAAATTAGGGTCAAAGGTCATAAATGTTTCATCCTGTATCTTGGTGAATACCTGTCCTATCTTTCCCATATTTTGCACACGCAAAGACCATGTTACAAGAATCATTTCATAAGATAACCACTTTTTGCTTAGACGCCATCTTGGGTGTGCAAAGTGAGGTCAAAGGTCAAATATACTTCATTCTGTATTTCCGATAGTGTATACGGAATTCGGTACCAAAGATGGCAGGTCTCACTCCCTTTTCTAAATGAGAATCCAAACATCACACGGTCAATGTCCCTATTAACACAGATGAAACCTGTTTGGTCATGCCTATATGGATCAGGACAAATATCATTGATTTCCAAAGAGATCGGATCACCTAATTTGTCAGTGTTGACAAATTCCGGTTCTAGTCTTCTTCTTTTTAGGTGATCCGAGTATCCTCTCGGATCACCTATTGTATCTGTACGGATTCTTTCTTCTTCTTCTTCTTCTTCTTCTTTATTTCTTTCTCCTCAAATCTTGTGTATCGGTTAACTTAAAAAGTCCCCTACCTATCACTTTCAAACTTATACCATATATGTATCATGTCCTAAGGACGACAGATCTAGTGTATCAATGTGATCAGTTAACCGTGACGTCATTATGACGTCATTATCTGAAATCACGTTTACATCAATATCTCATTAATGGAATGGAATTTTTGAATGAAATTAAGATATCATATAGTTCAAGTCAAGGTCTATTGATATATTTCATAAAATTTAGTCACGTTCATACTAAACGAGCGCGTACGCGCGCGTTGAAATTTAAACATGCTCCAATCAACCTCAAAATTGTTTTGCACACGTTTCAGGTCATTTACTGCATTTCAAAAAAAATCGACGGACGCGTACGCGCGCGCGCATATACGCACGCAAAGCTCATATGCAATAGAAATTTCACGTTTTATCGCACGGATCGAATGTCTGAAATGTCAAGGAATATTTCTACCAAGTTTCAAGTCAATCCGATTCAATATGACGTCATACGGGCCCGTCAAAGTTGAAATTCCGCGCGCGCGTCAATGGCGATATGCAGTGCAACTATGCCAAAAAATTGCTAATTTTAGATCCGATTTTACTCGTCAGGATGGACGGTGACCCCCCATTTTCTTTACATATTTTGAAAGCTGATGAGTTGTACATGTCATTTCATGGGGTGGTAATGCTGACAAAATGATTAAAAGATATCAAATTTCTTAATAAAGTAAAAAAAGTAAATTTTCAAAATGACGTCATCAAATTTCAAGTTCACTCAAGCTTATCTCACTAGTCCTTTGTCAATTTTCACCCAGATTTCAGTATGTTGTAGCTTATTTTATGTTCTTTCAAACATAAAATTACAATATTTTGATTAGATAACGGTATCACCTCGTAAAAATGGATTGAATGTGATCTTGTCAAATTTGACCAGTTTACGTGTTATCTCTATGGGAGTGCAGTTTTTCTGGAAATGAAAATTGACATGACTATCTTTATCGAGCACTAGCTAACTTACCCTTCGGTGAATTTCTCCCAGATTTTAATATGTTGTAGCTGAGACTTTACGCTACCGTAAGTGTGCCCTTCGTTTTTTCATACGATGTCGGGATCACGTCAAAACTTTTGGTTGAAATTCAGGCTTATCTTCGATGTATTGACATATTTCTTTCTTTCTGCAACTTTCTTTGCAATAACTCAAGAAAAACGGCCTCTATCACTTCCATATTTTGCACATGTTTAGTTCATGTCACGTCAATTATTTCATAAAATAACAACTACTTGATCGGACACCATCTTGGGTATGTAAATTAGGGTCAAAGGTCATAAGTGTTTCATCGAGTATCTTAGTGAATACATGTCCTATCTTTCCCATATTTTGCACACGCAAAGACCATGTTACAAGGATCATTTCACAAAATAATTACTTTTTACTCAGATGCCATCTTGTCTGTGCAAATTGAGGTCAAAGGTCATATGTACTTCTTTTTGTATCTTCGTTATGACGTGTTATCTCTATGGGAGGGAATTTTTTTTAATGTGAATATTGACATGATCGTCTTTATCGAGCACTAGCTCACTTACCCTTTGGTGAATTTCTCCCAGATTTTGATATGTTCTAGCTGAGACTTTGCGCTATCATTAAATTTATTTCGTTATTTCATACGATGTCGGGATCACGATAAAAAACTTGGTTGAATTTAAAGCTTATCTTCTATGTATTGAGATATTTCTTTCTTTCTGCATCTTTCTTTGCAATAACTCAAGAAAAACACGCCCAATCACCCCCATATTTTCCACATGTTTAGTTCATGTCACGTACATTATTTCATAAAATAACAACTACTAGATCGGACAACATCTTGGGTATGTAAATTAGGGTCAAAGGTCATAAATGTTTCATCTTGTATCTTGGTGAATACCTGTCCTATCTTTCCCATATTTTTCACACGTATACACGATGTCGCGAGAATCATTTCACAAAATAACCACTATTTCATCAGATGCAATCTTGGGAGTGCAAAGGTGGGTCAAAGGTCATATGTACTTGTTGCTGTTTCTTCGTTATAGTGTATACAGAATTTGGTACCAAACATGGCAGATATGACTCCCTTTGCTAAATGAGAATGCAAACATCACACGGCCAATGTCTCTAAACACAGATGAAACTTGTATGGTCATGCCTATTGCGATCAGGACTCGAATCATTGATAAAAAAAATCGGATCACCTTAATTTGTCAGTGATGACAAATTACAATCTCTAGTTCTTATTTCTCCCCAAAAATTGTGTATCGATTAGCTCAGAAAGTCCTCTTCCTATCACTTTCAAACTTATACCATATATGTATCGTCTCCCAAAGACGGCAATCGAACTAAAATCAAAGTGATCAGTCGACCGTGACGTCACTATGACGTCATTATATGAAAACACATTTTCAATCATATCTCATTAATGAAATGGAATTTTTCAATGAAATTTACGTCACATATATTTCAAGTCAAGCGCATTCTACTCATGTTCTCAAAATTCATCTATACCTTCAAACGTGCGCGTACGCGCGCGTTGAAATATTTGTATGTTCAAATCGAGCTCAAATTCTTTTTGCACACGTTTCAGACCATTTAGAGCATTTTTTGAAAAATTGAAAAAATTGGACGGACGCGTACGCGCGCGCGCATATACGCACGCACAGCTCATATGCAATGGAAATTTCCCGTTTTTTTCACACTTATCGGCTGCCTGACATGTCAAGGAGTATTTCTACCAAGTTTCAAGTCAATCCAACTCAATATGACGTCATACGGGCCCGTCAAAGTTGAAATTACGCGCGCGCGTCAATGGCGATATACAGTGCAACAATGCCAAAAACCCGCCAATTTTAAATCCGATTTTACTCGTCAGGATGGACGGTGACCCCCCATTTTCTTTACATATTCTGAAAGCTGATGAGTTGTACATGTCACTTCATGGGTTGGTGATGCTGGAAAAATGATTAAAAGATATCAAATTTCTTAATGAAATAAAAAAAGTAAATTTTCAAAATGACGTCATCAAATTACAAGTTCATTCGAGTGTATCTCACTTTTCCTTGGCTAATTTTCACCCAGATTTCAGTATGTTGTAGCTTATGAAATGCTCTTTCATTAATGTAAAAACAACATTTTGATTAGATGACGTTATCGCCTCGTAAAAATGGATTGAAAGTATGCTTGTAAGATTTGACCAGTTCACGTTTTATCTCTATGGGAGAGCAGTTTTTCTGGCAGTGAACATTGACATGACTATCTTTTTCGAGCACTAGCTCTCTAATGCTTCGGTGAATTTTTACCAGATTTTAGTATGTTATAGCTGAGACTTTGCGCTATCGTAAGTGTGCCCTCCATTTTTTCATACGACGTCGGCATCACGTCGAAAAACTTGGTTGAAAATGACACGCGGCTTCGATGCAACGTCATTTTGCTTAATACACAGGGCCTATGGAGCATGAAATAGGTCATTGCACAGATCGGATCACCTAATTTGTCAGTCTTGACAAATTCCGAGTCTAGTTAGGTGATCCGAGTATCCTCTCGGATCACCTTCTGTATCTGTACGGATTCTTTATTCTTCTTCTTTGTTTGTTTCTTTATTTCTCCCCAAAAGTTGTGCAGAGGTTAGCTCAGAAAGTCCTCTGCCTATCAATTTCAAAATTATACCATGTATGCATCATGTCCTAAAGACAACAAATCTAATGCATCATTGTGATCAGTCGACCGTGACGTCACTATGACGTCATTATATGAAAACACATTCTCAATCATATCTAATTAATGGAATGGAATATTTCAATGAAATTTGCGTCACATATATTTCAAGTTATGCGCATTCTACTCATATTCTCAAAATTCATATTTTCTCTAAAAACGTGCGCGTACGTGCGCGTTGAAATATTTGCATACTCCAATCGAGCTCAAAATTTTTTTGCACACGTTTCAGACCATTTAGAGCATTTTTTGAAAAATTGAAAAAATTGGACGGACGCGTACGCGCGCGCGCATATGCGCCCGCACAGCTCATATGTCATAGAAATTTCCCGTTTTTTCAGCTTTATCGGATGCCTGAAATGTCAAGGAATATTTCTGCCAAGTTTCAAGTCAATCCGATTCAATATGACGTCATACGGGCCCGTCAAAGTTGAAATTCCGCGCGCGCGTCAATGGCGATATACAGTGCAACTATGCCAAAAAACGCCAATTTTAAATCCGATTTTACTCGTCAGGATGGACGATGACCCCCCATTTTCTTTACATATTTTGAAAGCTGATGAGTTGTACATGTCATTTTATGGGTTGGCGATGCTGGCAAAATGATGAAAAGATATCAAATTTCTTAATAAAATAAAAAAAGTAAATTTTCAAAATGACGTCATCAAATTTCAAGTTCACTCGAACGTATCCCACTAATCCTTCGCCAATTTTCATTCAGATTTCAGTATGTGGTAGCTTATTAAATGGTCTTTCATTAATATAATAACAACATTTTGATTGGATGACGGCATCACCTCGTGAAAATGGATTGAAAGTAATCTTGTCAAATTTGACCAGTTTACGTGTTATGTCTATGGGAGTGCAGTTTTTCTGGAAATGAAAATTGACACGACTATCTTTTTCGACCACTAGCTCACTTATGCTTCGGTGAATTTCTCCCAAATTTTAATATGTTGTAGCTAAGACTTTGGGCTATCGTTAGTGTGCCCTCCATTTTTTCATACGACGTCGGCATCACGTCGAAAAACTTGGCTAAAATTTGCACTTGGCTTCGATGCAGCGTCATTTTGCTTAATACACAGGGCCTATGGAGGATGAAATAGGTCAGTGCATAGCGCATCCGACTCGTAATCCTAAGGTCCCCGGTTCGAGGCTCACCCCTGCCAATATTTTTTTTTCACTTTTTTTAACACTTTTTTTCTTCTTTTTCTTTAGTTAGTCTTATTCTCCCTTCCTTACTTTATCTTTTTCTGATTTTTTTTTTATGCTTCTTCAAATTTCTATAAAATAACTTCATTTTTTCTTTATTTTTCTTTCTTAAGTCTACTTTCTGTGCAATAGATCAACAACAGCAATGGCTATCAACCCCATATTTTGCACATGTTTAGTTCGTGTCACGTACATTATTTCATGAAATAACAACTACTTCATCAGACACCATCTTGGGTATGTAAATTAGGGTCAAAGGTCATAAATGTTTCATCCTGTATCTTGGTGAATACATGTCCTATCTTTCCCATATTTTGCACACGTATAGACGATGTCACAAGAATTATTTCACAAAATAACTACTTTTTCCTCAGATGCCATCTTTGGAGTGTAAATGTGGGTCAAAGGTAATATGTACTTGTTGCTGTATTTTCATTATAGTGTATACAGATTTGGTACCAAAGATGGCAGATATGACTCCCTTTTCTAAATGAGAATCCAAACATCACACGGCCAATGTCTCTGAACACTGGTGAAACCTGCATGGTCATGCCTATTTCGATTAGGACTCGAATCCATGATAAAAAAAATTCGGATCACCTTAATTTGTCAGTGATGACAAATTACAATCTCTAGTTAGGTGATCCGAGTATCCTTCGGATCACCTATTGTATCTGTACGGATTCTTTATTTATTTCTGGACAAAAGTTGTGCAGCGATTAGCTCAGAAAGTGCTGCACCTATCAATTTCAAAATTATATCATATATGTATCATGTCACAAAGACGACAGATCTAATAAAATCATAGTGATCAGTCGACCGTGACGTCACTATGACGTCATTATATGAAAACACATTCTCATTAATATCTCATTAATGAAACGGAATTTTCGAATGAAATTTACGTCACATATATTTCATGTCAAGCGGATTCTACCCATATTCTCAAAAATCATCTACACCTTAAGACGTGCGCGTACGCGCGCGTTGAAATATTTGTATGCTCAAATCGAGCTCAAATTTTTTTTGCATCCGTTTCAGACCATTTGCAGCATTTTTTGAAAAATTGAAAAAATTGGACGGACGCGTACGCGCGCGCGCATATACGCACGCACAGCTCATATGCAATATAAATTTCTCAGTTTTTCACACGGATCGGATGTTTAAAATGTCAAGGAGTAATTCTACCAAGTTTCAAGTCAATCCGACTCAATATGACGTCATACGGGCCAGTCAAAGTTGAAATTCCGCGCGCGCGTCAATGGCGATATACAGTGCAACTATGCCAAAAAAACCGTCAATTTTAAATCCGAATTTACTTGTCAGAATGGACGGTGACCCCCCATTTTCTTTACATATTCTGAAAGCTAATGAGTTGTACATGTCATTTCATGCGGTGGCAATGCTGGCAAAATGATTAAAAGATATCAAATTTCTTAATAAAGTAAAAAAAGCAAATTTTCAAAATGACATCATCAAATTTCAAGTTCATTCGATCGTATCTCACTAACCCTTGGCTAATTTTCACCGAGATTTCAGTGTGTTGTAGCTTATGAAATGCTCTTTCATTACTGTAATAACAACATTTTGATTGGATGACAGCATCACCTCGTAAAAATGGATTGAAAGTAATCTTGTCAAATTTGACCAGTTTACGTGTTATCTCTATGGGAATGCAGTTTTTCTGGAAATGAAAATTGACATGACTATCTTTATCGAGCACTAGCTCCCTTACCCTTCGGTGAATTTCTCCCAGATTTTAGTATGTTGTAGCTGAGATTTTACGCTACCGTAAGTGTGCCCTTCGTTTTTTCATACGATGTCAGGATCACGTCAAAAAATTTGGTTGAAATTAAAGCTTATCTTTGATGTATTGAGATATTTCTTTCTTTCTGCAACTTTCTTTGCAATAACTCAGAAAAAATAGCCTCTATCACCCCGATATTTCGCACATGTTTAGTTCATGTCACGTGCATTATTTCATAAAATAACAACTACTTGATCGGACACCATCTTGGGTATGTAAATTAGGGTCAAAGGTCATACATGTTTCATCCTGTGTCTTGGTGAATACATGTCCTATCTTTCCCATATTTTGCACACACAAAGACCAAGTTACAAGGATCATTTCACAAAATAACCACTTTTTGCTCAGATGCCATCTTGTCTGTGCAAATTGGTGTCAAAGGTCATATGTACTTTTTTCTGTATCTTCGTTATGACGTGTTATCTCTATGGGAGGGAAATTTTTTTTAATGTGAAAATTGACATGGTTGTCTTTATCGAGCACTAACTCTCTTACCCTTCGGTGAATTTCTCCCAGATTGTAATATGTTGTAGCTAAGACTTGCGCTATCGCCAGGGTGCCTTCGTTTTTTCATACAATGTCGGGATCATGTTAAAAAACTTGGTTGAAATTAAAGCTTATCTTCTATGTATTGAGATATTGCTTTCATTCTGCAACTTTCTTTGCAATAACTTAAGAAAAACAGCCCCTATCACCCCCATATTTTGCACATGTTAAGTTCATGTCACGTACATTATTTCATAAAATAACAACTACTTGATCAGACACCATCTTGGGTATGTAATTTAGGGTCAAAGGTCAAAAATGTTTCATCTTGTATCTTGGTGAATACGTGTCCTATCTTTCCCATATTTTGCACGCGTATAGACGATGTCGCGAGAATCATTTCACAAAATAACCACTTTTTCCTCAGATGCCATTTTGGGAGTGTAAAGGTGGGTTAAAGGCCACATGTATTTGTTGCTGTATCATCGTTATCTAGTGTATACAGAATTAGTACCAAAGATGGCAGACATGACTCCCTTTTCTAAATGAGAATCCAAACATCACACGGCCAATGTCTCTAAACACAGATGAAACCTGTATGGTCATGCCTATTGCGATCAGGACTCGAATCATTGATAAAAAAAAAATCGGATCACCTTAATTTGTCAGTAATGACAAATTACAATCTCTAGTTCTTCTTCTTCTTCTTTCTTTATTTCTCCCCAAAAGTTGTGCAGAGGTTAGCTCAGAAAGTGCTATGTCTATCAAGTTCAAACTTATACCATGTATGTATCGTGTCCCAAAGACGGCAATCGAACTAAAATCAAAGTGATCAGTCGACCGTGACGTCACTATGACGTCATTATATGAAAACACATTCTCAATCATATCTCATTAATGGAATGAAGTTTTTCAATGAAATTTACGTCACATATATTTCAAGTTATGCGCATTCTACTCATGTTCTCAAAATTCATATTTTCTCTTAAAACGTGCGCGTACGCGCGCGTTAAAATATTTGTATGCTCCAATCGAGCTCATTTTTTTTTTTGCACACGTTTCAGACCATTTGGAGCATTTTTTGAAAAATTGAAAAAATTGGACGGACGCGTACGCGCGCGCGCATATACGCACGCACAGCTCATATGCAATTGAAATTTCCAGTTTTTTCACTTTGATCGGATGTCTGAAATGTCAAGATATATCTATACCAAGTTTCAAGTCAATCCGACTCAATATGACGTCATACGGGCCTGTCAAAGTTGAAATTCCGCGCGCGCGTCAATGGCGATATACAGTGCAACTATGCCAAAAAACTGCCAATTTTAAATCTGATTTTACTCGTCAGGATGGACGGTGACCCCCCATTTTCTTTACATATTCTGAAAGCTGATGAGTTGTACATGTCATTTCATGGGCAGGCTATGCTAACAGAATGATTAAAAGATATCAAATTTCTTAATAAAGTAAAAAAAGTAAATTTTCAAAATGACGTCATCAAATTTCAAGTTTACTCGAGCGTATCTCACTTATCCTTTCCCAATTTTCACCCAAATTTCATTATGTTGTAGGTTATGAAATGCTCTTTCATTTATGTAATCACACAATTTTGATTTGATGACGACATTACCTCGAAAAAATTGATTGAAGGTAACCTTGTCAAATTTGACCAGTTTACGTGTAATCTCTATGGGAGTGCAATTTTTATGGAAATGAAAATTGACATGACTATCTTTATCGAGCACTAGCTCACTTATGCTTCGGTGAATTTCTCTAAGATTTTAATATGTTGTAGCTGAGACGTAGGGCTATCGTAAGTGTGCCCTTCGTTTTTTCATACGTTGTCGGGATCACGTGAAAAAACTTGGTTGAAATTAAAGTCTATCTTCGATGTATTGAAATATTTCTTTCTTTTTGCAACTTTATGTGCAATAAATCAAGAAAAACATACCCTATCACCACCATATTTTGCACATCTTTAGTTCATGTCACGAACATTATTTCATAAAATAACAAGTACTTGATCAGACGCCATCTTGGGTATGTAAATTAGGGTCAAAGGTCATAGATGTTTCATCCCCTATCTTGGTGAATACAGGTCCTATCTTTCCCATATTTTGCACACGTAAAGACCATGTTACAGGGATCATTTCAAAAAATAACCACTTTTTGCTCAGATGCCATCTTGTCTGTGCAAAGTGGGGTCAAAGGTCATATGTACTTCTTTTTCTATGTTCGCTATGACGTGTTATCTCTATGGGAGGGAATTTTTTAGATGTGAAAATTGACATGACTCTCTTTATCGAGCACTATCTTACTTATGCTTCGGTGAATTTCTCTCAGATTTTAATATGTTGTAGCTGAGACTTTACAGTATCAGGACTCGAATCATTGATTAAAAAAAAAAAATCGGATCACCTTAATTTGTCAGTGATGACAAATTACAATCTCTAGTTAGGTGATCCGAGTATCCTTCGGATCACCTTCTGTATCTGTACTGATTCTTTCTTTATTTCTCCTCAAAAGTTGTGTATCGATTAGCTCAGAAAGTATTCTTCCTATCAATGTCAAAATTATACCATATATGTATCATGTCCCAAAGACGACGGGTCTAATAAAATCATAGTGATCAGTCGACCGTGACGTCACTATGACGTCATTATATGAAAACACATTCTCAATCATATCTCATCAATGGAATGGAATTTTTCAATGAAATTTACGTCACATATATTTCAAGTTATGCGGATTCTACTCATATTCTCAAAATTCATATTTTCTCTTAAAACGTGCGCGTACGCGCGCGTTGAAATATTTGTATGCTCAAATCGAGCTCAAATTTTTTTTGCACACGTTTCAAACCATTTGGAGCATTTTTTGAAAAATTGAAAAAATTGGACGGACGCGTACGCGCGCGCACATATTCGCACACACAGCTCATATGCAATGGAAATTTCCCGATTTTTTACGTTTATCGGATGCCTGAAATGTCAAGAAATATTTCTACCAAGTTTTAAGTGAATCCGACTCAATATGACGTCATACGGGCCCGTCAAAGTTGAAATTCCGCGCGCGCGTCAATGGCGATATACAGTGCAACGATGCCAAAAAAACGCCAATTTTAAATCCGATTTTACTCGTCAGGATGGACGGTAACCCCCCATTTTCTTTACATATTCTGAAAGCTGATGAGTTGTACATGTCATTTCATGGGTTGGTGATGCTGGCAAAATGATTAAAAGATATCAAATTTCTTAATAAAGTAAAAAAAAGTAAATTTTCAAAATGACGTCATCAATTTTCAAGTTTACTCGAGCGTATCTCACTTATCCTTTGCCAATTTTCACCTAAATTTCAATATGTTGTAGCTTATGAAATGCTCTTTCATAAATATAATTACACAATTTTGATTAGATGACGACATCACCTCTAAAAAATGGATTGAAGGTAACCTTGTCAAATTTGACCAGTTTACGTGTAATCTCTATGGGAGTGCAATTTTTATGGAAATGAAAATTGACATAACTATCTTTATCGAGCACTATCTCACTTATGCTTCGGTGAATTTCTCTAAGATTTTAATATGTTGTAGCTGAGACGTAGGGCTATCGTAAGTGTGCCCTTCGTTCTTTCATACGTTGTCGGGATCACGTAAAGAAACTTGGTTAAAATTAAAGCTTATCTTCGATGTATTGAAATGTTTGTTTCTTTCTGCAATTTTCTGTGCAATAACTCAAGAAAAACATACCTTATCACAACCATATTTTGCGTATGTTTAGTTCATGTCACGAACATTATTTTACAAAATAGCAACTACTTGATCAGATGCCATCTTGGGTATGTAAATTAGGGTCAAAGGTCATAAATGTTTCATCCTGTATCTTGGTAAATATATGTCCTATTTTTTTCATATTTTGCACGCGTAAAGACCATGTTACAAGGATCATTTCACAAAATAACCACTAATTGCTCAGATGCCATCTTGGGTGTGCAAATTGGGGTCAAAGGTCATATGTACTTCTTTCTCAATCTTCGCTATTACGTGTTATCTCTATGGAAGGGAGTTTTTCTAGATGTGAAAATTGACATGACTATCTTTATCAAGCACTATCTCACTTATGCTTCAGTGAATTTCTCCTAGATTTTAATATGTTGTAGCTGAGACTTTGTGCTATCATATAAGTGCCCTTTCTTTTTTCACACGATGTCGGTATCACGTCAAAATACTTGGTTGAAATTAAAGCTCATCAACGATGTTTTGAAATATTTCTTTCTTTGCGCAACTTTCTTTGCAAAAAGTCAAGAAAAACATACCCTATCACCACCAAATTTTGCACATGTTTAGTTCATGTCACGAACATTATTTCATAAAATTACAACTACTTGATCAGACGCCATCTTGGGTATGTAAATTAGGGTCAAAGGTCATAAATGTTTCATTTTGTATCTTGGTAAATACATGTCTTTTCTTTCCCATATTTTGCACACACAAAGACCATATAACAAGGATCATTTCACAAAATAATCACTTTTTGCTCAGATGCCATCTTGTCTGTGCAAAGTGGGGTCAAATGTCATATGTACTTCTTTCTTTATCTTCGTTATGACGTGTTATCTCTATGGGAGGGGATTTTTCTAGATGTGAAAATTGACATGTTTGCCTATATCCAGCACTAGCTCACTTACCCTTCGGTGAATTTCTCCCAGATTGTGATATGTTGTAGCTGAGACTTTGCGCTATCGTAAGTGTGCCCTTCGTTTTTTCATACAACGTCGAAATCACATCGAAAATCTTGGTTGAAAGTAAAGCTTATCTTCGATGTATTGAGATATTTCTTTCTTTCTGCAACTTTGTTTGCAATAAATCAAGAAAAACAGCTCCTATCACCCCCATACTTAGAACATGTTTAGTTCATGTCACGTACATTATTTCACAAAATAACAACTGCTTGATCAGACAACATCTTGGGTATGTTAATTAGGGTCAAAGGTCATAAATGTTTCATCTTGTATCTTGGCGAATACCTATCCTATCTTTCCCATATTTTGCACACGTATGGACGATGTCGCAAGAATCATTTCACAAAATAACCACTTTTTCCTCAGATGCCATCTTGGGAGTGTAAAGGTGGGTCAAAGGTCATATGTATTTGTTGCTGTATCTTCGTTATCTAGTGTATACAGAATTTGGTACCAAAGATGGCAGATATGACTCCCTTTTCTAAATGAGACTCCAAACATCACACGGCCAACGTCTGTAAACAGAGTTGAAACCTGTATGGTCATGCTTATTGCGATCAGGACTCGAATCATTGATTAAAAAAAATCGGATCACCTCAATTTGTCAGTAATGACAAATTACAATCTCTAGTTAGGTGATCCGAGTATCCTCTCGGATCACCTTCTGTATCTGTACGGATTCTTTGTTAGGTGATCCGAGTATCCTCTCGGATCACCTTCTGTATCTGTACGGATTCTTTGTTTTTCTTCTTCTTTATTTCTCCTCAAAAGTTGTGTATCGATTAGCTCAGAAAGTGCTCCTCCTATCAATATCAAAATTATACCATATATGTATCGTCTCCCAAAGACGGCAATCGAATTAAAATCAAAGTGATCAGTCGACCGTGACGTCACTATGACGTCATTACATGAAAACACATTCTCAATCATATCTCATTAATGGAATGGAATTTTTCAATGAAATTTACGTCACATATATTTCAAGTTATGCGCATTCTACTCATATTCTCAAAATTCATATTTTCTCTTAAAACGTGCGCGTACGCGCGCGTTGAAATATTTGTATGCTCAAATCGAGCTCAATTTTTTTTTGCACACGTTTCAGATCATTTGGAGCATTTTTTGAAAAATTGGAAAAATTGGACGGACGCGTACGCGCGCGCACATATTCGCACACACAGTTCATATGCAATTGAAATTTCCCATTTTTTTACACTTATCGGATGCCTAAAATGTCAAGGAATATTTCTACCACGTTTCAAGTCAATCCGACTCAATATGACGTCATACGGGCCCGTCAAAGTTGAAATTCCGCGCGCGCGTCAATGGCGATATACAGTGCAACGATGCCAAAAAAACGCCAATTTTAAATCCGATTTTACTCGTCAGGATGGACGGTAACCCCCCATTTTCTTTACATATTCTGAAAGCTGATGAGTTGGACATGTTATTTCATGGGTTGGCGATGCTGGCAAAATGATTAAAAGATATCAAATTTCTTAATAAAGTAAAAAAAGTAAATTTTAAAAATGACGTCATCAAATTTCAAGTTCACTCGAGCGTATCTCACTTATCCGTGGCCAATTTACATTCAGATTTCAGTATGTTGTAGCTTATTAAATGATCTTTCATTAATATAATTACAACATTTTGATTGAATGACGGCATCACCTCGTTAAAATGGATTGAAAGTAATATTGTCAAATTTGACCAGTTTACGTGTTATCCCTATGGGAGAGCAGTTTTTCTGGCAGTGAAAATTGACATGACTATCTTTTTCGAGCACTAGCTCACTTACGCTTCGGTGAATTTCTCCCAGATTTTAGTATGTTGTAGCTGAGACTTTGGGCTATCGTAAGTGTGCCCTCCATTTTTTCATACGATGTCGGCATCACGTCGAAAAACTTGGTTGAAAATGGCACGAGGCTTCGATGCAGCGTCATTTTGCTTAATACACAGGGCCTATGGAGAATGAAATAGGTCATTACGTAGCGCATCCGACTCGTAACCCTAAGGTCCCTGGTTCGAGGCTCACCCCTGCCAATATTTTTTTTTATTTTTTTAAACACTTTTTCCCTTCTTTTTCTTTAGTTAATCTTAATCTCCCTTTCCTTACTTTATCTTTTCCTGATTTTTTTATGCTTCTCCTTCAAATTTCTATAAAATAACATAGTTTTTCTTTATTTTTCTTTCTTTCTACTACTTTCTGTGCAATAGATGAACAACAACAACGGCTATCAATCCCATATTTTGCACATGTTTAGTACATGTCACGTACATTATTTCATAAAATAACAACTACTTGATCGGACACCATCTTGGGTATGTAAATTAGGGTCAAAGGTCATAAATGTTTCTTCCTGTATCTTGGTGAATACATGTCCTATCTTTCCCATATTTTGCACACGCAAAGACCATGTTACAAGAATCATTTCATAAATTCATCACTTTTTGCTTAGACGCCATCTTGGGTGTGCAAAGTGAGTTCAAAGGTCAAATATACTTCATTCTGTATTTCCGTTAGTGTATACGGAATTCGGTACCAAAGATGGCAGGTCTCACTCCCTTTTCTAAATGAGAATCCAAACATCACACGGCCAATGTCCCGTCAACACAGATGAAACCTGTATGGCCATGAATATTTGGATCAGGACTCAAATCATTGATTTTCGAAGAGATCGGATCACCTAATTTGTCAGTGTTGACAAATTCCGGTTCTAGTTAGGTGATCCGAGTATCCTCTCGGATCACCTTCTGTATCTGTACGGATTCTTTGTTTTTCTTCTTCTTTATTTCTCCTCAAAAGTTGTGTATCGATTAGCTCAGAAAGTGCTCCTCCTATCAATATCAAAATTATACCATATATGTATCGTCTCCCAAAGACGGCAATCGAACTAAAATCAAAGTGATCAGTCGACCGTGACGTCAATATGACGTCATTACATGAAAACACATTCTCAATCATATCTCATTAATGGAATGGAATTTTTCAATGAAATTTACGTCACATATATTTCAAGTTATGCGCATTCTACGCATATTCTCAAAATTCATATTTTCTCTTAAAACGTGCGCGTACGCGCGCGTTGAAATATTTGTATGCTCAAATCGAGCTCAAATTTTTTTTGCACACGTTTCAGATCATTTGGAGCATTTTTTGAAAAATTGAAAAAATTGGACGGACGCGTACGCGCGCGCACATATTCGCACACACAGTTCATATGCAATTGAAATTTCCCATTTTTTTACACTTATCGGATGCCTAAAATGTCAAGGAATATTTCTACCAAGTTTCAAGTCAATCCGACTCAATATGACGTCATACGGGCCCGTCAAAGTTGAAATTCCGCGCGCGCGTCAATGGCGATATACAGTGCAACGATGCCAAAAAAAACGCCAATTTTAAATCCGATTTTACTCGTCAGGATGGACGGTAACCCCCCATTTTCTTTACATATTCTGAAAGCTGATGAGTTGGACATGTTATTTCATGGGTTGGCGATGCTGGTAAAATGATTAAAAGATATCAAATTTCTTAATAAAGTAAAAAAAGTAAATTTTCAAAATGACGTCATCAAATTTCAAGTTCACTCGAGCGTATCTCACTTATCCGTGGCCAATTTACATTCAGATTTCAGTATGTTGTAGCTTATTAAATGATCTTTCATTAATATAATTACAACATTTTGATTGAATGACGGCATCACCTCGTTAAAATGGATTGAAAGTAATATTGTCAAATTTGACCAGTTTACGTGTTATCCCTATGGGAGAGCAGTTTTTCTGGCAGTGAAAATTGACATGACTATCTTTTTCGAGCACTAGCTCACTTACGCTTCGGTGAATTTCTCCCAGATTTTAGTATGTTGTAGCTGAGACTTTGGGCTATCGTGAGTGTGCCCTCCATTTTTTCATACGATGTCGGCATCACGTCGAAAAACTTGGTTGAAAATGGCACGAGGCTTCGATGCAGCGTCATTTTGCTTAATACACAGGGCCTATGGAGAATGAAATAGGTCATTACGTAGCGCATCCGACTCGTAACCCTAAGGTCCCTGGTTCGAGGCTCACCCCTGCCAATATTTTTTTTTATTTTTTTAAACACTTTTTTCCTTCTTTTTCTTTAGTTAATCTTAATCTCCCTTTCCTTACTTTATCTTTTCCTGATTTTTTTATGCTTCTCCTTCAAATTTCTATAAAATAACATAGTTTTTCTTTATTTTTCTTTCTTTCTACTACTTTCTGTGCAATAGATGAACAACAACAACGGCTATCAATCCCATATTTTGCACATGTTTAGTACATATCACGTACATTATTTCATAAAATAACAACTACTTGATCGGACACCATCTTGGGTATGTAAATTAGGGTCAAAGGTCATAAATGTTTCTTCCTGTATCTTGGTGAATACATGTCCTATCTTTCCCATATTTTGCACACGCAAAGACCATGTTACAAGAATCATTTCATAAAATCATCACTTTTTGCTTAGACGCCATCTTGGGTGTGCAAAGTGAGTTCAAAGGTCAAATATACTTCATTCTGTATTTCCGTTAGTGTATACGGAATTCGGTACCAAAGATGGCAGGTCTCACTCCCTTTTCTAAATGAGAATCCAAACATCACACGGCCAATGTCCCGTCAACACAGATGAAACCTGTATGGCCATGAATATTTGGATCAGGACTCAAATCATTGATTTTCGAAGAGATCGGATCACCTAATTTGTCAGTGTTGACAAATTCCGGTTCTAGTGTGTTCTTCTTCTTATTTCTGGACAAAAGTTGTGTATCTACTTACTCAAAAAGTTCTCAGAGTATCAATTTCAAACTCATACCATATATGTATCATGTCCCAAAGACGACAAATCTAATGTATCATTGTGATCAGTCGACCGTGACGTCACTATGACGTCATTATATGAAAACACATTCTCATTCATATCCCATTAATGGAATGGAATTTTTCAATGAAATTTACGTCACATATATTTCAAGTTATGCGCATTCTACTCATATTCTCAAAATTCATATTTTCTTTTGAAACGTGCGCGTACGCGCGCGTTGAAATATTTGTATGCTCAAATCGAGCTCAAATTTTTTTTGCACACGTTTCAGACCATTTGGAGCATTTTTTGAAAAATTGAAAAAAATTGGACGGACGCGTACGCGCGCGCGCATATACGCACGTAAAGCTCATATGCAATAGAAATTTCCACTTTTTTTACACAGATCGGATGCCTGAAATGTCAAAGAATATTTCTACCAAGTTTCAAGTCAATCCGACTCTAAATGACGTCATACTGGCCCGTCAAATTTGAAATTCCGCGCGCGCGTCAATGGCGATATACAGTGCAACAATGCCAAAAAACCGCCAATTTTAAATCCGAATTTACTCGCCAGGATGGACGGTGACCCCCCATTTTCTTGACATATTTTGAAAACTGATGAGTTGAACATGTCACTTCATGGGTTGGCAATGCTGAAAAAATGATGAAAAGATATCAAATTTCTTAATAAATCAAAAAAAGTAAATTTTCAAAATTACGTCATCAAATTTCAAGTTTACTCGAGCGTATCTCACTCATCCTTAGTCAATTTTCACCCAGATTTCAGTATGCCGTAGCTGATTTAATGCTCTATCAGTTTTAATCAATCAAAAATTTCGCTGGATGAAGTCTTCACCTCGTAAAAATAGAATAAAGGTAACTTTGTCAAATTTGACCCATTTGCGAGTTATCTCTATGGGAGTACAGTTTTTCTTGAAATGAAAATTAACATGACTGTCTTTATCGAGCACTATCTAACTTATCCTACGGTGAATTTCTCCCAGATTTTAATATGTGTTAGCTGAGACTTTGCGCTATCGGGTATGTGTCCTCCGGTTTTTTTTTTTTTCATACGACGTCGAAATCACGTCGAAAAACTTCGCTTAAATTAAAGCTTAGCTTCGATGTATTTTCAAATTTTCTTTCTTTTTGCAAATTTCTTTGCAATAACACATGAAAGACATTCCCTAGTACCCCCATATTTTGCACATGTTTAGTTCATGTGACGTACATTATTTTATAAGGTGACAACTACTTGATGGAACACCATCTTGGGTAGGTAAACTAGGGTCAAAGGTCATAAATGTATCATCCTGTATCTTGGTGAATACATGTCCTATCTTTCCCATATTTTGCACACGCAAAGACCATGTTACAAGAATCATTTCACAAAATAACCACTTTTTGCTCAGATGCCATCTTCGGTGTCCAAAGTGGGGTCAAAGGTCAAATATACTTAATTCTGTATCTTCGTTAGTGTATACGGAATTCGGTACCAAAGATGGCAGGTCTGACTCCCTTTTCTAAATGAGAATCCAAACATAACACGACCAATGTCCCTAATCTCAGATGAAAACTGTATGGCCATGCCTTTTGGGATCAGGACTTAAATCTTTGATTTCCAAAAAGGTCGGATCACCTAATTTGTCAGTCTTGACAAATTCCAAGTCTAGTTGGTTCTTCTTCTTCTTTCTTTATTTCTGGACAAAATTTGTGTATCGATTAGCTCAGAAAGTGTTCTTTCTATCATTGTCAAAATTATACCATCTATGTATCATGTCCCAAAGACGACGGGTCAAATAAAATCATAGTGATCAGTCGACCGTGACGTCACTATGACGTCATTATATGAAAACATATTTCCATTCATATCTCATTAATGTAATGCAATTTTTCAATGAAATTTACGTCAGATATATTTCAAGTTATGCACATTCTACTCATATTATCAAAATTCATATTTTCTCTTAAAACGTGCGCGTACGCGCGCGTTGAAATATTTGTATGCTCAAATCGAGCTGAAATTTTTTTTTGCACACGTTTCAGACCATTTGGAGCATTTTTTGAAAAATTGAAAAAATCGGACGGACGCGTACGCGCGCGCACATATACGCACGCACAGCTCATATGCAATGAAAATTTCCCGTTTTTTCACTTTGATCGGATGTCTGAAATGTCAAGGAATATTTCTACCAAGTTTCAAGTCAATCCCACTCAAAATGACGTCATACGGGTCCGTCAAAGTTGAAATTCCGCGCGCGCGTCAATGGCGATATACAGTGCAACAATGCCAAAAAACTGCCAATTTTAAATCCGATTTTACTCGTCAGGATGGACGGTGACCCCCCATTTTCTTTACACATTCTAAAAGCTGATGAGGTGTACATGTCATTTCATGGGTTGGCAATGCTGGAAAAATGATTAAAATATATCAAATTTCTTAATAAAGTTAAAAAAGTAAATTTTCAAAATGACGTCATCAAATTTCAAGTTCATTCAAGCATATCTCACCTATTCTTTAGTTGATTTCCGTCCAAATTTCAATATGTTGTAGCTTATTAAATGGTCTTTCAGATATATAATAACAACAATTTGATTGGATGACGGCATCACCTCGTAAAAAGGGATTAAAAGTAACATTGTTAAATTTGACCAGTTTACGTGTTATCTCTATGGGAGTTCAGTTTTTCTGGAAATGAAAACTGACATGACTATCTTTATCGAGCACTAGCTCACTTATGCTTCGGTGAATTTCTCCCATATTTTAATATGTTGTAGCTGAGACTTTGGGCTATCGTAAGTGTGCCCTTTGTTTTTTCATACGGAGTCGGCATCATGCCCAAAAACTTGGTTGAAATTAAAGCTTATCTTCCATGTATTTTCATATTCCTTTCTTTCTGCAACTTTCTTTGCAATAACTCAAGAAAAACAAGCTCTATCAGCCCAATATTTTGCACATGTTTAGTTTATGTCACGGACATTATTTCATAAAATAACAACTACTTGATCGGGCACCTTCTTGGGTATGTAAATTAGGGTCAAAGGTCAAAAATGTTACATCCTGTATCTTGGTGAATACATGTCTTATCTTTCCCATATTTTGCATACGTAAAGACCATGTTACAAGAATCATTTCTCAAATTAACCACTTTTTGCTCAGACGCCATCTTGTCTGTGCAAAGTAGGGTCAAAGGTCGTATGTACTTCTTTTTTTATCTTCATTATGACGTGTTATCTCTATGGGAGGGAATTTTTCTAGATGTGAAAATTGACATGATTGTCTTTATCGACGACTATCTCAATTACCCTTTGGTGAATTTCTTCCAGATTTTAGTATGTTGTAGCCAATGTAGTACTCTTTAAGTTTTGTTAATCAAAGTTTTAATCGGATGATGTCTTCACCACGTGAAAATGGATATAATGTAACCTTGTCAAATTTAACCAGTTTACGTGTTATCTCTATGGGAGGGAATTTTTCTGGAAATGAAAATTGACATGACGGTCTTTATCGAGCACTACCTCACTTACTCTTCCGTAAATTTCTCCCAGATTTTAGTATGTTGTAACTGAGACTTTGGGCTATCATCAGTGATTCTCCATTTTTTCATACGACGCCGAGATCACGTCAAAAAACTTGGTTGACATCAAACTTATCTTCGATGTATTGAGATATTTCTTTCTCTCTGCAACTTTCTTTGCAATAACTCAAGAAAAACAGCCCCTATCATCCCCATATTTTGCACATGTTTAGTTTATGTCACGTACATTATTTCATAAAATAACAACTACTTGATCAGACACCATCTTGGGTATGTAAATTAGGGTCAAAGGTCATAAATGTTTTAACCTGTATTTTGGTGAATACATGTCCTATCTTTCCCATATTTTGCACACGCAAAGGCCATGTTACAAGAATCATTTCACAAAATAACCACTTTTTGTTCAGATGCCATCTTGGCTGTGCAAAGTTGGGTCAATGGTCAAATATACTTCATTCTGTATCTTCGTTATAGTGTATACCGAATTTGGTAACAAAGATAGCAGACCTGACTCTCTTTTCTAAATGAGAATCCAAATATCATACGTCCAATGTCTCTAAACACAGATGAAACCTATATGGTCATGCCTATTGCGATCAGGACTCGAATCATTGATTAAAAAAAAATCGGATCACCTAATTTGTCAGTCTTGACAAATTCCAAGTCTAGTTAGGTGATCCGAGTATCCTCTCGGATCACCTTCTGTATCTGTACGGATTCTTTGTTCTTCTTCTTCTTCTTCTTCTTCTTCTTTCTTTATTTCTGGACAAAAGTTGTGTATCTACTTACTCAGAAAGTTTTCAGAGTATCAATTTCAAACTCATACCATATATGTATCATGTCCCAAAGACGACAAATCTAATGTATCATAGTGATCAGTCGACCGTGACGTCACTATGACGTCATTATATGAAAACACATTCTCAATCATATCTCATTAATGGAATAGAATTTTTCAATGAAATTTACGTCACATGTATTTCAAGTTATGCGCATTCTACTCATATTCTCAAAATTCATATTTTCTCTTAAAACGTGCGCGTACGCGCGCGTTGAAATATTTGTATGCTCAAATCGAGCTCAAATTTTTTTTGGACACGTTTCAGACCATTTGGAGCATTTTTTGAAAAATTGAAAAAATTGGACGGACGCGTACGCGCGCGCACATATACGCACGCACAGCTCATATGCAATGGAAATTTCCCATTTTTTCACACTTATTGGATGCCTGAAATGTCAAGGAATATTTCTACCAAGTTTCAAGTCAATCCGACTCAATATGACGTCATACGGACCCGTCAAAGTTGAAATTCCGCGCGCGCGTCAATGGCGATATACAGTCCAACAATGCCAAAAAACCGCCAATTTTTAATCCGATTTTACTCGTCAGGATGGACGGTGACCCCCATTTTCTTTACATATTCTGAAAGCTGATGAGTTGTACATGTCATTTCATGGGTTGGCAATGCTGGAAAAAAGATGAAAAGGTATCAAATTTCTTAATAAATCAAAAAGAGTAAAATTTCAAAATGACGTCATCAAATTTCAGGTTTACTCGAGCGTATCTCACTTATCCTTGGCCAATTTTCACCCAGATTTCAGTATGCTGTAGCTAATTTAATGCTCTATCAGTTATGTAATAACACAATTTTGATTGAATGACAGCATAACCTCGTAAAAATGGATTGAAAGTTACCTTGTCGAATTTGACCAGTTTACGTGTTATCTCTATGGGAGTGCAGTTTTTCTGGAATGAAAATTGACATGACTGTCCTTTTCGAGCAGTAGCTCACTAATGCTTCGGTGAATTTCTCCCAGATTTTAATATGTTGTAGCTGAGACTTTGGGCTATCGTAAGTGTGCCTTTCGTTTTTTCATACGATGTCGGGATCACGTCAATAAACATGGTTGAAATTAAAGCTTATATTCGTTGTATTGAAATATTTCTTTCTTTCTGCAACTTTCTTTGCAATAACTCAAGAAAAACATACCCTATCAACACCATATTTTGCACATGCTTAGTTCATGTCACGTTCATTATTTCATAAAATAACAACTACTTGATCAGATGCCATCTTGAGTATGTAAATTAGGGTCAAAGGTCATAAATGTTTCATCCTGTATCTTGGTGAATACATGTTCTATCTTTCCCATATTTTGCACACGTAAAGACCATGTTACAAGGATCATATCACAAAATAACCACTTTTTGCTCAGATGACATCTTGTCTGTGCAAAGTGGGGTCAAAGGTCATATGTACTTCTTTCTTTATCGTCATTATGACGTGTTATCTCTATGGGAGGGAATTTTTCTAGATGTGAAAATTGACATGATTGTCTTTATCGAGCACCAGCTCACTCACCCTTCGATGAATTTCTCCCAGATTTTAATATGTTGTAGCTGAGACTTTGCGCTATCGTAATACGTCCTCCGTTTTTTCATACGACGTCAAAAGCACGTCGAAAAACTCGGCTTAAGTAATCAAAGCTTAGCTTCATTAGGTGATCCGAGTATCCTCTCGGATCACCTTCTGTATCTGTACGGATTCTTTGTTAGGTGATCCGAGTGTCCTCTCGGATCACCTTCTGTATCTGTACTGATTCTTTGTTCTTCATATTTTTATTAGGTGATCCGAGTATCCTTCGGATCACCTTCTGTATCTGTACGGATTCTTTTTCCTTCTTTATTTCTGGACAAAATTTGTGTAGAGATTAGCTCAGAAAGTGCATTGCCTGTGAATGTCAAACTTATACCATATATGTATCATGTCCCAAAGACGACGGGTCAAGTAAAATCGAAGTGATCAGTCGACCATGACGTCACTATGACGTCATTATATGAAAACACATTTTCAATCATATCTCATTAATGGAATGGAATTTTTCAATGAAATTTACGTCACGTAAATTTCAATTCAAGGGAATTCTACTCATGTTTTCAAAATTCATCGCATTGTTAAAACGTGCGCGTACGCGCGCGTTGAAATATTTGTATGCTCCAATCGCGCTCAAATTTTTTTTGCATACGTTTCAGACCATTTGGAGCATTTTTTGAAAAATTGAAAAAATCGGACGGACGCGTACGCGCGCGCACATATACGCACGCACAGCTCATATACAATGAAAATTTCCCGTTTTTTCACTTTGATTGGATGTCTGAAATGTCAAGGAATATTTCTGCCAAGTTTCAAGTCAATCCGACTCAATATGACGTCTTACAGGCCCGTCAAAGTTGAAATTCCGCGCGCGCGTCAATGGCGATATACAGTGCAACTATGCCAAAAAACCGCCAATTTTAAATCCGATTTTACTCGTCAGGATGGACGGTGACCCCCCATTTTCTTTACATATTCTGAAAGCTGATGAGTTGTACATGTCATTTCATGGGTTGGCGATGCTGAAAAAATGATTAAAAGATGTCAGATTTCTTAATAAAATAAAAAAAGTAAATTTTCAAAATGACGTCATCAAATTTCAAGTTCACTCGAGCGTATCTCACTTATCCTTTGTTAATTTTCTCCCAGATTTCAGTATGTTGTAGCTTATTTAATGTTCTTTTAAAAATGTAATTACAAAATTTTGACTGGATGACGTTATCACCTCGTAAAAACGGATTGAAAGTAATGTTGTCAAATTTCACCAGTTTACGTGTTATCTCTATGGGAGTGCAGTTTTTCTTGGAATGAAAATTGACATGACTACCTTTATCGAGCACTAGCTCACTTAAACTAAGATGAATTTCTCCCAGATTTTAATATGTTGTAGCTGAGACTTTGGGCTATCGCAAATGTGCCCTCCATTTTTTCATACGATGTCGGGATCACATTAAAAAACTTGGTTGAAATTAAAGCTTATCTTCGATGTATTGAGATGTTTCTTTCTTTCTGCAACTTTCTTTGCAATAAGTCAAGAAAAACAGCCCCTATCACCCCAAAATTTTGCACATGTTTAGTTCATGTCATGTACATTATTTCATAAAATAACAACTTCTTGATCAGACACCATCTTCGGTATGTAAATTAGGGTCAAAGGTCATAAATGTTTCATCCTGTATCTTGGTGAATACATGTTCTATCTCTCCCATATTTTGCACACGTAAAGACCATGTTACAAGAATCATTTCACAAAATAACTACTTTTTGCTCAGATGCCATCTTGTCTGTGCAAAGTGGGGTCAAATGTCATATGTACTTCTTTCTCTATCTTTGTTATGACGTGTTATCTCTATGGGAGTGCAGTTTTTTCTGCAAATGAAAATTGACATGACTATCTTTTTTGAGGACTAGATCACTTATGCTTCTGTGAATTTCTCCCTGATTTTAATATGTTGTAGCTGAGACTTTGCACTATCATTACTGTACACATTGTTTTTTCATACAATGTCGGGATCACGTTAAAAAACTTGGTTGAAATTAAAGCTTATCTTCGATGTATTGAGATTTTCTTTCTTTCTGCAACTTTCTTTGCAATAACTCAAGAAAAACAGCCCCTATCACCCCCATATTTTGCACATGTTTAGTTCATGTCACGTACATTATTTCATAAGATAACAACTACTTGATCGGACACCATCTTGGGTATGTAAATTAGGGTCAAAGGTCATAAATGTTTCATCCTGTATCTTGGTGAATACATGTCCTATCTTTCCCATATTTTGCACACGCAAAGACCATGTTACAAGGATCATTTCACAAAATCACCACTTTTTGCTCAGATACCATCTTGGCTGTGGAAAGTGGGGTCAAAGGTCAAATATACTTCATTCTGTATCTTCGTTAGTGTATACGGAATTCGGTACCAAAGATGGCAGGTCTGACTCCCTTTTCTAAATGAGAATCCAAACATCACACGGCAAATATCCCCTAAACGCAGATTAAACATTTATGGCCATGCCTATTGGGATCAGGATTTGAATCGTTGATTTCCAAATAGATCGGATCACCTAATTTGTCAGTGTTGACAAATTCCAAGTCTAGTTCTTCTTTATTTCTGGGCAAAATTTGTGCAGCGGTTAGCTCAGAAAGAGCATTGCCTTTCAATGTCAAACTTATACCATATATGTATCATGTCCCAAAGACGACAGATCAAGTAAAATCATAGTGATCAGTCGACCGTGACGTCACTATGACGTCATTATATGAAAACACATTTTCATTCATATCTCATTAATGGAATATAATTTTGCAATGAAATTTACGTCACATACATTTCAAGTTATGCGCATTTTACTCATATTCTCAAATTTCATATTTTCTCTTAAAACGTGCGCGTACGCGCGCGTTGAAATATTTGTATGCTCAAATCGAGCTCAATTTTTTTTTGCACACGTTTCAGACCATTTGGAGCATTTTTTGAAAAATTGAAAAAATTGGACGGACGCGTACGCGCGCGCACATATTCGCACACACAGCTCATATGCAATAGAAATTTTCCGTTTTTTTACACTTATCGGATGCCTAAAATGTAAAGGAATATTTCTACCAAGTTTCAAGTCAATCCGACTCAATATGACGTCATACGGGCCCGTCAAAGTTGAAATTCCGCGCGCGCGTCAATGGCGATATACAGTGCAACGATGCCAAAAAAACGCCAATTTTAAATCAGATTTTACTCGTCAGGATGGACGGTGACCCCCCATTTTCTTTACATATTCTGAAAGCTGATGAGTTGGACATGTTATTTCATGGGTTGGCGATGCTGGCAAAATGATTAAAAGATATCAAATTTCTTAATAAAGTATAAAAAGTAAATTTTCAAAATGACGTCATCAAATTTCAAGTTCACTCGAGTGTATCTCACTTATCCTTTGCCAATTTACACCCAGATTTCAGTATGTTGTAGCTTATTAAATGATCTTTCATTAAAATAATTACAACCTTTTGATTGGATGACGGCATCACCTCGTAAAAATGGATTGAAAGTAATATTGTCAAATTTGACCAGTTTACGTGTTATCTCTATGGGAGAGCAGTTTTTCTGGCAGTGAAAATTGACATGACTATCTTTTTCGAGCACTAGCTCACTTGTGCTTCGGTGAATTTTTCCCAGATTTTAGTATGTTGTAGCTGAGACTTTGGGTTATCGTAAATGTGCCTTCCATTTTTTCATACGATGTCGGCATCACGTCGAAAAACTTGGTTGAAAATGGCACGAGGCTTCGATGCAGCGTCATTTTGCTTAATACACAGGGCCTATGGAGAATGAAATAGGTCATTGCGTAGCGCATCCGACTCGTAATCCTAAGGTCCCTGGTTCGAGGCTCACCCTTGCCAATATTTTTTTTTTTTTTTTTTAAACACTTTTTTCTTCTTTTTCTTTAGTTAATCTTAATCTCCCTTTCCTTACTTTATCTTTTTCTGATTTTTTTCTTCTTCTCCTTCAAATTTCTATAAAATAACATAATTTTTTCTTTATTTTTCTTTCTTTCTACTACTTTCTGTGCAACAACAATGGCTACCAATCCCATATTTTGCACATGTTTAGTACATGTCACATACATTATTTCATAAAATAACAACTACTTGATCGGACACCATCTTTTGTATGTAAATTAGGGTCAAAGGTCATAAATGTTTCATCCTGTATCTTGGTGAATACATGTCCTATCTTTCCCATATTTTGCACACGTAAAGACCATGTTACAAGGATCATTTCACAAAATAACCAGTTTTGGCTCAGAGGCCATCTTGTCTGTGCAAAGTGGGGTCAAAGGTCATATGTACTTCTTTCTGTATCTTCGTTATGACGTGTTATCTCTATGGGAGGGAATTTTTCTAGATGTGAAAAATTGACATGATTGTCTTTATCGAGCACTAGCTCACTTACCCTTCAGTGAATTTCTCCCAGATTTTAATATGTTGTAGTTGAGACTTTGCGCTATGTTGTTATGCCTTTTGGTTTTTCATACAATGTCGGGATCATGCTAAAAAACTTGATTGAAATTAAAGCTTCTCTTTGATGTATTGAGATATTTCTTCTCCTTGCAACTTTCTTTGCAATAACTCAAGAAAAACAGCCCCTATCACCTCCATATTTTGCACATGTTTAGTTCATGTCACGTACATTATTTCATAAAATAACAACTACTTGATCGGACACCATCTTGGGTATGTAAATTAGGGTCAAAGGTCATAAATGTTTCATCCTGTATCTTGGTGAATACTTGTCCTATCTTTCCCATATTTTGCACACGCATAGACCATGTTACAAGAATCATTTCACAAAATAACCACTTTTTGCTCAGATGCCATCTTGGCTGTGCAAAGTTCGGTCAATGGTAAAATATACTTCATTCTGTATCTTCGTTATAGTGTATACCGAATTTGGTACCAAAGATGGCAGACCTGACTCTCTTTTCTAAATGAGAACCGAAATATCACACGGCCAATTGCGATCAGGACTCGAATCATTGATTAAAAAAAAAATCGGATCACCTAATTTGTCAGTCTTGACAAATTCCGAGTCTAGTTAGGTGATCCGAGTATCCTCTCGGATCACCTTCTGTATCTGTACTGATTCTTTATTAGGTGATCCGAGTATCCTCTCGGATCACCTTCTGTTTTTGTACGGATTCTTTCTTCTTCTTCTTTTTAGGTGATCCGAGTATCCTTCGGATCACCTTCTGTATCTGTACTGATTCTTTGTTATTTCTCCCCAAAAGTTGTGCATCGATTAGCTCAGAAAGTCCTCTTCCTATCGATTTCAAATTTATACCACATATGTATCGTCTCCCAAAGACGGCAATCGAACTAAAATCAAAGTGATCAGTCGACCGTGACGTCACTATGACGTCATTATATGAAAACACATTCTCAATCATATCTCATTAATGGAATGGAATTTTGCAATGAAATTTACGTCACATATAATTCAAGTTATGCGCATTCTACTCAAGTTCTCAAAATTCATATTTTCTCTTAAAACGTGCGCGTACGCGCGCGTTGAAATATTTGTATGCTCAAATCGAGCTCAAATTTTTTTTGCACACGTTTCAGACCATTTGGAGCATTTTTTGAAAAATTGAAAAAATTGGACGGACGCGTACGCGCGCGCGCATATTCGCACACACAGCTCATATGCAGTGGAAATTTCCCGTTTTTTTACACTTATCGGATGCCTAAAATGTCAAGGAATATTTCTACCAAGTTTCAAGTCAATCCGACTCAATATGACGTCATACGGGCCCGTCAAAGGTGAAATTCCGCGCGCGCGTCAATGGCGATATACAGTGCAACGATGCCAAAAAAACGCCAATTTTAAATCCGATTTTACTCGTCAGGATGGACGGTGACCCCCCATTTTCTTTACATATTCTGAAAGCTGATGAGTTGGATATGTTATTTCATGAGTTGGCGATGCTGGCAAAATGATCAAAAGATATCAAAATTCTTAATAAAGTAAAAAAAGTAAATTTTCAAAATGACGTCATCAAATTTCAAGTTCACTCGAGCGTATCTCACTTATCCTTTGCCAATTTACACCCAAATTTCAGTATGTTGTACCTTATTAAATGATCTTTCATTAATATAATTACAACATTTTGATTGGAGGACGGCATCACCTCGTAAAAATGGATTGAAAGTAATATTGTCAAATTTGACCAGTTTACGTGTTATCTCTATGGGAGAGCAGTTTTTCTGGCATTGAAAATTGACATGACTCTCTTTTTCGAGCACTAGCTCACTTATGCTTCGGTGAATTTCTCCCAGATTTTAGTATGTTGTAGCTGAGACTTTGGGCTATTGTAATTGTGCCCTCCATTTTTTCATACGATGTCGGCATCACGTCAAAAAACTTGGTTGAAAATGGCACGAGGCTTCGATGCAGCGTCATTTTGCTTAATACACAGGGCCTATGGAGAATGAAATAGATCATTGCGTAGCGCATCCGACTCGTAATCCTAAGGTCCCTGGTTCGAGGCTCGCTCCTGCCAATATTTTTTTTTAATTTTTTTTAAACACTTTTTTCTTCTTTTTCTTTAGTTAATCTTAATCTCCCCTTCCTTACTTTATCTTTTTCTGATTTTTTTTTTATGTTTCTCCTTCAAATTTCTATAAAATAACAATTTTTCTTTATTTTTCTTTATTAGGTGATCCGAGTATCCTTCGGATCACCTTCTGTATCTGTACTGATTCTTTCTTCTTTATTTCTTTATTTCTCCGCAAAAGTTGTGCAGAGGTTAGCTCAGAAAGTCCGCTGCCTATCAATTTCAAAATTATACCATGTATGCATCATGTCCCAAAGACGACAAATCTAATGTATCACTGTGATCAGTCGACCGTGACGTCACTATGACGTCATTATATGAAAACACATTCTCACTCATATCTCATTAATGGAACAGAATTTTTCAATGAAATTTACGTCACAAATATTTCAAGTTATGCGCATTCTACTCATGTTCTCAAAATTCATATATTCTCTTAAAACGTGCGCGTACGCGCGCGTTGAAATATTTGTATGCTCAAATCGAGCTCAAAATTTTTTTGCACACGTTTCAGACCATTTGGAGCATTTTTTGAAAAATCGAAAAAATCGGACGGACGCGTACGCGCGCGCGCATATACGCACGCACAGCTCATATGCAATGGAAATTTCCCATTTTTTCACACTTATCGGCTGCCTGAAATGTCAAGGAATATTTCTACCAAGTTTCAAGTCAATCCGACTCAATATGACGTCATACGGGCCCGTCAAAGTTGAAATTCCGCGCGCGCGTCAATGGCGATATATAGTACAACTATGCCAAAAAACTGCCAATTTTAAATCCGATTTTACTCGTCAGGATGGACGGTGACCCCCCATTATCTGTACATATTTTGAAAGCTGATGAGTTGTACATGTCATTTCATGGGGTGGCAATGCTGACAAAATGATTAAAAGATATCAAATTTCTTAATAAAGTAAAAAAAGTAAATTTTCAAAATGACGTCATCAAATTTCAAGTTCATTCGAGCGTATCTCACTAGTCCTTTGTCAATTTTCACCCAGATTTCAGTATGATGTAGCTTATTTAATGTTCTTTCAAACATAAAATTACAAAATTTTGATTGGATAACGGTATCACCTCGTAAAAATGGATTGAATGTGATCTTGTCAAATTTAACCAGTTTACGTGTTATCTCTATGGGAGTGCAGTTTTTCTGGAAATGAAAATTGACATGACTATCTTTATCGAGCACTAGCTCACTTAAGCTTCGATAAATTTCTCCCAGATTTGAATATGATGTAGCTGAGACTTTACGCTACCGTAAGTGTGCCCTTTGTTTTTTCATACGATGTCAGAATCGCGTCAAAAAATTGGGTTGAAATTCAGGCTTATCTTCGATGTATTGAGATATTTCTTTCTTTCTGCAACTTTCTTTGCAATAACTCAAGAAAAACGGCCTCTATCACTTCCATATTTTGCACATGTTTAGTTCATGTCACGTGAATTATTTCATAAAATAACAACTACTTGATCAGACGCCATCTTGGGTATTTGAATTAGGGTCAAAGGTCATAAGTGTTTCACCCTGTATCTTAGTGAATACATGTTTTATCTTTCCCATATTTTGCACACGCAAAGACCATGTCACAAGGATCATTTCACAAAATAACTACTTTTTACTCAGATGCCATCTTGTCTGTGCAAATTGAGGTCAAAGGTCATATGTACTTCTTTTTGTATCTTCGTTATGACGTGTTATCTCTATGGGAGGGAATTTTTTTAAATGTGAAAATTGACATGATTGTCTTTATCGAGCACTAGCTCACTTACCCTTCGGTGAATTTCTCCCAGATTTTAATATGTTGTAGCTGAGACTTTGCGCTATCGTTATAGGCCCTTCGTTTTTTCATACGATGTCGGAATTATGATAAAAAACTTGGTTGAAATTAAAGCTTATCTTCTATGTATTGAGATATTTCTTTCTTTCTGAAACTTTCTTTGCAATAACTCAAGAAAAACACGCCCTATCACCCCCATATTTTGCACATGTTTAGCTCATGGCTCCTACATTATTTCTTAAAATAACAACTACTAGATCGGACAACATCTTGGGTATGTAAATTAGGGTCAAAGGTCATACATTTTTCATCTTGTATCTTAGTGAATACCTGTCCTATCTTTCCCATATTTTTCACACGTATAGACGATGTCGCGAGAATCATTTCACAAAATAACCACTATTTCATCAGATGCAATCTTGGGAGTGCAAAGGTGGGTCAAAGGTCATATGTACTTGCTGCTGTTTCTTCGTTATAGTGTATACAGAATTTGGTACCTAACATGGCACATATGACTCCCTTATGAGAATGCAAACATCACACGGCCAATGTCTCTAAACACAGATGAAACTTGTATGTTCATGCCTATTGCGATCAGGACTCGAATCATTGATAAAAAAAAAATCGGATCACCTTAATTTGTCAGTGATGACAAATTACAATCTCTAGTTTCTACTACTTTCTGTGCAATAGATGAACAACAACAATGGCTATCAATCCCATATTTTGCACATGTTTAGTACATGTCACGTACATTATTTCATAAAATAACAACTACTTGATCAGACACCATCTTGGGTATGTAAATTAGGGTCAAAGGTCATAAATGTTTCATCCTGTATCTTGGTGAATACATGTCCTATCTTTCCCATATTTTGCACACGCAAAGACCATGTTACAAGAATCATTTCATAAAATAATCACTTTTTGCTTAGACGCCATCTTGGGTGTGCAAAGTGAGGTCAAAAGTCAAATATACTTCATTCTGTATTTCCGTTAGTGTATACGGAATTCGGTACCAAAGATGGCAGGTCTCACTCCCTTTTCTAAATGAGAATCCAAACATCACACGGCCAATGTCCCGTCAACACAGATGAAACCTGTATGGTCACGAATATTTGGATCAGGACTCAAATCATTGATTTTCAAAGAGATCGGATCACCTAATTTGTCAGTGTTGACAAATTCCGAGTCTAGTTCTTCTTCTTTCTCCCCAAAAGTTGTGCATCGATTAGCTCAGAAAGTCCTCTTCCTATCAATTTCAAACTTATACCATATATGTATCGTCTCCCGAAGACGGCAATCGAACTAAAATCAAAGTGATCAGTCGACCGTGACGTCACTATGACGTCATTATATGAAAACACATTCTCAATCATATCTCATTAATGGAATGGAATTTTTCAATGAAATTTACGTCACATATATTTCAAGTCAAGCGCATTCTACTCATATTCTCAAAATTCATATTTTCTCTTAAAACGTGCGCGTACGCGCGCGTTGAAATATTTGTATGCTCAAATCGAGCTCAAATTTTTTTTGGACACGTTTCAGACCATTTGGAGCATTTTTTGAAAAATTGAAAAAATTGGACGGACGCGTACGCGCGCGCACATATACGCATGCACAGCTCATATGCAATGGAAATTTCCCATTTTTTCACACTTGTTGGATGCCTGAAATGTCAAGAAATATTTCTACCAAGTTTCAAGTCAATCCGACTCAATATGACGTCATACGGACCCGTCAAAGTTGAAATTCCGCGCGCGCGTCAATGGCGATATACAGTGCAACAATGCCAAAAAACCGCCAATTTTGAATCCGATTTTACTCGTCAGGATGGACGGTGACCCCCCATTTTCTTTACATATTCTGAAAGCTGATGAGTTGTACATGTTAATTCATGGCTTGGCGATGCTGGAAAAATGATTTAAAGATATCAAATTTCTTAATACAATTAAAAAAGTAAATTTTCAAAATGACGTCATCAAATTTCAAGTTCACTCGAGCGTATCTCACTTATCCTTTGCCAATTTTCACCCAGATTTCAGTATGTTGTACCTTATTAAATACTCTTTCATAAATGTTATAACAACATTTTGATTGGATGACGGTATCACCTCGTAAAAATGGATTGAAAGTAATCTTGTCAAATTTGACCAGTTTACGTGTTATCTCTATGGGAGTGCAGTTTTTCTGGAAATGAAAATTGACATGACTATCTTTTTCGAGCACTAGCTCACTTATGCTTCGGTAAATTTCTCCCAAATTTTGATATGTTGTAGCTGAGACTTTGCGCTATCGTTAATGTGCCCTTCGTTTTTTCATACGGTGTCGGGATCATGTCCAAAAACTTGGTTGAAATTAAAGCTTATCTTCGATGTATTGAGATATTCCTTTCTTTTTGCAACTTTCTTTACAATAACTCAAGAAAAACAAGCTTTATCAGCCCAATATTTTGCACATGTTTAGTTCATGTCACGTACATTATTTCATAAAATAACAACTACTTGATCAGACGTCATCTTGGGTATGTAAATCAGGGTCAAAGGTCATAAATGTATCATCTTGTATCTTGGTGAATACATGTCCTATCTTTTTCATATTTTGCACACGTAACGACCATGTTACAAGGATCATTTCACAAAATAACCACTTTTTGCTCAGATGCCATCTTGGCTGTGCAAAGTGGGGTCAAAGGTCATATGTACTTCTTTCTTTATCTTCGTTATGACGTGTTATCTCTTTGGGAGGGAATTTTTGTAGATGTGAAAATTGACATGATTGTCTTTATCGAGCACTAGCTCACTTATGCTTCGGTGAATTTCTCCCAGATTTTAATATGTTGTAGCTGAGGCTTTGGGCTATCGAAAGTGAGTCCTTTATTTTTCATACGATGTCGGGATCACGTCCAAAAACTTGGTTGAAATTAAAGCTGATCTTCGATGTATTGAGATATTTCTTTCTTTCTGCAACTTTCTTTACAATAACTCAAGAAAAACAGGCTTTATCACCCCCATATTTTGCACATGTTTAGTTCATGTCACGTACATTATTTCATACAATTACAACTACTTGATCAGACGTCATCTTGGGTATGTAAATTAGGGTCAAAGGTCATAAACGTATCATCCTGTATCTTGGTAAATACATGTCCCATCTTTCCCATATTTTGCACACGTAAAGACCATGTTACAAGGATCATTTTATAAAATAACCACTTTTTTGCTCAGATGCCATCTTGTCTGTGCAAAGTGGGGTCAAAGGTCAAATATACTTCATTCTGTATCTTCGTTAGTGTATACGGAATTGTGTACCATAGATGGCAGGTCTGACTCCCTTTTCTAAATGAGAATCCAAACATCACACGGCCAATGTCCACTAAACACAGATGAAACCGGTATGGTCATGCCTATTTTGATCAGGAGACTCAAATCGTTGATTTACGAACAGATCGGATCACCTAATTTGTCAGTCTTGACAAATTCCGAGTCTAGTTAGGTGATCCGAGTATCCTCTCGGATCACCTTCTGTATCTGTACTGATTCTTTGTTTTTCTTCTTCTTTCTCCGCAAAAATTGTGTATCGCTAATCTCTTGAAAGTCCTCTTCCTATCAATGTCAAAATTATACCATACATGTATCATGTCCCAAAGACGATCCTCCTAATAAAATCATAGTGATTAGTCGACCGTGACGTCACTATGACGTCATTATATGAAAACACATTCTCAATCATATCTCTTTAATGGAATGAAAATTTTCAATGAAATTTACGTCACATATATTTCAAGTCAAGCGCATTCTACTCATATAATCAAAATTCATATTTTCGCTTAAAACGTGCGCGTACGCGCGCGTTGAAATATTTGTATGCTCAAATCGAGCTCAAATTTTTTTTGCACACGTTTCAGAAGATTTAGAGCATTTTTTGAAAAATTGAAAAAATCGGACGGACGCGTACGCGCGCGCACATATACGCACGCACAGGTCATATGCAATGAAAATTTCCCGTTTTTTCACTTTGATCGGATGTCTGAAATGTCAAGGAATATTTCTACCAAGTTTCAAGTCAATCCCACTCAAAATGACGTCATACGGGTCCGTCAAAGTTGAAATTCCGCGCGCGCGTCAATGGCGATATACAGTGCAACAATGCCAAAAAACTGCCAATTTTAAATCCGATTTTACTCGTCAGGATGGACGGTGACCCCCCATTTTCTTTACATATTCTGAAAGCTGATGAGTTGTACATGTCATTTCATGGGTTGGCAATGCTGGAAAAATGATTAAAATATATCAAATTTCTTAATAAAGTTAAAAAAGTAAATTTTCAAAATGACGTCATCAAATTTCAAGTTCATTCAAGCATATCTCACTTATTCTTTAGTTGATTTTCGTCCAAATTTCAATATGTTGTAGCTTATTAAATGGTCTTTCAGATATATAATAACAACAATTTGATTGGATGACGGCATCACCTCGTAAAAAGGGATAAAAGTAACATTGTTAAATTTGACCAGTTTACGTGTTATCTCTATGGGAGTGCAGTTTTTCTGGAAATGAAAACTGACATGACTATCTTTATCGAGCACTAGCTCACTTATGCTTCGGTGAATTTCTCCCATATTTTAGTATGTTGTAGCTGAGACTTTGGGCTATCGTAAGTGTGCCCTTCGTTTTTTCATACGGAGTCGGCATCATGCCCAAAAACTTGGTTGAAATTAAAGCTTATCTTCCATGTATTTTCATATTCCTTTCTTTCTGCAACTTTCTTTGCAATAACTCAAGAAAAACAAGCTCTATCAGCCCAATATTTTGCACATGTTTAGTTTATGTCACGTACATTATTTCATAAAATAATAACTACTTGATCGGGCACCTTCTTGGGTATGTAAATTAGGGTCAAAGGTCAAAAATGTTTCATCCTGTATCTTGGTGAATACATGTCTTATCTTTCCCATATTTTGCATACGTAAAGACCATGTTACAAGAATCATTTCACAAAATAACCACTTTTTGCTCAGATGCCATCTTGTCTGTGCAAAGTAGGGTCAAAGGTCATATGTACTTCTTTCTTTATCTTCATTATGACGTGTTATCTCTATGGGAGGGAATTTTTCTAGATGTGAAAATTGACATGATTGTCTTTATAGACGACTAGCTCAATTACCCTTCGGTGAATTTCTTCCAGATTTTAGTATGTTGTAGCCAATGTAATACTCTTTAAGTTTTGTTCAATCAAAGCTTTAATCGGATGATGTCTTCACCTCGTGAAAATAGATATAATGTAACCTTGTCAAATTTAACCAGTTTACGTGTTATCTCTATGGGAGGGAATTTTTCTGGAAATGAAAATTGACATGACGGTCTTTATCGAACACTAGCTCACTTACTCTTCTGTGAATTTCTCCCAGATTTTAATATGTTGTAGCTCAGACTTTGGGCTATTGTGGCTATACCCTCCATTTTTTCATACGACGCCGAGATCACGTCAAAAAAACTTGGTTGAAATCAAACTTATCTTCGATGTATTGAGATATTTCTTTCTTTCTACAACTTTCTTTGCAATAACTCAAGAAAAACAGCCCCTATCACGCCCATATTTTGCACATGTTTAGTTCATGTCACGTACATTATTTCATAAAATAACAACTACTTGATCAGACACCATCTTGGGTATGTAAATTAGCGTCAAAGGTCATAAATGTATCATCCTGTATCTTGGTCAATACATTGCACACGTAAAGACCATGTTACAAGGATCATTTCACAAAAATAACCACTTTTTGCTCAGATGCCATCTTGTCTGTGCAAAGTGGGGTCAAAGGTCAAATATACTTCATTCTGTATCTTCGTTAGTGTATACGGAATTGTGTACCATAGATGGCAGGTCTGACTCCCTTTTCTAAATGACAATCCAAACATCACACGGCCAATGTCCGCTAAACACAGATGAAGCCGGTATGGTCATGCCTATTGGGATCAGGAGACTCAAATCGTTGATTTACGAACAGATCGGATCACCTAATTTGTCAGTCTTGACAAATTCCGAGTCTAGTGTTAAACTTCCCGTTGTCACAAAAAAAAAAAAGATCTTTCTCCTCAAAAGTTGTGTATCGCTAATCTCGGAAAGTCCTCTTCCTATCAATGTCAAAATTATACCATACATGTATCATGTCCCAAAGACGAGCCTTCAAATAAAATCATAGTGATTAGTCGACCGTGACGTCACTATGACGTCATTATATGAAAACACATTCTCAATCATATCTCTTTAATGGAATGAAAATTTTCAATGAAATTTACGTCACATATATTTCAAGTCAAGCGCATTCTACTCATATAATCAAAATTCATATTTTCTCTTCAAACGTGCGCGTACGCGCGCGTTGAAATATTTGTATGCTCAAATCGAGCTCAAATTTTTTTTGCACACGTTTCAGACCAATTGGAGCATTTTTTGAAAAATTTAAAAAATTTGACGGGCGCGTACGCGCGCGCACATATACGCACGCACAGCTCATACGCAATAGAAATTTCCCGTTTTTTCACACTTATCAGATGCCTGAAATGTCAAGAAATATTTCTACCAAGTTTCAAGTCAATCCGACTCAATATGACGTCACACAAGCCCGTCAAAGTTGAAATTCCGCGCGCGCGTCAATGGCGATATACAGTGCAACAATGCCAAAAAACCGCCAATTTTAAATCCAATTTTACTCGTCAGGATGGACGATGACCCCCTATTTTCTTTACATATTCTGAAAGCTGATGAGTTGTACATGTCATTTCATGGGGTGGCGATGCTGGAAAAATGATGAAAAGATATAAAATTTCTTAATAAAGTAAAAAAAGTAAATTTTCAAAATGACGTCATCAAATTTCAAGTTCATTCAAGCATATCTCACTCATTCTTTAGTTGATTTTCGTCCAAATTTCAATTTGTTGTAGCTTATTAAATGTTCTTTCAGATATGTAATAACAACAATTTGATTGGATGACGGCATCACCTCGTAAAAAGGGATTAAAAGTAACATTGTTAAATTTGACCAGTTTACGTGTTATCTCTATGGGAGTGCAGTTTTTCTGGAAATGAAAACTGACATGACTATCTTTATCGAGCACTAGCTCACTTATGCTTCGGTGAATTTCTCCCATATTTTAGTATGTTGTAGCTGAGACTTTGGGCTATCGTTAATGTGCCCTTCGTTTTTTCATACGGAGTCGGCATCATGCCCAAAAACTTGGTTGAAATTAAAGTTTATCTTCCATGTATTTTCATATTCCTTTCTTTCTGCAACTTTCTTTGCAATAACTCAAGAAAAACAAGCTCTATCAGCCCAATATTTTTCACATGTTTAGTTTATGTCACGTTCATTATTTCATAAAATAACATCTACTTGATCGGGCACCTTCTTGGGTATGTAAATTAGGGTCAAAGATAAAAAATGTTTCATCCTGTATCTTGGTTAATACATGTCTTATCTTTCCCATATTTTGCATACGTAAAGACCATGTTACAAGAATCATTTCACAAAATAACCACTTTTTGCTCAGACGCCATCTTGTCTGTGCAAAGTAGGGTCAAAGGTCATATGTACTTCTTTTTTTATCTTCATTATGACGTGTTATCTCTATGGGAGGGAATTTTTCTAGATGTGAAAATTTACATGATTGTCTTTATCGACGCCTAGCTCAATTACCCTTCGGTGAATTTCTTCCAGATTTTAGTATGTTGTAGCCAATGTTATACTCGTTAAGTTTTGTTAATCAAAGTTTTAATCGGATGATGTCTTCACCACGTGAAAATGGATATAATGTAACCTTGTCAAATTTAACCAGTTTACGTGTTATCTCTATGGGAGGGAATTTTTCTGGAAATGAAAATTGACATGACGGTCTTTATCGAGCACTACCTCACTTACTCTTCTGTTAATTTCTCCCAGATTTTAATATGTTGTAGCTGAGACTTCGGGCTATCATCAGTGATTCTCCATTTTTTCATACGACGCCGAGATCACGTCAAAAAACTTGGTTGACATCAAACTTATCTTCGATGTATTGAGATATTTCTTTCTCTCTGCAACTTTCTTTGCAATAACTCAAGAAAAACAGCCCCTATCATCCCCATATTTTGCACATGTTTAGTTTATGTCACGTACATTATTTCATAAAATAACAACTACTTGATCAGACACCATCTTGGGTATGTAAATTAGGGTCAAAGGTCATAAATGTTTTAACCTGTATCTTGGTGAATACATGTCCTATATTTCCCATATTTTGCACACGCAAAGGCCATGTTACAAGAATCATTTCACAAAATAACCACTTTTTGCTCAGATGCCATCTTGGCTGTGCAAAGTTGGGTCAATGGTCAAATATACTTCATTCTGTATCTTCGTTATAGTGTATACCGAATTTGGTAACAAAGATAGCAGACCTGACTCTCTTTTCTAAATGAGAATCCAAATATCACACGTCCAATGTCTCTAAACACAGATGAAACCTATATGGTCATGCCTATTGCGATCAGGACTCGAATCATTGATTAAAAAAAAAAAAAATCGGATCACCTAATTTGTCAGTCTTGACAAATTCCAAGTCTAGTTCTTCTTTATTTCTGGACAAAATTTGTGTATCGGTTAGCTCAGAAAGTCCTCTTCCTATCAATGTCAAAATCATACCATATATGTATCGTGTCCCAAAGACGACCCATCAAGTAAAATCATTGTGATCAGTCGACCGTGACGTCACTATGACGTCATTATATGAAAACACATTCTCATTCATATCTCATTAATGGAATGGAATTTTTCAATGAAATTTAGGTCACATATAGTTCAAATCAAGTTCATTCTACTCATGTTTTCAAAATCCATCTATACTTTGAAAACGGGCGCGTACGCGCGCGTTGAAATATTTGTATGCTCAAATCGAGCTCAAAATTTTTTTGCACACGTTTCAGATCATTTGGAGCATTTTTTGAAAAATTGAAAAAATTGGACGGACGCGTACGCGCGCGCGCATATACGCACGCACAGCTCATATGCAATAGAAATTTCCCGTTTTTTTACATTTATCGGATGCCTGAAATGTCAAGTAATATTTCTACCAAGTTTCAAGTCAATCCCACTCAAAATGACGTCATACGGGTCCGTCAAAGTTGAAATTCCGCGCGCGCGTCAATGGCGATATACAGTGCAACAATGCCAAAAAACTGCCAATTTTAAATCCGATTTTACTCGTCAGGATGGACGGTGACCCCCCATTATCTTTACATATTCTGAAAGCTGATGAGTTGTACATGTCATTTCATGGGTTGGCAATGCTGGAAAAATGATTAAAATATATCAAATTTCTTAATAAAGTTAAAAAAGTAAATTTTCAAAATGACGTCATCAAATTTCAAGTTCATTCAAGCATATCTCACTTATTCTTTAGTTGATTTTCGTCCAAATTTCAATATGTTGTAGCTTATTAAATGGTTTTTCAGATATATAATAACAACAATTTGATTGGATGACGGCATCACCTCGTAAAAAGGGATTAAAAGTAACATTGTTAAATTTGACCAGTTTACGTGTTATCTCTATGGGAGTGCAGTTTTTCTGGAAATGAAAATTGACATGACTGTCTTTTTCGAGCACTAGCTCACTTATGCTTCGGTGAATTTCTCCCAGATTTTGATATGTTCTAGCTGAGTCTTTGCGCTATCTTGAGTGTGCCCTTTGTTTTTTCATACAGTGTCAGGATCATGTCCAAAAACTTGGTTGAAATTAAAGCTTATCTTCGATGTATTGAGATATTCCTTTCTTTTTGCAACTTTCTTTACAATAACTCAAGAAAAACAAGCTCTATCAGCCCAATATTTTGCACATGTTTAGTTCATGTCACGTACATTATTTCATAAAATAACAACTACTTGATCAGACGTCTTCTTGGGTATGTAAATTAGGGTCAAAGGTCATAAATGTATCATCTTGTATCTTGGTGAATACATGTCCTATCTTTTCCATATTTTGCAAACGTAACGACCATCTTACAAGGATCATTTCACAAAATAACCACTTTTTGCTCAGATTCCATCTTGGCTGTGCAAAGTGGGGTCAAAGGTCATATGTACTTCTTTCTTTATCTTCGTTATGGCGTGTTATCTCTATGGGAGGGAATTTTTGTAGATGTGAAAATTGACATGATTGTCTTCATCGAGCACTAGCTCACTTATGCTTCGGTGAATTTCTCCCGGATTTTAATATGTTGTAGCTGAGACTTTGGGCTATCGAAAGTGCGTCCTTCATTTTTCATACGATGTCGGGATCATGTCCAAAAACTTGGTTGAAATTAAAGCTGATCTTCGATGTATTGAGATATTTCTTTCTTTCTGCAACTTTCTTTACAATAACTCAAGAAAAAGAGGCCTTATCACCCCCATATTTTGCACATGTTTAGTTCATGTCACGTACATTATTTCATACAATTACAACTACTTGATCAGACGTCATCTTGGGTATGTAAATTAGGGTCAAAGGTCATAAATGTATCATCCCGTATCTTGGTGAATACATGTCCTATCTTTCCCATATTTTGCACACGTAAAGACCATGTTACAAGGATCATTTCACAAAATAACCACTTTTTGCTCAGATGCCATCTTGTCTGTGCAAAGTTGGGTCAAAGGTCAAATATACTTCATTCTGTATCTTCGTTAGTGTATACGGAATTGTGTACCATAGATGGCAGGTCTGACTCCCTTTTCTAAATGAGAATCAAAACATCACACGGCCAATGTCCACTAAACACAGATGAAACCGGTATGGTCATGCCTATTGGGATCAGGAGACTCAAATCGTTGATTTACGAACAGATCGGATCACCTAATTTGTCAGTCTTGACAAATTCCGAGTCTAGTTAGGTGATCCGAGTATCCTCTCGGATCACCTTCTGTATCTGTACCGATTCTTTCGGTGTTCTTCTTTAGGTGATCCGAGTATCCTCTCGGATCACCTTCTGTTTTTGTACGGATTCTTTCTTCTTCTTCTTTTTAGGTGATCCGAGTATCCTCTCGGATCACCTATTGTATCTGTACGGATTCTTTCTTCTTCTTCTTCTTTATTTCTTTCTCCTCAAATCTTGTGCAGAGGTTAACTCAAAAAGTCCCCTACCTATCACTTTCAAACTTATACCATATATGTATCATGTCCTAAGGACGACAGATCTAGTGTATCAATGTGATCAGTTAACCGTGACGTCATTATGACGTCATTATCTAAAATCACGTTTGCATCAATATCTCATTAATGGAACGGAATTTTCGAATGAAATTAAGATATCATATAGTTCAAGTCAAGGTCTATTTATATAATTCATAAAATTTAGTCACGTTCATAGTAAACGAGCGCGTACGCGCGCGTTGAAATTTTAACATGCTCTAATCAACCTCAAAATTTTTTTGCACACGTTTCAGGTCATTTACAGCGTTTCAAAAAAAATCGACGGACGCGTACGCGCGCGTGCACATACGCACGCACAGCTCATATGCAACAGAAATTTCCCATTTTATCGCACGGATCGAATGTCTGAAATGTCAAGGAATATTTCTACCAAGTTTCAAGTCGATCCGACTCAATATGACGTCATACGGGCCCGTCAAAGTTGAAATTCCGCGCGCGCGTCAATGGCGATATACAGTGCAACAATGCCAAAAAAATCGCCAATTTTAAATCCGATTTTACTCGTCAGGATGGACGGTGACCCCCCATTTTCTTTACATATTCTAAAAGCTGATGAGTTGTACATGTCATTTCATGGGTTGGCGATGCTGGAAAAATGATGAAAAGATATCAAATTTCTTAATAAAGTAAAAAAAGTAAATTTTCAAAATGACGTCATCAAATTTCAAGTTCACTCAAGCGTATCTCACTTATTCTTCAATTGATTTTCGTCCAAATTTCAATATGTTGTAGCTTATTAAATGGTCTTTCAGTCATATAATAACAACATTTTGATTAGATGACAGCATCATCTCGTAAAAAGGGATTGAAAGTAATCTTGTCAAATTTGACCAGTTTACGTGTTATCTCTATGGGAGTGCAGTTTTTCTGGAAATGAAAACTGACATGACTATTTTTATCGAGCACTAGCTCACTTATGCTTCGGTGAATTTCTTCGATATTTTAGTATGTTGTAGCTGAGACTTTGGGCTATCGTAAGTGTGCCCTTCGTTTTTTCATAAGGAGTCGGCATCACGTCCAAAAACTTGGTTGAAATTAAAGCTTATCTTCGATGTATTGAAATATTTCTTTCTTTCTGCAACTTTCTTTGCAATAACTCAAGAAAAACAGCCCCTATCACCACCATATTTTGCACATGTTTAGTTCATGTCACGTACATTATTTCACAAAATAACAACTACTTGATCAGACACCATCTTGGGTATGTAAATTAGGGTCAAAGGTCATAAATGTTTCATCCTGTATCTTGGTGAATACATGTCCTATCTTTCCCATATTTTGCACACGTAAAGACCATGTTACAAGGATCATTTTACAAAATAACCATTTTTGGCTCAGAGGCCATCTTGTCTGTGCAAAGTGGGGTCAAAGGTCATATGTACTTCCTCCTGTATCTTCGTTATGACGTGTTATCTCTATGGGGGGAATTTTTCTAGATGTGAAAATTGACATGATTGTCTTTATCGACGACTAGCTCACTTACCCATGGGTGAATTTTTTCCAGATTTTAGTATGTTGTAGCCAATTTAATACTCTTTAAGATTTGTTCAATCAAAGTTTTAATCGGATGATGTCTTCACCTCGTGAAAATGGATATAATGTAACCTTGTCAAATTTAACCAGTGTACGCGTTATCTCTATGGGAGGGAATTTTTCTGGAAATGAAAATTGACATGACGGTCTTTATCGAGTACTAGCTCACTTATTCTTCGGTGAATTTCTCCCAGATTTTAATATGTTGTAGCTGAGAGTTTGGGCTATTGCCAATATTCACTCCATTTTTTCATACGAGGCCGAGATCACGTCCAAAAACTTGGTTGAAATCAAACTTATCTTCGATGTATTGAGATATTTCTTTCTTTCTGCAACTTTCTTTGCAATAACTCAAGAAAAGCAGCCCCTATCATCCCCATATTTTGCACATGTTTAGTTCATGTCACGTACATTATTTCATAAAATAACAACTACTTGATCAAACACCATCTTGGGTATGTAAATCAGGGTCAAAGGTCATAAATGTTTCATCCTGTATCTTAGTGAACACATGTCCTATCTCTCCCATATTTTGCACACGCAAAGACCATATTACAAGAATCTTTTCACAAAATAACCACTTTTTGCTCAGATGCCATCTTGGCTGTGCAAAGTTGGGTCAATGGTCAAAATACTTCATTCTGTATCTTCGTTATAGTGTATACAGAATTTGGTACCAAAGATGGCAGACCTGACTCTCTTTTCTAAATGAGAATCCAAACATCACACGGCCAATGTCTCTAAACACAGATGAAACGTATATGGTCATGTCTATTGCGATCAGGACTCGAATCATTGATTAAAAAAAATCGGATCACCTAATTTGTCAGTCTTGACAAATTCCAAGTCTAGTTCTTCTTCTTTCTCCCCAAAAGTTGTGCATCGATTAGCTCAGAAAGTCCTCTTCCTATCAATTTCAAACTTATACCATATATGTATCGTCTCCCGAAGACGGCAATCGAACTAAAATCAAAGTGATCAGTCGACCGTGACGTCACTATGACGTCATTATATGAAAACACATTCTCAATCATATCTCATTAATGGAATGGAATTTTTCAATGAAATTTACGTCACATATATTTCAAGTCAAGCGCATTCTACTCATATTCTCAAAATTCATATTTTCTCTTAAAACGTGCGCGTACGCGCGCGTTGAAATATTTGTATGCTCAAATCGAGCTCAAATTTTTTTTGGACACGTTTCAGACCATTTGGAGCATTTTTTGAAAAATTGAAAAAATTGGACGGACGCGTACGCGCGCGCACATATACGCATGCACAGCTCATATGCAATGGAAATTTCCCATTTTTTCACACTTGTTGGATGCCTGAAATGTCAAGGAATATTTCTACCAAGTTTCAAGTCAATCCGACTCAATATGACGTCATACGGACCCGTCAAAGTTGAAATTCCGCGCGCGCGTCAATGGCGATATACAGTGCAACAATGCCAAAAAACCGCCAATTTTGAATCCGATTTTACTCGTCAGGATGGACGGTGACCCCCCATTTTCTTTACATATTCTGAAAGCTGATGAGTTGTACATGTTAATTCATGTCTTGGCGATGCTGGAAAAATGATTAAAAGATATCAAATTTCTTCATACAATTAAAAAAGTAAATTTTCAAAATGACGTCATCAAATTTCAAGTTCACTCGAGCGTATCTCACTTATCCTTTGCCAATTTTCACCCAGATTTCAGTATGTTGTACCTTATTTAATACTCTTTCATAAATGTCATAACAACATTTTGATTGGATGACGGTATCACCTCGTAAATATGGATTGAAAGTAATCTTGTCAAATTTGACCAGTTTACGTGTTATCTCTATGGGAGTGCAGTTTTTCTGGAAATGAAAATTGACATGACTATCTTTTTCGAGCACTAGCTCACTTATGCTTAGGTGAATTTCTCCCAGATTTTGATATGTTGTAGCTGAGACTTTGCGCTATCGTAATTGTGCCCTTTGTTTTTTCATACGGTGTCGGGATCATGTCCAAAAACTTGGTTGAAATTAAAGCTTATCTTCGATGTATTGAGATATTCCTTTCTTTTTGCAACTTTCTTTACAATAACTCAAGAAAAACAAGCTTTATCAGCCCAATATTTTGCACATGTTTAGTTCATGTCACGTACATTATTTCATAAAATAACAACTACTTGATCAGACGTCATCTTGGGTATGTAAATTAGGGTCAAAGGTCATAAATGTATCATCTTGTATCTTGGTGAATACAGGTCCTATCTTTTCCATATTTTGCACACGTAACGACCATGTTACAAGGATCATTTCACAAAATAACCACTTTTTGCTCAGATGCCATCTTGGCTGTGCAAAGTGGGGTCAAAGGTCATATGTACTTCTTTCTTTATCTTCGTTATGACGTGTTATCTCTATGGGAGGGAATTTTTGTAGATGTGAAAATTGACATGATTGTCTTTATCGAGCACTAGCTCACTTATGCTTCGGTGAATTTCTCCCAGATTTTAATATGTTGTAGCTGAGGCTTTGGGCTATCGAAAGTGAGTCCTTTATTTTTCATACGATGTCGGGATCACGTCCAAAAACTTGGTTGAAATTAAGTAAATTAGGGTCAAAGGTCATAAATGTATCATCCTGTATCTTGGTAAATACATGTCCCATCTTTCCCATATTTTGCACACGTAAAGACCATGTTACAAGGATCATTTTATAAAATAACCACTTTTTTGCTCAGATGCCATCTTGTCTGTGCAAAGTGGGGTCAAAGGTCAAATATACTTCATTCTGTATCTTCGTTAGTGTATACGGAATTGTGTACCATAGATGGCAGGTCTGACTCCCTTTTCTAAATGAGAATCCAAACATCACACGGCCAATGTCCACTAAACACAGATGAAACCGGTATGGTCATGCCTATTGGGATCAGGAGACTCAAATCGTTGATTTACGAACAGATCGGATCACCTAATTTGTCAGTCTTGACAAATTCCGAGTCTAGTTTTCTTCTTTATTTCTCCTCAAAAGTTGTGTATCGATTAGCTCAGAAAGTGCTCTTCCTATCAATTTCAAAATTATACCATATATGTATCATGTCCCAAAGACGACAAATTTTATAAAATCATAGTGATCAGTCGACCGTGACGTCACTATGACGTCATTATATGAAAACACATTCTCATTCAAATCTCATTAATGGAATGGAATTTTTCAATGAAATTTACGTCACATATATTTCAAGTCAAGCGCATTCTACTCATATTCTCAAAATTCATATTTACCCTTAAGACGTGCGCGTACGCGCGCGTTGAAATATTTGTATGCTCAAATCGAGCTCAAAATTTTTTTGCATACGTTTCAGACCATTTGGAGCATTTTTTGAAAAATTGAAAAAATCGGACGGACGCGTACGCGCGCGCACATATACGCACGCACAGCTCATATGCAATGAAAATTTCCCGTTTTTTCACTTTGATCGAATGTCTGAAATGTCAAGGAATATTTCTACCAAGTTTCAAGTCAATCCCACTCAAAATGACGTCATACGGGTCCGTCAAAGTTGAAATTCCGCGCGCGCGTCAATGGCGATATACAGTGCAACAATGCCAAAAAACTGCCAATTTTAAATCCTATTTTACTCGTCAGGATGGACGGTGACCACCCATTTTCTTTACATATTCTGAAAGCTGATGAGTTGTACATGTCATTTCATGGGTTGGCGATGCTGAAAAAATGATTAAAAGGTATCAAATTTCTTAATAAAGTAAAAAAAGTAAATTTTCAAAATGACGTCATCAAATTTCAAGTTTACTCGAGCGTATCTCACTTATCCTTTACCAATTTACACCCAGATTTCAGTATGTTGTAGCTTATAACATGATCTTTCATTAATATTATTACAACATTTTGATTGGATGACGGCATCACCTCGTAAAAATGGATTGAAAGTAATATTGTCAAATTTGACCAGTTTACGTGTTATCTCTATGGGAGGGCAGTTTTTCTGGCAGTGAAAATTGACATGACTATCTTTATCGAGCACTAGCTCACTTATGCTTGGGTGAATTTCTCCCAGATTTTAGTATGTTGTAGCTGAGACTTTGGGCTATCGTGAATGTGCCCTCCATTTTTTCATACGACGTCGGCATCACGTCGAAAAACTTCGTTGAAAATGGCACGAGGCTTCGATGCAGCGTCATTTTGCTTAATACACAGGGCCTATGGAGAATGAAATAGGTCATTGCGTAGCGCATCCGACTCGTAATCCTAAGGTCCCTGGTTCGAGGCTCACCCCTGCCAATATTTTTTTTTTTTTAACACTTTTTTCTTCTTTTTCTTTAGTTAATCTTAATCTCCCTTTCCTTACTTTATCTTTTTCTGATTTTTTTATGCTTCTCCTATATTTCTATAAAATAACATAATTTTTTCTTTATTTTTCTTTCTTTCTACTACTTTCTGTGCAATAGATGAACAACAACAATGGCTACCAATCCCATATTTTGCACATGTTTAGTACATGTCACGTACATTATTTCATAAAATAACAACTACTTGATCAGACGTCATCTTGAGTATGTAAATTAGGGTCAAAGGTCATAAATGTATCATCTTGTATCTTGGTAAATACATGTCCTATCTATTCCATATTTTGCACACGTAACGACCATGTTACAAGGATCATTTCACAAAATAACCACTTTTTGCTCAGATGCCATCTTGGCTGTGCAAAGTGGGGTCAAAGGTCATATGTACTTCTTTCTTTATCTTCGTTATGACATGTTATCTCTATGGGAGGGAATTTTTGTAGATGTGAAAATTGACATGATTGTTTTTATCGAGCACTAGCTCACTTATGCTTCTGTGAATTTCTCCCAGATTTTAATATGTTGTAGCTGAGACTTTGGGCTATCGAAAGTGTGTCCTCCATTTTTCATACGATGTCGGGATCACGTCCAAAAACTTGGTTGAAATTAAAGCTGATCTTCGATGTATTGAGATATTTCTTTCTTTCTGAAACTTTCTTTACAATAACTCAAGAAAAACAGGCCTTATCACCCCCATATTTTGCACATGTTTAGTTCATGTCACGTACATTATTTCATACAATTACAACTACTTGATCAGACGTCATCTTGGGTATGTAAATTAGGGTCAAAGGTCATAAATGTATTATCCTGTATCTTGGTGAATACATGTCCTATCTTTCCCATATTTTGCACACGTAAAGACCATGTTACAAGGATCATTTCACAAAATAACCACTTTTTGCTCAGATGCCATCTTGTCTGTGCAAAGTGGGGTCAAAGGTCAAATATACCTCATTCTGTATCTTCGTTAGTGTATCCGGAATTGCGTGCCATAGATGGCAGGTCTGACTCCCTTTTCTAAATGAGAATCCAAACATCACATGGCCAATGTCCACTAAACACAGATGAAACCGGTATGGTCATGCCTATTGGGATCAAGAGACTCAAATCGTTGATTTACGAACACGTCGGATCACCTAATTTGTCAGTCTTGACAAATTCCGAGTCTAGTTAGGTGATCCGAGTATCCTCTCGGATCACCTTCTGTATCTGTACGGATTCTTTGTTTTTAGGTGATCCGAGTATCCTTCGGATCACCTTCTGTATCTGTACTGATTCTTTGTTATTTCTCCGCAAAAGTTGTGCAGAGGTTAGCTCAGAAAGTGCATTGCCTATCATTGTCAAACTTATACCATATATGTATCATGTCGCAAAGACGACAGCGCAAGTAAAATCATAGTGATCAGTCGACCGTGACGTCACTATGACGTCATTATATGAAAACACATTTTCATTCATATCTCATTAATGGAATGGAAATTTTCAATGAAATTTACGTCACATATATTTCAAGTCAAGCGAATTCTACACATATTCTCAAAATTCATATATACCCTTAAAACGTGCGCGTACGCGCGCGTTGAAATATTTGTATTCTCCAAACAAGCTCAAAATTTTTTTGCACGCGTTTCAGACCATTTGGAGCATTTTTTGAAAAATTGAAAAATTTGGACGGACGCGTACGCGCGCGCGCATTTACGCACGCACAGCTCATATGCAATAGAAATTTCCCGTTTTTACACTTTGATCGGATGTCTTAAATGTCAAGGAATATTTCTACCAAGTTTCAAGTCAATCCGACTCAATATGACGTCATACGGGCCCGTCAAAGTTTAAATTCCGCGCGCGCGTCAATGGCGATATACAGTGCAACTATGCCAAAAAACCGCCAATTTCAAATCCGATTTTACTCGTCAGGATGGACGGTGACCCCCCATTTTCTTTACATATTTTGATAGCTGATGAGTTGTACATGTCATTTCATGGGGTGGCAATGCTGGCAAAATGATTAAAAGATATGAAATTTCTTAATAAAGTAAAAAAAGTAAATTTTCAAAATGACGTCATCAAATTTCAAGTTTATTTGAGCATATCTCACTAATCCTTTGTCAATTTTCACCCAGATTTCAGTATGTTGTAGCTTATTAAATGCTCTTTCATTAATGTAACAACAATATTTTGATTGGATGACGGCATCACCTCGTAAAAATGGATTGAAATTAATCTTGTCAAATTTGACCAGTTTACGTGTTATCTCTATGGGAGTGCAGTTTTTCTGGAAATGAAAATTGACATGACTATCTATATCGAGCACTAGCTCACTTATGCTTCGGTGAATTTCTGCCAGATTTTAATATGATGTAGCTGAGACTTTGTGCTATCGTAAGTGTGCCCTTTGTGTTTTCATACGATGTCTGCATCACGTCAAAAAACTTGGTTGAAATTAAAGCTTATCTTCGATGTATTGAAATATTTCTTTCTTTCTGCAACTTTCCGTGCAATAACTCAAGAAAAACATATCCTATCACCCCCATATTTTGCACATGTTTAGTTCATGTCACGTACATTATTTGATAAAATAACAACTACTGGATCAGACGCCATCTTGGGTATGTAAATTAGGGTCAAAGGTCATAAATGTTTTATCCTGTATCTTGGTGAATACATGTCCTATCTTTGACATATTTTGCACACGCAAAGATCATGTTACAAGAATCATTTCACAAAATAACCACTCTTTGCTCAGATGCCATCTTGTCTGTGCAAAGTGGGGTCAAAAGGTCATATGTACTTCTTTCTGTTTCTTCGTTATGACGTGTTATCTCTATGGGAGGGAATTTTTCTAGAGACATGATTGTCTTTATCGAGCACTAGCTCACTTACCCTTTGGTGAATTTTTCTCAGATTTTATTATGTTGTAACTGAGACTTTGCGCTATCGTTACGTGCCTTTGTTTTTTCATATGATGTCGGGATCATGTTAAAATACTTGGTTGAAATTAAAGCTTATCTTCGATGTATTGAGATATTTCTATGTTTCTGCAACTTTCTTTGCAATAACTCAAGAAAAACAGCCCCTATCACCCCCATATTTTGCACATGTTTAGTTCATGTCACGTACATTATTTCATAAAATAACAACTACTTGATCGGACAACATCTTGGGTATGTAAATTAGGGTCAGAGGTCACAAATGTTTCATCCTGTATCTTGGTGAATACATGTCTTATCTTTCCCATATTTTGCACACGCAAAGATCATGTTACAAGAATCATTTCACAAAATAACCACTTTTTGCAGAGATGCCATCTAGGTTGTGCAAAGTGGGGTCAAAGGTCATATGTACTTGTTGCTGTATCTTCGTTATAGTGTATACAGATTTGGTACCAAAGATGGCAGATATGACTCCCTTTTCTAAATGAGAATCCAAACATCACACGGCCAATGTCTCTGAACACAAATGAAACCTGCATGGCCATGAATATTGCGATCAGGACTTGAATCAATGATTAAAAAAAAATCGGATCACCTTAATTTGTCAGTTATGACAAATTACAATCTCTAGTTCTTCTTTATTTCTCCTCAAAAGTTGTGTATCGATTAGCTCAGAAAGTGCTCCTCCTATCAATATCAAAATTATACCATATATGTATCGTCTCCCAAAGACGGCAATCGAACTAAAATCAAAGTGATCAGTCGACCGTGACGTCACTATGACGTCATTACATGAAAACACATTCTCAATCATATCTCATTAATGGAATGGAATTTTTCAATGAAATTTACGTCACATATATTTCAAGTTATGCGCATTCTACTCATATTCTCAAAATTCATATTTTCTCTTAAAACGTGCGCGTACGCGCGCGTTGAAATATTTGTATGCTCAAATCGAGCTCAAATTTTTTTTGCACACGTTTCAGATCATTTGGAGCATTTTTTGAAAAATTGGAAAAATTGGACGGACGCGTACGCGCGCGCACATATTCGCACACACAGTTCATATGCAATTGAAATTTCCCATTTTTTTACACTTATCGGATGCCTAAAATGTCAAGGAATATTTCTACCAAGTTTCAAGTCAATCCGACTCAATATGACGTCATACGGGCCCGTCAAAGTTGAAATTCCGCGCGCGCGTCAATGGCGATATACAGTGCAACGATGCCAAAAAAACGCCAATTTTGAATCCGATTTTACTCGTCAGGATGGACGGTAACCCCCCATTTTCTTTACATATTCTGCAAGCTGATGAGTTGGACATGTTATTTCATGGGTTGGCGATGCTGGCAAAATGATTAAAAGATATCAAATTTCTTAATAAAGTAAAAAAAGTAAATTTTCAAAATGACGTCATCAAATTTCAAGTTCACTCGAGCGTATCTCACTTATCCGTGGCCAATTTACATTCAGATTTCAGTATGTTGTAGCTTATTAAATGATCTTTCATTAATATAATTACAACATTTTGATTGAATGACGGCATCACCTCGTTAAAATGGATTGAAAGTAATATTGTCAAATTTGACCAGTTTACGTGTTATCCCTATGGGAGAGCAGTTTTTCTGGCAGTGAAAATTGACATGACTATCTTTTTCGAGCACTAGCTCACTTACGCTTCGGTGAATTTCTCCCAGATTTTAGTATGTTGTAGCTGAGACTTTGGGCTATCGTAAGTGTGCCCTCCATTTTTTCATACGATGTCGGCATCACGTCGAAAAACTTGGTTGAAAATGGCACGAGGCTTCGATGCAGCGTCATTTTGCTTAATACACAGGGCCTATGGAGAATGAAATAGGTCATTACGTAGCGCATCCGACTCGTAACCCTAAGGTCCCTGGTTCGAGGCTCACCCCTGCCAATATTTTTTTTTTATTTTTTTAAACACTTTTTTCCTTCTTTTTCTTTAGTTAATCTTAATCTCCCTTTCCTTACTTTATCTTTTCCTGATTTTTTTATGCTTCTCCTTCAAATTTCTATAAAATAACATAGTTTTTCTTTATTTTTCTTTCTTTCTACTACTTTCTGTGCAATAGATGAACAACAACAACGGCTATCAATCCCATATTTTGCACATGTTTAGTACATGTCACGTACATTATTTCATAAAATAACAACTACTTGATCGGACACCATCTTGGGTATGTAAATTAGGGTCAAAGGTCATAAATGTTTCTTCCTGTATCTTGGTGAATACATGTCCTATCTTTCCCATATTTTGCACACGCAAAGACCATGTTACAAGAATCATTTCATAAAATCATCACTTTTTGCTTAGACGCCATCTTGGGTGTGCAAAGTGAGTTCAAAGGTCAAATATACTTCATTCTGTATTTCCGTTAGTGTATACGGAATTCGGTACCAAAGATGGCAGGTCTCACTCCCTTTTCTAAATGAGAATCCAAACATCACACGGCCAATGTCCCGTCAACACAGATGAAACCTGTATGGCCATGAATATTTGGATCAGGACTCAAATCATTGATTTTCGAAGAGATCGGATCACCTAATTTGTCAGTGTTGACAAATTCCGGTTCTAGTTAGGTGATCCGAGTATCCTCTCGGATCACCTTCTGTATCTGTACGGATTCTTTGTTGGTTCTTCTTCTTCTTTCTTTATTTCTGGACAAAATTTGTGTATCGATTAGCTCAGAAAGTGTTCTTTCTATCATTGTCAAAATTATACCATCTATGTATCATGTCCCAAAGACGACGGGTCAAATAAAATCATAGTGATCAGTCGACCGTGACGTCACTATGACGTCATTATATGAAAACATATTTCCATTCATATCTCATTAATGTAATGCAATTTTTCAATGAAATTTACGTCAGATATATTTCAAGTTATGCACATTCTACTCATATTATCAAAATTCATATTTTCTCTTAAAACGTGCGCGTACGCGCGCGTTGAAATATTTGTATGCTCAAATCGAGCTGAAATTTTTTTTGCACACGTTTCAGACCATTTGGAGCATTTTTTGAAAAATTGAAAAAATCGGACGGACGCGTACGCGCGCGCACATATACGCACGCACAGCTCATATGCAATGAAAATTTCCCGTTTTTTCACTTTGATCGGATGTCTGAAATGTCAAGGAATATTTCTACCAAGTTTCAAGTCAATCCCACTCAAAATGACGTCATACGGGTCCGTCAAAGTTGAAATTCCGCGCGCGCGTCAATGGCGATATACAGTGCAACAATGCCAAAAAACTGCCAATTTTAAATCCGATTTTACTCGTCAGGATGGACGGTGACCCCCCATTTTCTTTACACATTCTAAAAGCTGATGAGGTGTACATGTCATTTCATGGGTTGGCAATGCTGGAAAAATGATTAAAATATATCAAATTTCTTAATAAAGTTAAAAAAGTAAATTTTCAAAATGACGTCATCAAATTTCAAGTTCATTCAAGCATATCTCACCTATTCTTTAGTTGATTTCCGTCCAAATTTCAATATGTTGTAGCTTATTAAATGGTCTTTCAGATATATAATAACAACAATTTGATTGGATGACGGCATCACCTCGTAAAAAGGGATTAAAAGTAACATTGTTAAATTTGACCAGTTTACGTGTTATCTCTATGGGAGTGCAGTTTTTCTGGAAATGAAAACTGACATGACTATCTTTATCGAGCACTAGCTCACTTATGCTTCGGTGAATTTCTCCCATATTTTAATATGTTGTAGCTGAGACTTTGGGCTATCGTAAGTGTGCCCTTTGTTTTTTCATACGGAGTCGGCATCATGCCCAAAAACTTGGTTGAAATTAAAGCTTATCTTCCATGTATTTTCATATTCCTTTCTTTCTGCAACTTTCTTTGCAATAACTCAAGAAAAACAAGCTCTATCAGCCCAATATTTTGCACATGTTTAGTTTATGTCACGGACATTATTTCATAAAATAACAACTACTTGATCGGGCACCTTCTTGGGTATGTAAATTAGGGTCAAAGGTCAAAAATGTTACATCCTGTATCTTGGTGAATACATGTCTTATCTTTCCCATATTTTGCATACGTAAAGACCATGTTACAAGAATCATTTCTCAAATTAACCACTTTTTGCTCAGACGCCATCTTGTCTGTGCAAAGTAGGGTCAAAGGTCGTATGTACTTCTTTTTTTATCTTCATTATGACGTGTTATCTCTATGGGAGGGAATTTTTCTAGATGTGAAAATTGACATGATTGTCTTTATCGACGACTATCTCAATTACCCTTTGGTGAATTTCTTCCAGATTTTAGTATGTTGTAGCCAATGTAGTACTCTTTAAGTTTTGTTAATCAAAGTTTTAATCGGATGATGTCTTCACCACGTGAAAATGGATATAATGTAACCTTGTCAAATTTAACCAGTTTACGTGTTATCTCTATGGGAGGGAATTTTTCTGGAAATGAAAATTGACATGACGGTCTTTATCGAGCACTACCTCACTTACTCTTCCGTAAATTTCTCCCAGATTTTAGTATGTTGTAACTGAGACTTTGGGCTATCATCAGTGATTCTCCATTTTTTCATACGACGCCGAGATCACGTCAAAAAACTTGGTTGACATCAAACTTATCTTCGATGTATTGAGATATTTCTTTCTCTCTGCAACTTTCTTTGCAATAACTCAAGAAAAACAGCCCCTATCATCCCCATATTTTGCACATGTTTAGTTTATGTCACGTACATTATTTCATAAAATAACAACTACTTGATCAGACACCATCTTGGGTATGTAAATTAGGGTCAAAGGTCATAAATGTTTTAACCTGTATTTTGGTGAATACATGTCCTATCTTTCCCATATTTTGCACACGCAAAGGCCATGTTACAAGAATCATTTCACAAAATAACCACTTTTTGTTCAGATGCCATCTTGGCTGTGCAAAGTTGGGTCAATGGTCAAATATACTTCATTCTGTATCTTCGTTATAGTGTATACCGAATTTGGTAACAAAGATAGCAGACCTGACTCTCTTTTCTAAATGAGAATCCAAATATCATACGTCCAATGTCTCTAAACACAGATGAAACCTATATGGTCATGCCTATTGCGATCAGGACTCGAATCATTGATTAAAAAAAAATCGGATCACCTAATTTGTCAGTCTTGACAAATTCCAAGTCTAGTGTTAAACTTCCCGTTGTCACAAAAAAAGATCTTTCTCCTCAAAAGTTGTGTATCGATTAGCTCAGAAAGTACTCTTCCTATCAATTTCAAAATTATACCATATATGTATCATGACCCAAAGACGACAAATTTTATAAAATCATAGTAATCAGTCGACGGTGACGTCACTATGACGTCATTATATGAAAACACATTCTCATTCATATCTCATTAATGGAATGGAATTTTTCAATGAAATTTACGTCACAAATAGTTCAAGTTAAGGTAATTCTACTCATGTTTTCAAATTTCATCTATAATCTTAAAACGTGCGCGTACGCGCGCGTTGAAATATTTGTATGCTCCAATCGAGCTCAAAATTTTTTTGCACACGTTTCAGACCATTTGGAACATTTTTGAAAAATTTAAAAAATCGGACGGACGCGTACACGCGCGCTCATATACGCACGCACAGCTCATATGCAAAAGAAATTTCCCGTTTTCTCACTATGATCGGATGTCTAAAATGTCAAGGAATACTTCTACCAAGTTTCAAGTTAATCCGACACAATATGACGTCATACGGGCCCGTCAACGTTGAAATTCCGCGCGCGCGTCAATGGAGATATACAGTGCAACTATGACAAAAAACCGCCAATTTTAAATCCGATTTTACTCGTCAGGATGGACGGTGACCCCCTATTTTCTTTACATATTTTGAAAGCTGATGAGTTGTACATATCATTTCATGGGTTGGCGATACTAAAAAAATGATTAAAAGATAACAAATTTCTTAATAAAATAAAAAGAGTAAATTTTCAAAATGACGTCATCAAATTTCAAGTTCATTCAAGCATATCTCACTTATTCTTTAGTTGATTTTCGTCCAAATTTCAATATGATGTAGCTTATTAAATGGTCTTTCAGGTATATAATAACAACAATTTGATTGGATGACGGCATCACCTCGCAAAAAGGGATTAAAAGTAACATTGTTAAATTTGACCAGTTTACGTGTTATCTCTATGGGAGTGCAGTTTTTCTGGAAATGAAAACTGACATGACTATCTTTATCGGGCACTAGCTCACTTATGCTTCCGTGAATTTCTCCCAGATTTTAGTATGTTGTAGCTGAGACTTTGGGCTATCGTTAGTGTGCCCTTCGTTTTTTCATACGGAGTCGGCATCATGCCCAAAAACTTGGTTGAAATTAAAGCTTAACTTCCATGTATTTTCACATTCCTTTCTTTCTGCAACTTTCTTTGCAATAACTCAAGAAAAACAAGCTCTATCAGCCCAATATTTTGCACATGTTTAGTTTATGTCACGTACATTATTTCGTAAAATAACAACTACTTGATCGGGCACCTTCTTGGGTATGTAAATTAGGGTCAAAGGTCAAAAATGTTTCATCCTGTATCTTGGTGAATACATGTCTTATCTTTCCCATATTTTGTACACGTAAAGACCATGTTACAAGAATCATTTCACAAAATAACTACTTTTTGCTCAGATGTCATCTTGTCTGTGCAAAGTAGGGTCAAAGGTCATATGTACTTCTTTCTTTATCTTCATTATGACGTGTTATCTCTATGGGAAGGAATTTGTCTAGATGTGAAAATTGACATGATTGTCTTTATCGACGACTAGCTCAATTACCCCCTATCACACCCATATTTTGCACATGTTTAGTTCATGTCACGTACATTATTTCATAAAATAACAACTACTTGATCAGACACCATCTTGGGTATGTAAATTAGGGTCAAAGGTCATAAATGTTTCAACCTGTATCTTGGTGAATACATGTCCTATCTTTCCCATATTTTGCACACGCAAAGACCATGTTACAAGAATCATTTCACAAAATAACCACTTTTTGCTCAGATGCCATCTTGGCTGTGCAAAGTTGGGTGAATGGTCAAATATACTTCATTCTGTATCTTCGTTATAGTGTATACCGAATTTGGTACCAAAGATGGCAGACCTGACTCTCTTTTCTAAATGGGAATCCAAACATCACACGGCCAATGTCTCTAAACACAGAAGAACCTATATGGTCATGCCTATTGCGATCAGGACTCGAATCATCGATTAAAAAAAATCGGATCACCTAATTTGTCAGTCTTGACAAATTCCAAGTCTAGTTTTCTTTATTTCTCCCCAAAAGTTGTGTAGAGGTTAGCTCAGAAAGTGCATTGCCTATGAATGTCAAACTTATACCATATATGTATCGTGTCTTAAAGACGGCAATCGAACTAAAATCAAAGTGATCAGTCGACCGTGACGTCACCATGACGTCATTATATGAAAACACATTTTCATTCATATCTCATTATTGGAATGGATTTTTTCAATGAAATTTACGTCACATAAAGTTCAATTAAAGGGAATTCTACTCATGTTTTCGAAATTCATCCTATCGTTAAAAACGTGCGCGTACGCGCGCGTTGAAACATTTGTATGCTCCAATCGAGCTCAAAATTTTTTTGCACACGTTTCAGACCATTTGGAGCATTTTTTGAAAAATTGAAAAAATCGGACGGACGCGTACGCGCGCGCGCATATACGCACGCACACCTCATATGCAATTGAAATTTCCAGTTTTTTCACCTTGATCGGATGTCTGAAATGTCAAGAAATATTTATACCAAGTTTCAAGTCAATCCGACTCAATATGACGTCATACGGGCCCGTCAAAGTTGAAATTCCGCGCGCGCGTCAATGGCGATATACAGTGCAACAATGCCAAAAAACTGCCAATTTTAAATCCGATTTTACTCGTCAGGATGGACGGTGACCCCCCATTTTCTTTACATATTCTGAAAGCTGATGAGTTGTACATGTCATTTCATGGGTTGACAATGCTGGAAAAATGATTAAAATATATCAAATTTCTTAATAAAGTTAAAAAAGTAAATTTTCAAAATGACGTCATCAAATTTCAAGTTCATTCAAGCATATCTCACTTATTCTTTAGTTGATTTTCGTCCAAATTTCAATATGTTGTAGCTTATTAAATGGGCTTTCAGATATATAATAACAACAATTTGATTGGATGACGGCATCACCTCGTAACAAGGGATTAAAAGTAACATTGTTAAATTTGACCAGTTTACGTGTTATCTCTATGGGAGTGCAGTTTTTCTGGAAATGAAAACTGACATGACTATCTTTATCGAGCACTAGCTCACTTATGCTTCGGTGAATATCTTCCATATTTTAGTATGTTGTAGCTGAGACTTTGGGCTACCGTAAGTGTGCCCTTCGTTTTTTCATACGGAGTCGGCATCATGCCCAAAAACTTGGTTGAAATTAAAGCTTATCTTCCATGTATTTTCATATTCCTTTCTTTCTGCAACTTTCTTTGCAATAACTCAAGAAAAACAAGCTCTATCAGCCCAATATTTTGCACATGTTTAGTTTATGTCACGTACATTATTTCATAAAATAACAACTACTTGATCGGGCACCTTCTTGGGTATGTAAATTAGGGTCAAAGGTCAAAAATGTTTCATCCTGTATCTTGGTGAATACATGTCTTATCTTTCCCATATTTTGCATACGTAAAGACCATGTTACAAGAATCATTTCACAAAATAACCACTTTTTGTTCAGACGCCATCTTGTCTGTGCAAAGTAGGGTCAAAGGTCATATGTACTTCTTTCTTTATCTTCATTATGACGTGTTATCTCTATGGGAGGGAATTTTTCTAGATGTGAAAATTGACATGATTGTCTTTATCGACGACTAGCTCAATTACCCTTCGGTGAATTTCTTCCAGATTTTAGTATGTTGTAGCCAATGTAATACTCTTTAAGTTTTGTTAATCAAAGTTTTAATCGGATGATGTCTTCACCACGTGAAAATGGATATAATGTAACCTTGTCAAATTTAACCAGTTTACGTGTTATCTCTATATATGGGAGGGAATTTTTCTGGAAATGAAAATTGACATGACGGTCTTTATCGAACACTAGCTCACTTACTCTTCTGTGAATTTCTCCCAGATTTTAATATGTTGTAGCTCAGACTTTGGGCTATCGTGATTATACCCTCCATTTTTTCATACGGCGCCGATATCACGTCAAAAAACTTGGTTGAAATTATCCTTATCTTCGATGTATTGAGATATTTCTTTCTTTCTGCAACTTTCTCTGCAATAACTCAAGAATAACACCCCCTATCATCCCCATATTTTGCACATGTTTAGTTCATGTCACGTACATTATTTCATAAAATAACAACTACTTGATCAGACGTCATCTTGGGTATGTAAATTAGGGTCAAAAGTCATAAATGTATCATCTTGTATCTTGGTGAATACATGTCTTATCTTTTCCATATTTTGCACACGTAAAGACCATGTTACAAGGATCATTTCACAAAATAACCACTTTTTGCTCAGATGCCATCTTGGCTGTGCAAAGTGGGATCAAAGGTCATATGTACTTCTTCCTTTATCTTCGTTATGACGTGTTATCTCTATGGGAGGGAATTTTTGTAGATGTGAAAATTGGCATGATTGTCTTTATCGAGCACTAGCTCACTTATGCTTCGGTGAATTTCTCCCAGATTTTAATATGTTGTAGCTGAGACTTTGGGCTATCGAAAGTGTGCCCTTCATTTTTCATACGATGTCGGGATCACGTCAAAAAACGTGGTTGAAATTAAAGCTTATCTTCGATGTATTGAGATACTTCTTTCTTTCTGCAACTTTCTTTGCAATAACTGAAGAAAAACAGACCTTCTCACCCCCATATTTTGCACATGTTTAGTTCATGTCACGTACATTATTTCATAAAATAACAACTACTTGCTCAGACGTCATCTTGGGTATGTAAATTAGGGTCAAAGGTCATAAATGTATCATCCTGTATCTTGGTGAATACATGTCCTACCTTTCCCATATTTTGCACACGTAAAGACCATATTACAAGGATCATTTCACAAAATAACCACTTTTTGCTCAGATGCCATCTTGTCTGTGCAAATTGGGTTCAAAGGTCAAATATACTTCATTCTGTATTTTCGTTAGTGTATACGGAATTGTGTACCATAGATGTCAGGTCTGACTACCTTTTCTAAATGTGACCCTGCATCTCAAAACAAACAAAAAGTCGCCAGACATGAATTTTTAGTTAAGACCATATTATGAAAGAGCAGACTTTAAGCTTTAAAATGATGTATAACTCAAATCAAATGGACTCTCCTAACCTATCTAAATATTGGAAAGAAAGCACAAACTCAGGAAAAGTGTGAACTGAGAAAAGTGGCTCTGAAGTACAGTGTCTATTCAAGCGCCTAATCTTTACCAAACCGTGCTGGCTGTGCGATGAATGGGACAAAAAACAGGAAGTAAACCACCAGAGTAACAACAATGAAGGAATTATCAGATTAGACTGAAATTGAGCATGCCTCATTAACACATTCTGTCCATAATTAATGCCAAGTTTCAAAGCAGTAGCACTATCCTTTCAAAAGTTATCAGGGTTGAAAGTGAAGAGTGTGGGTAGACAAGGTTTTTCAGAAATGAAAAAGGGATTCTAAAGACACACCTAATCACACTATTCTACCAAAAATGTTCGAGATAAACTGCTAAAAAACACACTTTCCTGCCCGTTTTATGATACCAAATTTTAGAATAATATAAAAGAAGACCCGCTCTTTCAGAAAACATGAAAAAGTCAAGTTCGGCTAGGTTGACCCATTTCACTTATTTTCAGTCCTCACGCAAAATCAGAGTGTGCGACTTTATGTTCGTTTTGAGGTGCACGGTCACAAATGAGAATCCAAACATCACACGGCCAATGTCCACTAAACACAGATGAAACCGGTATGGTCATGCCTATTGGGATCAGGAAACTCAAATCGTTGATTTACGAACAGATCGGATCACCTAATTTGTCAGTGTTGACAAATTCCAAGTCTAGTTCTTCTTCTTTGTTTGTTTCTTTATTTCTCCCCAAAAGTTGTGCAGAGGTTAGCTCAGAAAGTCCTCTGCCTATCAATTTCAAAATTATACCATGTATGCATCATGTCCTAAAGACAACAAATCTAATGCATCATTGTGATCAGTTGACCGTGACGTCATTATGACGTCATTATATGAAAACACATTCTGAATCATATCTCATTAATGGAATGCAATTTTTCAATGAAATTTACGTCACATATATTTCAAGTTATGCGCATTCTACTCATATTCTCAAAATTCATCTCTACCCTTAAAACGTGCGCGTACGCGCGCGTTGAAATATTTGTATACTCCAATCGAGCTCAAAACTTTTTTGCACACGTTTCAGACCATTTAGAGCATTTTTTGAAAAATTGAAAAAATTGGACGGACGCGTACGCGCGCGCTCATATACGCATGCACAGCTCATATGCAATAGAAATTTCCCGTTTTTTCACACTTATCGGATGCCTGAAATGTCAAGGAATATTTCTACCAGGTTTCAAGTCAATCCGACTCAATATGACGTCATACGGGCCCGTCAAAGTTGAAATTCCGCGCGCGCGTCAATGGCGATATACAGTACAACTATGCCAAAAAACTGCCAATTTTAAATCCGATTTTACTCGTCAGGATGGACGGTGACCCCCCATTTTCTGTACATATTTTGAAAGCTGATGAGTTGTACATGTCATTTCATGGGATGGCAATGCTGACAAAATGATTAAAAGATATCAAATTTCTTAATAAAGCAAAAAAAGTAAATTTTCAAAATGACGTCATCAAATTTCAAGTTCATTCGAGCGTATCTCACTAGTCCTTTGTCAATTTTCACCCAGATTTCAGTATGATGTAGCTTATTTGATGTTCTTTCAAACATAAAATTACAATATTTTGATTGGATAACGGTATCACCTCGTAAAAATGGATTAAAAGTAATCTTGTCAAATTTGACCAGTTTACGTGTTATCTCTATGGGAGTGCAGTTTTTCTGGAAATGAAAATTGACATGACTATCTTTATCGAGCACTAGCTCACTTAAGCTTCGGTAAATTTCTCCCAGATTTTAATATGTTGTAGCTGAGACTTTACGCTACCGTAAGTGTGCCCTTTGTTTTTTCATACGATGTCAGAATCACGTCAAAAAATTGGGTTGAAATTCAGGCTTATCTTCGATGTATTGAGATATTTCTTTCTTTCTGCAACTTTCTTTGCAATAACTCAAGAAAAACGGCCTCTATCACTTCCATATTTTGCACATGTTTAGTTCATGTCACGTGAATTATTTCATAAAATAACAACTACTTGATCGAACACCATCTTGGATATGTAAATTAGGGTCAAAGGTCATAAGTGTTTCACCCTGTATCTTAGTGAATACATGTTCTATCTTTCCCATATTTTGCACACGCAAAGACCATGTTACAAGGATCATTTCACAAAATAACCACCTTTTACTCAGATGCCATCTTGTCTGTGCAAATTGAGGCCAAAGGTCATATGTACTTCTTTTTGTATCTTCGTTATGACGTGTTATCTCTATGGGAGGGAATTTTCTTTAATGTGAAAATTGACATGATTGTCTTTATCGAGCACTAGCTCACTTACCCTTCGGTGAATTTCTCCCAGATTTTAATATATTGTAGCTGAGACTTTGCGCTATCGTTTTATTTCCTTCGTTTTTTCATACAATGTCGGGATTATGATGAAAAATTGGTTGAAATTAAAGCTTATCTTCTATGTATTGAGATATTTCTTTCTTTCTGCAACTTTCTTTGCAATAACTCAGGAAAAACACGCCCTATCACCCCCATATTTTGCACATGTTTAGTTCATGTCTCGTACATTATTTCATAAAATAACAACTACTAGATCGGACAACATCTTGGGTATGTAAATTAGGGTCAAAGGTCATAAGTATTTCACCCTGTATCTTAGTGAATACCTGTTCTATCTTTCCCATATTTTTCACACGTATAGACGATGTCACGAGAATCATTTCACAAAATAACCACTATTTCATCAGATGCAATCTTGGGAGTGCAAAGGTGGGTCAAAGGTCATATGTATTCATTGCTGTATCTTCGTTATTCAGTGTATACAGAATTTGGTACCAAAGATGGCAGATATGACTCCCTTTTCTAAATGAGAATGCAAACATCACACGGCCAATGTCTCTAAACACAGATGAAACTTGTATGGTCATGCCTATTGCGATCAGGACTCGAATCATTGATAAAAAAAAAAAAATCGGATCACCTTAATTTGTCAGTGATGACAAATTACAATCTCTAGTTTCTTTATTTCTCCGCAAAAGTTGTGCAGAGGTAAGCTCAGAAAGTCCGCTGCCTATCAATTTCAAAATTATACCATGTATGCATCATGTCCCAAAGACGACAAATCTAATGCATCACTGTGATCAGTCGACCGTGACGTCACTATGACGTCATTATATGAAAACACATTCTCACTCATATCTCATTAATGGAATAGAATTTTTCAATGAAATTTACGTCAAAAATATTTCAAGTTATGCGCATTCTACTCATGTTCTTAAAATTCACATATTCTCTTAAAACGTGCGCGTACGCGCGCGTTGAAATATTTGTATGCTCAAATCGAGCTCAAAATTTTTTTGCACACGTTTCAGACCATTTAGAGCATTTTTTGAAAAATTGAAAAAATCGGACGGACGCGTACGCGCGCGCGCATATACGCACGCACAGCTCATATGCAATGGAAATTTCCCGTTTTTTCACACTTATCGGCTGCCTGATATGTCAAGGAATATTTCTACCAAGTTTCAAGTCAATCCGACTCAATATGACGTCATACGGGCCCGTCAAAGTTGAAATTCCGCGCGCGCGTCAATGGCGATATATAGTACTACTATGCCAAAAAACTGCCAATTTTAAATCCGATTTTACTCGTCAGGATGGACGGTGACCCCCCATTTTCTGTACATATTTTGAAAGCTGATGAGTTGTACATGTCATTTCATGGGGTGGCAATGCTGACAAAATGATTAAAAGATATCAAATTTCTTAATAAAGTAAAAAAAGTAAATTTTCAAAATGACGTCATCAAATTTCAAGTTCATTCGAGCGTATCTCACTAGTCCTTTGTCAATTTTCACCCAGATTTCAGTATGATGTAGCTTATTTAATGTTCTTTCAAACATAAAATTACAAAATTTTGATTGGATAACGGTATCACCTCGTAAAAATGGATTGAAAGTGATCTTGTCAAATTTGACCAGTTTACGTGTTATCTCTATGGGAGTGCAGTTTTTCTGGAAATGAAAACTGACATGACCATCTTTATCGAGCACTAGCTCACTTAAGCTTCGGTAAATTTCTCCCAGATTTTAATATGTTGTAGCTGAGACTTTACGCTACCGTGAGTGTGCCCTTTGTTTTTTCATACGATGTCAGAATCACGTCAAAAAATTGGGTTGAAATTCAGGCTTATCTTCGATGTATTGAGATATTTCTTTCTTTCTGCAACTTTCTTTGCAATAACTCAAGAAAAACGGCCTCTATCACTTCCATATTTTGCACATGTTTAGTTCATGTCACGTGAATTATTTCATAAAATAACAACTACTTGATCAGACGCCATCTTGGGTATTTGAATTAGGGTCAAAGGTCATAAGTGTTTCACCCTGTATCTTAGTGAATACATGTTTTATCTTTCCCATATTTTGCACACGCAAAGACCATGTCACAAGGATCATTTCACAAAATAACTACTTTTTACTCAGATGCCATCTTGTCTGTGCAAATTGAGGTCAAAGGTCATATGTACTTCTTTTTGTATCTTCGTTATGACGTGTTATCTCTATGGGAGGGAATTTTTTTAAATGTGAAAATTGACGTGATTGTCTTTATCGAGCACTAGCTCACTTACCCTTCGGTGAATTTCTCCCAGATTTTAATATGTTGTAGCTGAGACTTTGCGCTATCGTTATGTGCCCTTCGTTTTTTCATACGATGTCGGAATTATGATAAAAAACTTGGTTGAAATTAAAGCTTATCTTCTATGTATTGAGATATTTCTTTCTTTCTGAAACTTTCTTTGCAATAACTCAAGAAAAACACGCCCTATCACCCCCATATTTTGCACATGTTTAGTTCATGGCTCCTACATTATTTCTTAAAATAACAACTACTAGATCGGACAACATCTTGGGTATGTAAATTAGGGTCAAAGGTCATAAATTTTTCATCTTGTATCTTAGTGAATACCTGTCCTATCTTTCCCATATTTTTCACACGTATAGACGATGTCGCGAGAATCATTTCACAAAATAACCACTATTTCATCAGATGCAATCTTGGGAGTGCAAAGGTGGGTCAAAGGTCATATGTACTTGTTGCTGTTTCTTCGTTATAGTGTATACAGAATTTGGTACCTAACATGGCAGATATGACTCCCTTATGAGAATGCAAACATCACACGGCCAATGTCTCTAAACACAGATGAAACTTGTATGGTCATGCCTATTGCGATCAGGACTCGAATCATTGATAAAAAAAAAATCGGATCACCTTAATTTGTCAGTGATGACAAATTACAATCTCTAGTTAGGTGATCCGAGTATCCTCTCGGATCACCTTCTGTTTCTGTACGGATTCTTTCTTCTTCTTCTTCTTCTTCTTCTTCTTTAGGTGATCCGAGTATCCTCTCGGATCACCTATTGTATCTGTACGGATTCTTTCTTCTTCTTCTTCTTCTTCTTCTTTCTTTATTTCTCCCCAAAAGTTGTGCAGAGGTTAGCTCAGAAAGTGCTATGTCTATCAAGTTCAAACTTATACCATGTATGTATCGTGTCCCAAAGACGGCAATCGAACTAAAATCAAAGTGATCAGTCGACCGTGACGTCACTATGACGTCATTATGTGAAAACACATTCTCAATCATATCTCATTAATGGAATGAAGTTTTTCAATGAAATTTACGTCACATATATTTCAAGTTATGCGCATTCTACTCATGTTCTCAAAATTCATATTTTCTCTTAAAACGTGCGCGTACGCGCGCGTTAAAATATTTGTGTGCTCCAATCGAGCTCAATTTTTTTTTGCACACGTTTCAGACCATTTGGAGCATTTTTTGAAAAATTGAAAAAATTGGACGGACGCGTACGCGCGCGCGCATATACGCACGCACAGCTCATATGCAATTGAAATTTCCAGTTTTTTCACTTTGATCGGATGTCTGAAATGTCAAGATATATCTATACCAAGTTTCAAGTCAATCCGACTCAATATGACGTCATACGGGCCTGTCAAAGTTGAAATTCCGCGCGCGCGTCAATGGCGATATACAGTGCAACTATGCCAAAAAACTGCCAATTTTAAATCTGATTTTACTCGTCAGGATGGACGGTGACCCCCCATTTTCTTTACATATTCTGAAAGCTGATGAGTTGTACATGTCATTTCATGGGCAGGCTATGCTAACAGAATGATTAAAAGATATCAAATTTCTTAATAAAGTAAAAAAAGTAAATTTTCAAAATGACGTCATCAAATTTCAAGTTTACTCGAGCGTATCTCACTTATCCTTTCCCAATTTTCACCCAAATTTCATTATGTTGTAGGTTATGAAATGCTCTTTCATTTATGTAATCACACAATTTTGATTTGATGACGACATTACCTCGAAAAAATTGATTGAAGGTAACCTTGTCAAATTTGACCAGTTTACGTGTAATCTCTAAGGGAGTGCAATTTTTATGGAAATGAAAATTGACATGACTATCTTTATCGAGCACTAGCTCACTTATGCTTCGGTGAATTTCTCTAAGATTTTAATATGTTGTAGCTGAGACGTAGGGCTATCGTAAGTGTGCCCTTCGTTTTTTCATACGTTGTCGGGATCACGTGAAAAAACTTGGTTGAAATTAAAGTCTATCTTCGATGTATTGAAATATTTCTTTCTTTTTGCAACTTTATGTGCAATAAATCAAGAAAAACATACCCTATCACCACCATATTTTGCACATCTTTAGTTCATGTCACGAACATTATTTCATAAAATAACAAGTACTTGATCAGACGCCATCTTGGGTATGTAAATTAGGGTCAAAGGTCATAGATGTTTCATCCCCTATCTTGGTGAATACAGGTCCTATCTTTCCCATATTTTGCACACGTAAAGACCATGTTACAGGGATCATTTCAAAAAATAACCACTTTTTGCTCAGATGCCATCTTGTCTGTGCAAAGTGGGGTCAAAGGTCATATGTACTTCTTTTTCTATGTTCGCTATGACGTGTTATCTCTATGGGAGGGAATTTTTTAGATGTGAAAATTGACATGACTCTCTTTATCGAGCACTATCTTACTTATGCTTCGGTGAATTTCTCTCAGATTTTAATTAGGTGATCCGAGTATCCTCTCGGATCACCTTCTGTATCTGTACTGAATCTTTCTTCTTTCTTTGTTTCTTTCTTTATTTCTCCTCAAAAGTTGTGCAGAGGTTAGCTCAGAAAGTGCATTGCCTCTCAATGTCAAACTTATACCATATATGTATCATGTCGCAAAGACGACAGCGCAAGTAAAATCATAGTGATCAGTCGACCGTGACGTCACTATGACGTCATTATATGAAAACACATTTTCATGCATATCTCATTAATGGAATAGAATATTTCAATGAAATTTACGTCACATATATTTCAAGTCATGCGAATTCTACTCATATTCTCAAAATTCATTTTTATCTCAAAACGCGCGCGTACGCGCGCGTTAAAATATTAGTATGCTCAAATCGAGCTCAAAACTTTTTTGCACACGTTTCAGACCATTTGGAGCATTTTTTGAAAAATTGAAAAAATTGGACGGACGCGTACGCGCGCGCGCATATACGCACGCACAGCTCATATGCAATGGAAATTTCCCATTTTTTCACACTTATTGGATGCCTGAAATGTCAAGGAATATTTCTACCAAGTTTCAAGTCAATCCGACTCAATATGACGTCATACGGACCCGTCAAAGTTGAAATTCCGCGCGCGCGTCAATGGCGATATACAGTCCAACAATGCCAAAAAACCGCCAATTTTGAATCCGATTTTACTCGTCAGGATGGACGGTGACCCCCCATTTTCTTGACATATTCTGAAAGCTGATGAGTTGTACATGTCAATTCATGGGTTGGCGATGCTGGAAAAATGATTAAAAGATATCAAATTTCTTAATACAATTAAAAAAGTAAATTTTCAAAATGACGTCATCAAATTTCAAGTTCACTCGAGCGTATCTCACTTATCCTTTGCCAATTTTCACCCAGATTTCAGTATGTTGTAGCTTATAAAATACTCTTTCATGCATGTAATAACATTATTTTGATTGGATGACGGTATCACCTCGTAAAAATGGATTGAAAGTAATCTTGTCAAATTTGACCAGTTTACGTGTTATCTCTATGGGAGTGCAGTTTTTCTGGAAATGAAAATTGACATGACTGTTTTTTTCGAGCACTAGCTCACTTATGCTTCGGTGAATTTCTCCCAGATTTTGATATGTTGTAGCTGAGACTTTGCGCTATCGTAAGTGTGCCATTTGTTTTTTCATACGTTGTCGGAATCATGTCCAAAAACTTGGTTGAAATTAAAGCTTATCTTCGATGTATTGTAATATTTCTTTCTTTTTACAACTTTATGTGCAATAACTCAAGAAAAACATACCCTATCACCACCATATTTTGCACATGTTTAGTTCATGTCACGAACATTATTTCATAAAATAACAACTACTTGATCAGACGCCATCTTGGGTATGTAAATTAGGGTCAAAGGTCATAAATGTTTTATCCTGTATCTTGGTGAATACATGTCCTATCTTTCCCATATTTTGCACACGCAAAGATCATGTTACAAGAATCATTTCACAAAATAACCACTCTTTGCTCAGATGCCATCTTGTCTGTGTAAAGTGGTGTCAAAAGGTCATATGTACTTCTTTCTGTTTCTTCGTTATGACGTGTCATCTCTATAGGAGGGAATTTTTCTAGATGTGAAAATTGACATGATTGTCTTTATCGAGCACTAGCTCACTTACCCTTCGGTATTCAGATTTTAATATGTTGTAACTGAGACTTTGCGCTATCGTTCCGTGCCCTTTGTTTTTTCATATGATGTCGGGATCATGTTACAATACTTGGTTGAAATTAAAGCTTATCTTTGATGTATTGAGCTATTTCAATGTTTCTGCAACTTTCTTTGCAATAACTCAAGAAAAACAGCCCCTATCACACCCATATTTTGCACATGTTTAGTTCATGTCACGTACATTATTTCATAAAATAACAACTACTTGATCGGACAACATCTTGGGTATGTAAATTAGGGTCAAAGGTCACAAATGTTTCATCCTGTATCTTGGTGAATACGTGTCTTATCTTTCCCATATTTTGCACACGCAAAGATCATGTTACAAGAATCATTTCACAAAATAACCACTTTTTGCTCAGATGCCATCTAGGTTGTGCAAAGTGGGGTCAAAGGTCATATGTACTTATTGCTGTGTCTTCGTTATAGTGTATACAGATTTGGTACTAAAGATGGCAGATATGACTCCCTTTTCTAAATGAGAATCCAAACATCACACGGCCAATGTCTCTGAACACAGATGAAACCTGCATTGCCATGCCTATTGCGATCAGGACTTGAAACATTGATTAAAAAAAAAAATCGGATCACCTTAATTTGTCAGTGATGACAAATTACAATCTCTAGTTAGGTGATCCGAGTATCCTTCGGATCACCTTCTGTATCTGTACTGATTCTTTCTTCTTTATTTCTTTATTTCTCCGCAAAAGTTGTGCAGAGGTTAGCTCAGAAAGTCCGCTGTCTATCAATTTCAAAATTATACCATGTATGCATCATGTCCCAAAGACGACAAATCTAATGTATCACTGTGATCAGTCGACCGTGACGTCACTATGACGTCATTATATGAAAACACATTCTCACTCATATCTCATTAATGGAATAGAATTTTTCAATGAAATTTACGTCACAAATATTTCAAGTTATGCGCATTCTACTCATGTTCTCAAAATTCATATATTCTCTTAAAACGTGCGCGTACGCGCGCGTTGAAATATTTGTATGCTCAAATCGAGCTCAAAATTTTTTTGCACACGTTTCAGACCATTTGGAGCATTTTTTGAAAAATTGAAAAAATCGGACGGACGCGTACGCGCGCGCGCATATACGCACGCACAGCTAATATGCAATGGAAATTTCCCGTTTTTTCACACTTATCGGCTGCCTGAAATGTCAAGGAATATTTCTACCAAGTTTCAAGTCAATCCGACTCAATATGACGTCTTACGGGCCCGTCAAAGTTGAAATTCCGCGCGCGCGTCAATGGCGATATATAGTACAACTATGCCAAAAAACTGCCAATTTTAAATCCGATTTTACTCGTCAGGATGGACGGTGACCCCCCATTTTCTGTACATATTTTGAAAGCTGATGAGTTGTACATGTCATTTCATGGGGTGGCAATGCTGACAAAATGATTAAAAGATATCAAATTTCTTAATAAAGTAAAAAAAGTAAATTTTCAAAATGACGTCATCAAATTTCAAGTTCATTCGAGCGTATCTCACTAGTCCTTTGTCGATTTTCACCCAGATTTCAGTATGATGTAGCTTATTTAATGTTCTTTCAAACATAAAATTACAAAATTTTGATTGGATAACGTTATCACCTCGTAAAAATGGATTGAAAGTGATCTTGTCAAATTTGACCAGTTTACGTGTTATCTCTATGGGAGTGCAGTTTTTCTGGAAATGAAAATTGACATGACTATCTTTATCGAGCACTAGCTCACTTAAGCTTCGGTAAATTTCTCCCAGATTTTAATATGTTGTAGCTGAGACTTTACGCTACCGTAAGTGTGCCTTTTGTTTTTTCATACGATGTCAGAATCACGTCAAAAAATTGGGTTGAAATTCAGGCTTATCTTCGATGTATTGAGATATTTCTTTCTTTCTGCAACTTTCTTTGCAATAACTCAAGAAAAACGGCCTCTATCACTTCCATATTTTGCACATGTTTAGTTCATGTCACGTGAATTATTTCATAAAATAACAACTACTTGATCAGACGCCATCTTGGGTATTTGAATTAGGGTCAAAGGTCATAAGTGTTTCACCCTGTATCTTAGTGAATACATGTCCTATCTTTCCCATATTTTGCACACGCAAAGACCATGTCACAAGGATCATTTCACAAAATAACCACTTTTCACTCAGATGCCATTTTGTCTGTGCAAATTGAGGTCAAAGGTCATATGTACTTCTTCTTGTATCTTCGTTATGACGTGTTATCTCTATGGGAGGGAATTTTTTTAAATGTGAAAATTGACATGATTGTCTTTATCGAGCACTAGCTCACTTACCCTTCGGTGAATTTCTCCCAGATTTTAATATGTTGTAGCTGAGACTTTGCGCTATCGTTATGTGCCCTTCGTTTTTTCATACGATGTCGGAATTATGATAAAAAAAACTTGGTTGAAATTAAAGCTTATCTTCTATGTATTGAGATATTTCTTTCTTTCTGAAACTTTCTTTGCAATAACTCAAGAAAAACACGCCCTATCACCCCCATATTTTGCACATGTTTAGTTCATGGCTCCTACATTATTTCTTAAAATAACAACTACTAGATCGGACAACATCTTGGGTATGTAAATTAGGGTCAAAGGTCATAAATTTTTCATCTTGTATCTTAGTGAATACCTGTCCTATCTTTCCCATATTTTTCACACGTATAGACGATGTCGCGAGAATCATTTCACAAAATAACCACTATTTCATCAGATGCAATCTTGGGAGTGCAAAGGTGGGTCAAAGGTCATATGTACTTGTTGCTGTTTCTTCGTTATAGTGTATACAGAATTTGGTACCTAACATGGCAGATATGACTCCCTTATGAGAATGCAAACATCACACGGCCAAAGTCTCTAAACACAGATGAAACTTGTATGGTCATGCCTATTGCGATCAGGACTCGAATCATTGATCAAAAAAAAATCGGATCACCTTAATTTGTCAGTGATGACAAATTACAATCTCTAGTTTTCTTCTTATTTCTCCCCAAAAGTTGTGCATCGATTAGCTCAGAAAGTCCTCTTCCTATCAATTTCAAACTTATACCATATGTGTATCGTCTCCCAAAGACGGCAATCGAACTAAAATCAAAGTGATCAGTCGACCGTGACGTCACTATGACGTCATTATATGAAAACACATTCTCAATCATATCTCATTAATGGAATGGAATTTTCAAATGAAATTTACGTCACATATATTTCAAGTTATGAGCATTCTACTCATATTCTCAAAATTCATATTTTCTCTCAAAACGTGCGCGTACGCGCGCGTTGAAAAATTTGTATCCTCAAATCGAGCTCAAATTTTTTTTTGCACACGTTTCAGACCATTTGGAGCATTTTTTGAAAAATTGAAAAAATCGGACGGACGCGTACGCGCGCACATATATACGCACACACAGCTCATATGCAATAGAAATTTCCGTTTTTTTCACACTTATCGGATGCCTGAAATGTCAAGGAATATTTCTACCAAGTTTCAAGTCAATCCGACTCAATATGACGTCATACGGGCCCGTCAAAGTTGAAATTCCGCGCGCGCGTCAATGGCGATATACAGTGCAACTATGCCAAAAAACCGCCAATTTTAAATCCGATTTTACTCGTCAGGATGGACGGTGACTTCCAATTTTCTTTACATATTCTGAAAGCTGATGAGTTGTACATGTCATTTCATGGGTTGGCAATACTGGAAAAATGATTAAAAGATATCAAATTTCTAAATAAAATAAAAAGAGTAAATTTTCAAAATGACGTCATCAAATTTCAAGTTTACTCGAGCGTATCTCACTTATCCTTTGCCCATTTTCACCCAGATTTCAGTATGTTGTAGCTTATTGAATGCTCTTACATTAATGTAATAACAACAATTTGATTGGATAACGGCATCACCTCGTAAAAATGGATTCAATGTAAGCTTGTCAAATTTGACCAGTTTACGTGTTATCTCTATGGGAGTGCAGTTTTTCTGGAAATGAAAATTGACATGACTATCTTTATCGAGCACTAGCTCACTTATGCTTCGGTGAATTTCTCCCAGATTTTAATATGTTGTAGCTGAGACTTTTAGCTATCGTAAGTGTGCCCTTTATTTTTTCATACGACGTCGGCATCACGTCGAAAAACTTGGTTGAAATCAAAGCCTATCTTCGATGTATTTTCAAATTTCTTTCTTTTTCCAACTTTCTTTGCAATAACTCAAGAAAAACATACTCTATCACCACCATATTTTGCACATGTTTAGTTCATGTCACGTACATTATTTCATAAAATAACAACTACTTCATTAGACGCCAATTTGGGTATGTAAATTAGGGTCAAAGGTCATAAATGTTTCATCCTGTATCTTGGTGAATACAAGTCTTATCTTCCCCATATTTTGCACACGTAAAGACCGTGTTACAAGGATCATTTCACAAAATAACCACTTTTTGCTCAGATGCCATCTTGTCTGTGCAGATCGGGGTCAAAGGTCATATATGTACTTCTTTCTTTATCTTCGTTATGACGTGTTATCTCTATGGGAGGGAATTTTTCTAGATGTGAAAATTGACATGATTGTCTTTATCGAGCACTAGCTCACTTACCCTTCGGTGAATTTCTCCCAGATTTTAATATGTTGTAGCTGAGACTTTGCGCTATCGTACGTGTCCCCGTTGTTTTTCATATGGTGTCGGGATCACGTCCAAAAACGTGGTTGAAATTAAAGGTTATCTTCGATGTATTTTCATCTTTCTTTGTCCAATTTTCTTTGCAATAACGCAAGAAAAATAGCCCCTATCAACCCCATATTTTGCACATGTTTAGTTAATGTTACGTACATTATTTCATAAGATAACAACTACTTGATCAGACACCATCTTGGGCATGTAAATTAGGGTCAAAGGTCATAAATGTTTCATCTGTATCTTGGTGAATACATGTCTTATCTTTCCTATATTTTGCACACTCAAAGACCATGTTACAAGAATCATTTCACAAAATAACCACTTTTTGCTCAGATGCCATCTTGGGGGTGCAAAGTGTGGTCAAAGGTCAAATATACTTCATTCTGCATCTTTGATAGTGTATACGGAATTCGGTACCCAAGATGGCAGGTCTGACTCCCTTTTTAAAATGAGAATCCAAACATCACACGACCAATGTCCCTAATCTCAGGTGAAAGCTCGAATCATTGATTTAAAAAGAATCGGATCACCTAATTTGTCAGTCTTGACAAATTCCGAGTCTAGTTCTTCTTCTTTTTCTTTTTTCTCCTCAAAAGTTGTGCAGAGGTTAGCTCAGAAAGTCCTCTTCCTATCAATGTCAAAATTATACCATGTATGTATCATGTCCCAAAGACGATAGCGCAAGTAAAATCATTGTGATCAGTCGACCGTGACGTCACTATGACGTCATTATATGAAAACACATTCTCATTCATATCTCATTAATGGAATGGAATTATTCAATGAAATTTACGTGACATATATTTCAAGTCAAGCGCATTCTACTCATATTCTCAAAATTCATATTTATCCTTAAAGCGTGCGCGTACGCGCGCGTTGAAATATTTGTATGCTCAAATCGAGCTCAAAATTTTTTTGCATACGTTTCAGACAATTTGGAGCATTTTTTGAAAAATTGAAAAAAAATGGACGGACGCGTACGTGCGCGCACATATACGCACGCACAGCTCTTATGCAATAGAAATTTCCCATTTTTTCACACTTATCGGATGCCTGAAATGTCAAGGAATATTTCTACCAAGTTTCAAGTCAGTCCGACTCAATATGACGTCAAACGGGCCCGTCAAAGTTGAAATTCCGCGCGCGCGTCAATGGCGATATACAGTGCAACTATGCCAAAAAACCGCCAATTTTAAATCGGATTTTACTCGTCAGGATGGACGGTGACTCCCCATTTTCGTTACATATTCTGAAAGCTGATGAGTTGTAAATATCATTTCATGGGTTGGCGATGCTGGAAAAATGATTAAAAGATATAAAATTTCTTAATACAATTAAAAAAGTAAATTTTCAAAATGACGTCATCAAATTTCAAGTTCACTCGAGCGTATCTCACTTATCCTTTGCCAATTTTCACCCAGGTTTCAGTAATGTGTAGCTTATTAAATACTCTTTCATAAATATAATAACAACATTTTGATTAGATGACGGTATCACCTCGTAAAAATGGATTGAATGCAATCTTGTCAAATTTGACCAGTTTACGTGTTATCTCTATGGAAGTACAGTTTTTCTGGAAATTAAAATTGACATGACTATCTTTTTCGAGCACTAGCTCACTTATGCTTCAGTGAATTTCTCCCAGATTTTAGTATGTTGTAGCTGAGACTTTGGGCTATCTTAAGTGTGCCCTCCATTTTTTCATACGACGTCGTTATCACGTCGAAAAACTTGGTTGAAAATGACACGAGGCTTCGATGCAGCGTCATTTTGCTCAATACACAGGGCCTATGGAGAATGAAATAGGTCATTGCGTAGCGCATCCGACTCGTAATCCTAAGGTCCCTGGTTCGAGGCTCACCCCTGCCGAATTCCGTATACACTAACAGAAATACAGAATGAAGTATGGTCATGAATATTTGGATCAGGACTCAAATCATTGATTTTCGTAGAGATCGGATCACCTAATTTGTCAGTCTTGACAAATTCCGAGTCTAGTTAGGTGATCCGAGTATCCTCTCGGATCACCTTCTGTATCTGTACTGATTCTTTATTTTTAGGTGATCCGAGTATCCTTCGGATCACCTTCTGTATCTGTACTGATTCTTTCTTTATTTCTCCTCAAAAGTTGTGCAGAGGTTAGCTCAGAAAGTGCATTGCCTACCAATGTCAAACTTATACCATATATGTATCGTGTCCAAAAGACGACAATCGAACTAAAATCAAAGTGATCAGTCGACCGTGACGTCACTATGACGTCATTATATGAAAACACATTCTCATTCATATCTCATTAATTAAACGGAATTTCTCAATGAAATTTACGCCACATATATTTCAAGTCAAGCGCATTCCACTTATATTCTCAAAATTCAGATTTACGCTTAGGACGCGCGCGTACGCGCGCGTTGAAATATTTGTATGCTCAAATCGAGCTCAAATTTTTTTTGCACACGTTTCAGACCATTTGGAGCATTTTTTGAAAAATTGAAAAAATCGGACGGACGCGTACGCGCGCGCGCATATACGCACGCACAGCCCATATGTAGTAGAAATTTCCCGTTTTTTCACTTTGATCGGATGTCTGAAATGTCAAGGATTATTTCTACCAAGTTTCAAGTCAATCCGACTCAATATGACGTCATACGGGCCCGTCAAATTTGAAATTCCGCGCGCGCGTCAATGGCGATATACAGTGCAACTATGCCAAAAAACCGCCAATTTTCAATCCGATTTTACTCGTCAGGATGGACGGTGACCCCCCATTTTCTTGACATAGTTTGAAAGCTGATGAGTTGTACATGTCATTTCATGGGTTGGCAATGCTGTAAAACTGATTAAAAAACATCAAATTTCTTAATAAAGTAAAAAAAGGAAATTTTCAAAATGACGTCATCAAATTTTAAGTTTACTCGAGCGTATCTCACTTATCCTTGGCCAATTTTCACCCAGATTTCAGTATGCTGTAGCTTATTTAATGCTCTATCAGTTTTAATCAGGCAAATATTTCGCTGGATGAAGTCTTCACCTCGTAAAAATATATTGAAGGTAACCTTGTCAAATTTGACCCATTTGCGAGTTATCTCTATACTAGTGCAGTTTTTCTTGAAATGAAAATTAACATGACTGTCTTTATCGAGCACCACTCACTTATCCTACGTTGAATTTCTAACAGATCTTAATATGTTGTACCTGAGACTTTCTGCTATCATATAAGTGCCCTTTGTTTGTTTGTTTGTTTTTTTCACACGATGTCGGTATCACGTCAAAATACTTGGTTGAAATTAAGGCTCATCAACGATGTATTGAAATATTTCTTTCTTTGCGCAACTTTTTTTTTGCAAAAACTCAAGAAAAAATGCTCTATCCCCACCATATTTTGCACGTGTTTAGTTCATGTCACCTACATTATTTCATAAAGTAACGACTTCTTGATCAGACGCCATCTTGGGTATGTAAATTAGGGTCAAAGGTCATAACTGGTTCATCTTGTATCTTGGTGAATACCTGTCCTATCTTTCCCATATTTTGCACACTTATAGACGATGTCGCAAGAATCATTTCACAAATTAACCACTTTTTCCTCAGGTGCCATCTTGGGAGTGTAAAGGGTGGTCAAAGGTCATATGTATTTGTTGCTGTATCTTCGTTATCTAGTGTATACAGAATTTAGTACCAAGGATGACATATATGACTCCCTTTTCTAAATGAGAGTCCGAACATCACACGGCCAATGTCTCTAAACACAGATGAAACCTGTATGATCATGCGTATTGCGATCAGGACTCGAATCATTGATAACAAAAAAAAAAACTAGAGATTGTAATTTGTCATCACTGACAAATTAAGGTGATCCGATTTTTTTTTTATCAATGATTCGAGTCCTGATCGCAATAGGCATGACCATACAAGTTTCATCTGTGTTTAGAGACATTGGCCGTGTGATGTTTGCATTCTCATTTAGAAAAGGGAGTCATATCTGCCATCTTTGGTACCAAATTCTGTATACACTGAATAACGAAGATAGAGCAATGAATACATATGACCTTTGACCCACCTTTGCACTCCCAAGATTGCATCTGATGAAATAGTGGTTATTTTGTGAAATGATTCTCGCGACATCGTCTATACGTGTGAAAAATATGGGAAAGATAGGACAGGTATTCACTAAGATACAAGATGAAACATTTATGACCTTTGACCCTAATTTACATACCCAAGATGTTGTCCGATCTAGTAGTTGTTATTTTATGAAATAATGTACGAGACATGAACTAAACATGTGCAAAATATGGGGGTGATAGGGCGTGTTTTCCTTGAGTTATAGCAAAGAAAGTTGCAGAAAGAAAGAAATATCTCAATACATAGAAAATAAGCTTTAATTTCAACCAATTTTTTATCGTGATCCCGACATCGTATGAAAAAAAGAAGGAAACAAAACGATAGCGCAAAGTCTCAGCTACAACATATTAAAATCTGGGAGAAATTCACCGAAGGGTAAGTGAGCTAGTGCTCGATAAAGACAATCATGTCAATTTTCACACTAAAGCAAATTCCCTCCCATAGAGATAACACGTCATAACGAAGATACAAAAAGAAGTACATATGACCTTTGACCTCAATTTGCACAGACAAGATGGCATCTGAGTAAAAAGTGGTTATTTTGTGAAATGATTCTTGTAACATGGTCTTTGCGTGTGCAAAATATGGGAAAGATAGGACATGTATTCACTAAGATACAGGGTGAAACACTTATGACCTTTGACCCTAATTTACATACCCAAGATGGTGTCCGATCAAGTAGTTGTTATTTTATGAAATAATTCACGTGACATGAACTAAACATGTGCATAATATGGAAGTGATAGAGACCGTTTTTCTTGAGTTATTGCAAAGAAAGTTGCAGAAAGAAAAAAATATCTCAATACATCGGAGATAAGCCTGAATTTCAACCCGATTTTTTGACGTGATTCTGACATCGTATGAAAAAGCAAAGGGCACACTTACGGTAGCGTAAGGTATCAGCTACAACATATTAAAATCTGGAAGAAATTTACCGAAGCTTAAGTGAGCTAGTGCTCGATAAAGATAGTCATGTCAGTTTTCATTTCCAGAAAAACTGCACTCCCATAGAGATAACACGTAAACTGGTCAAATTTGACAAGATTACATTTAATCCATTTTTACGAGGTGATACCGATATCCAATCAAAATATTGTAATTTTATGTTTGAAAGAACATTAAATAAGCTACATCATACTGAAATCTGGGTGAAAATTGACAAAGGACTAGTGAGATACGCTCGAATGAACTTGAAATTTGATGACGTCATTTTGAAAGTTTACTTTTTTTACTTTAATAAGAAATTTGATGTCTTTTAATAATTTTGTCAGCATTGCCACCCCATGAAATGACATGTACAACTCATCAGCTTTCAAAATATGTACAGAAAATGGGGGGTCACCGTCCATCCTGACGAGTAAAATCCGATTTAAAATTGGCAGTTTTTTGGCAAAGTTGTACTGTATATCGCCATTGACGCGCGCGCGGAATTTCAACTTTGACGGGCCCGTATGACGTCATATTGAGTCGGATTGACTTGAAACTTGGTAGATATATTCCTTGACATTTCAGGCAACCGATAAGTGTGAAAAAACGGGAAATTTCTATTCCATATGAGCTGTGCGTGCGTATATGAGCGCGCGCGTACGCGTCCGTTAAATTTTTTCATTTTTTCAAAAAATGCTCCAAATGGTCTGAAACGTGTGCAAAAAAAATTTGAGCTCGATTTGAGCATACAAATATTTCAACGCGCGCGTACGCGCACGTTTTAAGATATAGATGAATTTTGAGAATATGAGTAGAATGCGCTTGACTTGAAATATATGTGACGTAAATTTCATTGAAAAACTCCATTCCATAAATGAGATATCTTTGAGAATGTGTTTTCATATAATGACGTCATAGTGACGTCACGGTCGACTGATCACCATGATTTTTGTTCGATTGCCGTCTTTGCGACACGATACATATATGGTATAAGTTTGACATTGATAGGCAATGCACTTTCTGAGCTAACCTCTGCACAACTTTTGAGGAGAAATAAAGAAAGAATCAGTACAGATACAGAAGGTGATCCGAAGGATACTCGGATCACCTAAAAATCGGATCACCTTAATTTGTCAGTAATGACAAATTACAATCTCTAGTTAGGTGATCCGAGTATCCTTCGGATCACCTATTGTATCTGTACGGATTCTTTATTTCTGGACAAAAGTTGTGCAGAGATTAGCTCAGAAAGTCCTCTGCCTATCAATTTCAAAATTATACCATATATGTATCATGTCACAAAGACGACAGATTTTGTAAAATCATTGTGATCAATGGACCATGACGCCACTATGACGTCATTATATAAAAACACATTTTCATTAATATCTCATTAATGAAATGGAATTTTTCAATGAAATTTACGTCACATATAGTTCAAATCAAGCGTATTCAACACATTTTCTCAAATTTCAGTTTGCACTTAAACCATGCGCGTACGCGCACGTTAAAATGTTGACCTTCTCCAATCAAGCTCAAATTTTTTTTGCACACGTTTGAGATCATTTTGAGCATTTTTTGAAAAATTGAAAAAATTGGACGGACGCGTACGCGCGCGCGCACATTCGGACACACAGCTCATATGCAATTGAAATTTCCCGTTTTTTCACATGGATCGGTTGTATGAAATGTCAAGGAATATTTCTACCAAGTTATACGTCAATCCGATTCAATATGACGTCACACGGGCCCGTAAAAGTTGAAATTCCGCGCGCGCGTCAATGGCGATGTTCAGTGCAACTATGCCAAAAAAACCGCCAAATTTAAATCCGATTTTACTCGTCAGGATGGACGGTGACCCCCCAATTTCTTTACATATTCGAAAAGCTGATGAGTTGTACATGTCATTTCATATGTTGGCAATGCTGGCAAAATGATTAAAAGATATCAAATTTCTTAATAAAGTAAAAAAAGTAAATTTTCAAAATGACGTCATCAAATGTCATGTTCACTCGAGCGTATCTCACTAATCCTTCGCCGATTTTCCCCCAGATTTCAGTATGTTGTAGCTTATTTAATGTTCTTTCAAACATAAAATTACAAACCTTTGATTGGATGACGGTATCACCTCATAAATATGGGTTGATTATAATCTTGTCAAATTTGACCAGTTTACGTGTTATCTCTATGGGAGTGCAGTTTTTCTGGAAATGAAAATTGACATGACTATCTTTATCGAGCATTAGCTCACTTATGCTTCGGTGAATTTCTCCCAGATTTTCATATGTTGTAGCTGAGACTTTGGGCTATCGTAAGTGTTCCCTCCGTTTTTTCATACGATGTCGGTATCACGTCAAAAAACTTGGTTGAAATTAAAGCTTATCTTCGATGTATTGAAATAGTTCTTTCTTTCTGCAACTTTCTTTGCAATAACTCAAGAAAAACATACCCTATCACCACCATATTTTGCACATGTTTAGTTCCTGTCACGAACATCATTTCACAAAATAACAACTACTTGATCAGACCCCATCTTGGGTATGTAAATTAGGGTCAAAGGTCATAAATGGTTCATCATGTATCTTGGTGAATACATGTCCTATCTTTCCCATATTTTGCACACACAAAGACCATGTTACAAGGATCATTTCACAAAATAACCACTTTTTGCTCAGATGCCATCTTGTCTGTGCAAAGTGGGGTCAAAGGTCATATGTACTTCTTTCTTTATCTTCGTTCTGACGTGTTATCTCTATACGGGAGGGGATTTTTCTAGATGTGAAAATTGACATGACTGTCTTTATCGAGCACTAGCTCACTTACCCTTCAAAATATGGGAAAGATGGAACATGTGAGACTTGGTAGCTGTGAATAATGTGCATGGCATGAACTATAAACATGTGGAAAATATGGAGGTGATAGGGGCTGTTTTTTCTGCGTTTTTGGAAAGAAAGCTGCAGAAAGAAAGAAATATACAGACCGATCTTTCGGTCAACGGGTACCCATGAAAGGATATGTACCACTCAATGCCGCAGCTTTCAGAATATGTGAAGAAAACGTGCGTAACTTTTTAGGCTGCGTTTACATAGAAGTATGCTCTTTGGGTTTTCAGGCTCGTTTTTTCGAGGACACGCGAATAGCTTGTATCGAACGATATGATTTCCTCACACTGGCCTTCGGTTCACATAGGGCACTATTCGAAAGTACCGAATAGCTGCGAATAGTATAGCAAAATGGGAATCGAGCCTGTTTGATTTTCTTGCGGCGTATGCCGTCTCTCGTTTATGTAATAATGATGCTTTTGGTCTAGATTTGCCCTTTAGCAAAAATAAGCATGTAGACTGACATTCTGGTGCAGTTTAGAAATTGTTAATAAGATTTGCTGGGATGTAGGACTCGTAGGAGGAAGAAATCCTCACTGCATGGGATGGTACAGTTGACGGTGCGGGGTGATGGTGTAGGTGCCCGAATAGCGAATAGCGAATACCGAACATTGAATACCGAATACAGTGTACTTCTACTACTTCATGTACTTTGTAGTACAGTGTATGTGAACCAAATGTGAACGTAGCCTACGGCACTGAACTGACTCGCGGGCGTGGCGGGCTGCGGGGTATTCCATGGTGGTACAGTATGTCGCGTTGCGCGGTGCAGGTGCTCGTCTCTACGTACATACTGGGCGGCGTGGAGTGTACTGTTCGTACGCAACAACTACTGGAGTAGCGTGTCGATGTCGTGTTTGTCAATTATGACGTGACAGCTACTATGCGACAGGCTCTCTAAATACGATTACAATTTTGTGCTTCGTCAAGACAAGACCTTTTGGTTGAGACTGTACTGGCAGTTTGGCAATTCGAGTAACCTACCAGGTAGGTACTACTAGTACGGTTGATCACGGTGGCTAGTATTTTCGTCAAATTTTCTATGTGCTTGTAAATATCTGTACCTAAATAAATTGTATTATAATGTAAATAGCACCAGTCTGCAAGAATCTTCAGTCTATTGAAGGAGGCAGACTTTAAATCAGAAGAAGAAGAAGAAACGTACAAAGTTGCGTAGATTCTAACGTTAGACCGTGTTAGCTGAATGGGCAAGGTGAGAGCCATTATCATGATTTGCTATGTTATTGTAAGGAAGGCTATGTTCTAAAGAGCATAGACGTGTAGAAGCTACGTTGAGAGTTGACGTTGAGTAGGGGGCTTTAGAGGGCTATTATAAATGGGCATGCCTATAAATGTGTACTCCCTCCCGTGATCACTGGGCAAAATGCGGACGCCATTGTTTTGCTAGCTACACCACGACCAATAGAGGGCGTATATTACGTGATCATAACAGAGCTACACACACGTACACAGCGGTGATTTCTGTCTCCCTTTCATTTGCCCCCCTTTTTTACGGGGCACACAGGGGAAGAAATGTACTTAGGACTTTGTTTTGTCATAGAGAAGTATCGTTGCTGTTTAATCATGAAATGCAATTGAAGAAAAGTCATTTATCTTCCAGTATGCAGTCCTACAATTGCACAAAGTTTGACTTTAGTTTGAGCTATTAAATTGCCTGAAGTCAGTAAAGCTGAGAGTTGAGACCCCCCTAGAGAGAAAGAGATGAGGTGCTGGTTAAAACTAGGAGAAAATTACGGTTCCAGTGACTTTGTTGAAACAGGGTTTTTCTGTACAATGTATACACAGTAAAAAATGTGTTGTAAAGCAAGATCATAAGTTTAAAAGATGTTTTTCCTTTTCTAAAAGAATTGTTTTTGACTGCAGGAACATTTAAATAGTCTTAGAAAGATTTGTACATAGAAAATTTGGGTGTTATGCCTCATAAGAGTCATATCTGACTCAAGTATATATTCTCAGAATATGTGTGCCTTACATATTGGTGTTTCTCCTTGGGCTACATGAGGTCCTCGGGAGCAGAAAAATGTGCTTGTTATAATGAAACCTTGTATTAGGGTTACAAAAATAGTACAATACTAATGAAAATGACAATCTAGGACCACAAAAAATTCCCTTTTATGGTAAACTTCGTTACATCAGTGCCTATTTTAATGAGAGTTCATTGTGCAGGTATTGTAATATTACTTGTATTTTTTTTCCTTTTCTTTCTGCAGGTACTGGTTGCCGTGGAGGGAGATTTGTGTTGGTCTTTGTTGAAAGTACGTTTGTGTTTGTGTTTGTTATTTGTTGAATCATCTTCATTCTACATTTCATCTCATACCATTTCACCTTCATCCTTGAATATTCACTGAATATTCACTGAGTTTACATCTTGAAATTCATCCTGGAATTCACGAACTCATCCCTGAAATATCTGAAATATACCTGGAATACCTGAACTTTACCTGAAATACCTTAACTTTAACTTGAAGAAAGCTGAGAACAGAAAACTTCAGAGTGCGTAAAAATAAGACAGTATCAGAAGGAGAGAGAATTTCAGAATCAGAGACAGAAAGAGTTAGAAAGAGTCATAGAGAAAAAGAGTAAAATCGAAGAGAGGAAGAGTGAGAGCTGAAGAAAAAAAGAGTAAAAACTAAACAGAATAAAAGAGTTTTAAGGAGTGTTTGAATGAAAGAGTGCATTCTTTAAAAGGATAGTTAAAAACTGTAAAAAGAGAATTGTTGTAGAGGAGGCGAGAAGTTTGCTGAAAATTTGAAAATAAAAACATAGACTTAATTGAAAACACAGTGAAAGGTTATTCAAAAGCGCCATTTTAAGACAAAAGCATTATAGTTACGTTAACGTTATTGGGGTTGACAATATTGCACCTTCAAAGATTATTTAATATTTGGTATATTCTGCATTGAAAGTTGCACCAAATAATTCAACTACTGTTGATAAGAGGAATAGCTAGGAGTTGAAGTTTTGAAGGAATTGTTAAAAGTGTGACAAGCAATTTTGTGAGGCGAGAAGTATACTCGTAATTTTGAGTAAAAATATAATTCGATATCTTGAGTCTTGAATTTTAGTTAATTGTCAATAGGTTAAAAAAATTGAAGAGCGCCATTTTCAGACGAAAGCATTCTAGTTACATAGTAAACGTTGAAGGGAGATACAATAATATTGCACCTTCAAGGGTTATTTATAGTTATTGGGCTGTGAAAACAAAAGCACAATTAGTAAAAGACATACCTTTATTGCAAAAGGTGTCATCTCAAGACAGAAACATTACAGTTTCTTTCATTTGAAGGCTTAAGATAATTGTCGGTGAAGACAAAGAATAATTGCTGAAATTAAATTTTTTGTTGTAAAAAGCCCTATCCTACGAGAAAAACAAAGGAGACTGATTATTGTGCAGTAAAGACATAAGCATAATTGGTAAAATTCAAACCTTTATTGCAAAGAGCATAATTTCAAGATAAAGGCATAGTTTGCTCAAAATAAACGTCATAATCTAAGCCGAAATTCCTGTAGGCAGATATCGTAAAAGGAAGTTGGCATAGCTTTTCCATAAAGTAGGAATTGAACCAAGTAACAGACAAAGAGCGCCATCTGTTGGTTGAAACAAATTAAACAACAAACACATTGCACCAATAGCGCCACTTGTTGGTTGAAAATTATAAGGATCAGTGTCACAGCCTTCTGAAGTACACATTGTGCAGTGAAATACAGTACTGCACACATTTTATTACAACTTTCAAAGCAGTTCAATTCGACAATTTTGTATTAAAGCAATCACATACACGTGATTTATGTAAGTATAGTGATTCAAGGAATATAACTGTGTCGATTGAACAGTTGATAGATAACATTTATTTGGTAATAGGTGCCATTGTATTTCAAAGATTCGAAGCCCTGTAGTTTGACAATGGAAGCAAGTGAATTCAAGAATGTTATTGGTGATATCCTAGATATCCTCCATAGTTGTGACTTGATGAGAAATGTAGAGGTCAGTGAGTGTGATGCATGTTGCAATGTGATCAATGAAAATGAAAGCAGAGTACCATGTGAGGATTGTGGCAAGCAGTTTCATGTGATGTGTACAGGAACCATTTCTGAGGCTAAACTGTGTGATGCAAGGTTGATTTGGATATGTTCAGCATGTGGAAGCAATAACATTGCCCATCGCATCTTTGACAAAATTGGCATTCCCTGTCATTTCAATAGATATGAGCTTCTTGAAGATCTTGGTGATGAAGATTTAGATGTTGATGTTTCCCATTCATCATGCAAGAGCAACCAGAGAAAGAAACCAATGAAGATGAGACTGAAAAAGAGGTATGTGAAAAGAAGGAACAAACTTGGAATTCCAGAAATGACTAATGTGTGTGTGAAGAAAAGAGAAGATTGTGACAGAGGTGAAACAAGTTCGACATTCACTACAAATCTCACCAGGACACACTTTCAGCCATTAGAAACTGCAGTTGAAGATGGTTGGGTAACTGTGAAATCAAAGAAGACAAAAATGATTGAGAAGACAAAAGTGACTACATCCCAAACAATGACTGACAAGACCAAGACCAATAGCAAGAGCTCAGTGAGATCAGTAAATGGTGTGATTCTCCAACCTGGTGTGACCTACATTGGCAAAGCAATGAAAGACTACTATCTTGAAAAACAGAAAAGAGCCAAGATGAACAAGGACAAGAAATCAAAAGTAGAAACAAGGCAAAAAGAACCTGGTAAACTCGTGAAGCGAAATGTGAATGCAAACTTGGGCACACAACGAAATGATAATCTGCAGGTGTATACTGAATCTTTGTTGGATGTATATTCAAAGTGTGTTCAGTCACCTCATGTTATGGCAAAATACACTGAGCAAATCTATGCAAAAACACAGAGAAGTTGGGCTGATGTGGCTAAAAGCACTCCCAATATGACTAATGAATGTTGTGTACTGAATGGTGATCAGACTACATCATTTGCCTCTGTCCCATCCGCAGACTTTGAAAAAGAACTTTGGAATGTGACCATGCTCTATGGAGGTGGAAATGCACGGCAACCAAGAAAGAAAGGTCGTTTCACGAAGATCCGCAACAGACCAAGTGTGCCACCAGTAAAAAATTCTGACTCACAGGTGCGTAGTAATGAAAAGGTGAAACATGACATTCCTGAAGAAGAACATGCAGCAAAGAATGAAAAGTTGTGTAAGAATGAAATATCTGACCATGAGGACAGTAATTCCACAAGTAGTGATAACACAGGCTCGAATGATATGTCCAAAGTGAAATGTGACAGAATCCTCAATGTGCGTGAACTAAACCGATGTTACAGTGAAACAAAAGATGTTGAAGGTGACAGTCAAATATCAGTGAAGGAATTGTTCTCTCTGAATTCTACTACAAATGCAAATGTTCACTCTCCATGTCACAGACCTGTTTCAGGTACACAAAACAACATGTGTGTTCAAGTTTGTAATGAATCAATATTCCTGCCTGAACGTGAAAGAACTACATGTACGGTGCCGACCGCGGGAAACGTCACACTTTTCCGAGATCTGGACGAGGCCACTGACGCGTATCCCCGCGGGTACCCGCGGGTATACGCGTTCAGTGGACGAGTCCATCCGCCCGCACGGATAATCCATCCTCGGGAATTTGCGTCTGGATTGACGCGGGTTGGACGAGGGTGGACGAGGGTGGACGAGGGTATTCAAGGGCACATTCCCGTTAAGCTTTATTTTGACCGCTCAATCAAAATACATTTCATGGAGTTCCGACTTTGCCCATTTTCATCAAATTCCGATTTCAGGGGCTTCTTTACGATTTAATCACACTCTGATGTCCACTGCCTTGATTGTTCGCTACTTTCTAAAGAAGTACACCTGCGGAAGTTGTGCACATGCGTTCATCACTCAAGTATCAATAATTATTAGAACATATCGACATCGGTTACGATCATCTCGCTATTCACGACTTTTAACGACCTGCGCCACCAAAATTTCATTGCTGAAAATTCGGTGGCCCAATCGGGCTACAAAAAAAGTCGGATGTTTGCCTTTACTTTTGAAAATGAACAGCGGTAACAGTCGGCTCCGTAAGACGCAAAAATGAATGTTGCATGTTTACTTTTGATTTTAGAAATGAATCACGGTGACATTTGACTCCGTATGATACTGGAATAAATACCGAATGTTTGCTTTGGCGTTCGGAAGTGAATGATAATATTCAACTCCGTAAGACGATAAGATAAATGCCGGATGTTTGCTCTTACGTTCGAAAGTAAATAGCAATAACATTCAGCTCCGGAAGATGCTTGAGTAGGCTATATGTCGAATGATCCCTTTGACGTTCGGAAATAAATAACAAAAATATTCAACTCCGTACGATGATAAAATAAAAGACGGATATTTGCTTTTACTTTCGAAAATAAATAGCAATAACATTCGGCTTCGGAAAATGCTAACATAAATGTCAGATGATTGCTTTTACGTTCGGAAGTGAATAGCAGTAATATTCTGCTCCATACGATGCTAAAATAACTGTTGGATGTTTGCTTTTAGATTTCGAAATGAATAACAGTAACATTCAGGTGCGTTCGGTGGTAAAATTAATGTTCAATGATTGCTTTGATGTTCGGAAATGAATAACAATGACATTCAACTCCGTATACGTTTATAAAATATATCTGATGTTTGCTTTTACGTTCGGAAGTAAATAGCAATAACATTCAGCTCCCGAAGATGCTAAAGTAAATGTCGAATGATCCCTTTGACGTTCGGAAATAAATAACAAAAATATTCAACTTCTTACGATAATAAAATGAATGACGGATGATTGCCTGTACTTTCGAAAGTAAATGGCAATAGCATTCGGCTCCGGAAGATGACAAAATAGATGTCAGATGATTGCTTTTACGTTCGGAAGTGAATAGCAGTAATATTCTGCTCCATACGATGCTAAAATAACTGTCGGATGTTCGCTTTTAAATTTCGAAATGAATAACAGTAACATTCACCTGCGTTCGATGGTTCGGAAATGAACACAATAATATTCAACTCCGTGTATACGATGATAACATAAATGTCTGATGTTTGCCTTTATGTTCAAGAGTAAATGGCAATAACATTCAGCTCCGGAAGATGCTAAAATAAATGTCGAATGTTTGCTGTGACGTTCGGAAATTAATAACAAAAATATTCAACTCCGTATATACGATTTTGCGTTCGGAAGTGAATAGCAGTAATGTTCTGCTCCATACGATGCTAAAGTAACTGTCGGATGTTCGCTTTTAAATTTCGAAATGAATAACAGTATACATTCAGCTGCGTTCGATGGTTCGGAAATGAACACAATAATATTCAACTCCGTGTATATGATAACATAGATGTCTGATGTTTGCTTTTATGTTCAAGAGTAAATAGCAATAACATTCAGCTCCGGAAGATGCTAAAATAAATAACGCATGTTTGTTGTGACGTTCGGAAATGAATAACCAAAATAACTCCGTATATACGATGATAAAATAAATGTCTGATATTCGGTTTTACGTTCGAAATATAACAATAACAATCAGCTCCCTTCGACTTTCGGAAATGAATGATAATAATATTCAACTCCGTACGATGTTTAAATAAATGTCGGATGCTTGCTTATAATTTATATTGCTATGTACTTTCGCAAATAAATAGCAATAACATTCGACTCCGGAAGATGCCAAAATGATTAATGTCACCTGATTGCTTTTACGTTTGGAAGTGAATAGCAGTTACATTCTGTTCCGTACTATGCTAAAATAGATGTCGGATATTTGCTACATGTGTATTACATTTCGAAATGAATAGTAACATTCGGCTGCGTTTGATGGTAAAAAACAAAACAAAAACAAAACAAAACACACACACAAAAAAAAACAACAAAACTGTCTGATGTCTGCCTTGACGTTCAAAATTCGGCCCCGTACGATATCATGAAATAATTGTCAGATGACTCATTTCACTTTCGCAAGTGGACAACAGTGACAGTCGGCTCCGTACGATGATAAAATAGATGTCGGATGTTTGCTTTTATATTTGGAAATGACTAACTGTTAAATTCTGCTCCGTATACGACAGAGCTGCCAACCTTTCGAAGCACAAATTAGTACTCAGCAGCTCCAAAATTCGTATTTTCCACCAGAATTCGTATTTTTTTCAATCTCCCTCTTTTTGCTATGAGGCCTACAGGCTCTAAACATAACGTTATGACACATGCCGAAGCATCCAGCTGGTCACCAGCACGATAAAGATTCGAAACTACGCAATGTTCAGCGTTGATTGATTGCTTTCTCGCAATGTGTACAAGTGCAAGTTTGTACCTCCAAAATCTTTCTGGGCTGATTATGGAAGCTTCCATTTTCTAGCAGGGGACGGGGAATGCTTGATCTTCTCAAGAGAGCTTCTGTGTGAGCGGATGCAAAACTCTGTTCTGTGTTTCCAATTATGTACTATCAAAACATAATCATGCGTTGTTTTCAGGCTTTTTTCATTTTATTGGATTTTAAACATCAGTATTTTTCGAAGTATTCCAATTCCTTTTCCCCTGACTGGAATCGGAAAGTCTGCTATAACGATGATCGCAAAATGCCGCGCTGTGTGTGGAAGCGCCGATGTGGTGCAAACACGTGGCTTCATTTTCAAGTTTAAATGAATGCGCCATGTGCTCCTGCCTATAAGAGGTTACTGCAAGTTCGATGGATCGAATGCGCCATAGCTGAGCTGAGCTGAATGGCTTGTTTACGGTAAACATGCAATTTACGTTCGATATGAAGAAATCATTACGTCTTTCACGAGGGAAAAACACACAAAACAAACAAACAAACAAACAAAATACACCCACGAACGAATGTTGATAGCCAGAACTTTGAAAAGTAATAAGCAGTTTTGATGCGCGTGAACTGAAATTAATTGTCATTACACGTTGTATTTTGCTGTCTAACCAGGTGATGACTGCATCTCATTGAACCTTCTCGTAGTGAATTTGTCTGGGCATACGAGACCTTTCATGTATTTCTGTGATTGCATTTTTAATTGACTAAATAATCAATCGCTTTGTTATTGTTCAGGGAACATTAGATATTCGATCAAGTACACTATAATCGACTCTTCGATGTTCCCTACTATGCGCCAAAAGAACGGCTATAGACATAGAGTCATGATATCTTTGGAATTATTCCTTTAATTCAACTAATGAGCTGGTTCTTCCATCGATATTATTCCAGGATACTTACACGCTGTTTATTCCAATGCGCGCATTCTTTCGTCTGGCACGCACCTGGGTGTGGCACCTGCTTTTGTGGAAATTTCCACAAGGGAGAGGGGTGGGGTGTCAAGTTTCTTCGAGCCGAAGAGACTGCATACACAATCTCTTCGCTTTTATTTATTGTCATTCGTGTTTTCGCCTTATTCTTTGCTGATATTGAACATTTAGATTTAACTTTACGAAAGTTGGTATAGCACATGGTTCGTTTTGTTGTGAGGTGTACGTAATTTCTTTTTTTTAATCATTCTTGAGAGGGGAAAGAAGAGTAAGGGGGAAAGAAGACTAGAGGGAAAGGGAAATAAAACAAACGTCACGTACGCTAAGCATTCACAGGAAGCCGTCTTTTTACACCAGTCACCAGCATAGTTATCATCACTATCAGACATCACTCAAGATAATTTTAGCCTTTTCCTATGATCAACATTAAGAAACACGCATAGTCCCTCGAGATAAATACCTAGGAAACTCAATAATAAATACAAAGTATCAACACCTCCCAACAACACAAACATTTAGAAAAGACAACAAATAGCACATCGAAGCGACTGGGATCAAACTCCGTCGCTTCGATTGCAGCGAAGCGGAGAAATCGCCGTTACGAAAATAACAGTGCGAGACACTAAGAGAATTACGTTTAAATACTTCAAAGTATAAAGGGAACAGATAAAGTGATATAAAATGTAAGAAATCGTACTAAACGAGGTGTGAGAAACGACGGAAATAAAACGAAGTTTAGTAGGAAGCTTAGGCCCTAGCGAAAGTTTTGCAGCACCGAAAGCTACGCGAAAATAAACACACATATAAAACTCGGTATTGCGACGAGATCCTATGGGATCAAGTCAATAAACGATACAAAACAAAGGAAATTGATCCATTTTGACGGGAAAATAGTTTGTTATAAGTATTCTGTTATTTGAGATCTCCTTTAATAGGCCTAGAAATAATCGAGTTTCCACGATACTCTGGAAAGAAAGTTCGAACGCTTTTCACCTGCACATATACTGCAGAGGGCAGTGCACATCAGTCATCAATACACGAACAGAAACTCACCTCTACAACTTCCTCGCAGAAAATGATGCAATAGCGTTATAAAAAAAAACAAAACACAACACTCTAAAAATCATTTCGTACTTGGGAGGCAAGGGACAAGAGGATGAAAAGAAGAGAAAAAGAAGCAGACATTGCACAACGGGACGCTTTCACCCCGCCTCATACGGTACTGTAGTGGCAGCTGGCTACAGTGTGTAGACACCCCCCAGCCGGCCGGCCACACATTGGGATACCACGGCGATCCATGTAAACATCCAGGGTCCGTAGGCGACAGGGATTCACGCGCGCGAAGTTCTGTTCGGTGTACACAGTACGCAAGCAGCGATATGCGTGTGCGCACATTTTTCTATTCAGCGCTTTCCACATACGGTGCGTACGCGTTGCATCGATATCCCAGCTGAATACAGATAACATGGCACATGCGACGTGCGTTTGCTATATTTTTACCCATTATTTTCCCCACTGTGAATTTCATATTGTCGTATTCCCTTCGATTTTTCGTATACGAATTTTTCGGAACGGTTGGCAGCTCTGGTACAATGCTAACATAAATAACAGATTATTGCTTTCACATTTGAAAATGATTAATGGTATATAGGCTCAGTATGATGCTTAGATAAATAGAGGATGTTTGCTTCACATTCGGAAATCAATAAGGGTAACATTCAGCTCCATAAGATGCTAAATTGAATGTCGGTTGTTTGCTTTTATACAGTGTATTTGAAAATGATTAAGGTAATATTCGGCTCCGTAAGGTTCGAACATACTATAGTAAATGTTGGATGATTGCTTTTACAATCAGAAATGAATAGCGGTAACTTTCGGCTCTTTACCATGCTAAAACAAAAAATCTGGAAATGCTCCCACTTTCTCATCCCAAAAGTAAGCTATGACCACCTAATAGCATAGGCATCAACTTTTATAATTATCTATAAGCCTATTTGCTAAATCTTAGAATTCAGAATAATGGTGATAAGATGATCTACTTCTGTATTCATTTATTTCAGACATGGGTACCTGTCACGTCAGTAATGCTTAATAATTGTTTTTAGTAGGACCGATTTAGTTTTTCCTATGTTTTTCTTGATTTTTTTGGCCACCAAAAAAAAAAAAAATAGAAATCAATGATTTTGATGGTCAAAGATAAAAATTAGTTTGGAGCCCTGCGATATCATTGGGCTCATCATTACTTAATCTTTCCCATGATACGCTAATATTTATATCATCAATCTGCCGACGTCATCCGACAATTCATGATTCAAACCTTTTTTTTTCTCATCGTCCATAACCAAACTTTGAACACAGACAGGGTATTCTTTCTCATTCTAGAGTAATGAAGGAGCGCACTTTCGGCTGTGATCTAAGTCCTATTATCATCATGAGTTCATGTCGCCGTTTAGTGATCTAAACTTCAGCTTTGCTGAACTGTTCAATGTCTTGAGCAGGAAGCGAAAACAATGGCTGGACTAAGGAACCTTCGTTTTTAAAAGGGGGAAATAGAAACAAAAAACAACACTGAAACCGAACAAGCCGGCCGAGCATTGTTTAGGTTAACCACGCGTGGTGATAATCGCGCCCATTGATCGCTCTGTCCAGCTGGCTTAACCCTATTCTAACTGGGAGGAGTTTTTACTGGGGGTGACCCCCCCCCCCCCCCCCCCCCTTCAGATCTCGGCCACCGATCGCGCGATCGCTGCGAAATTTTTCCTGAAGATAGAGCTGGATGTCAACTACAAGATTACATGGTCATACAATAGAAAAATATTGCCTTTCTATTTTTAATAAATTGATTATGCAAAGTTGTGCATGAAATCATATTTTCACCTATAACTCCATAAAAAAGACTGAAGTATTGCTAAATTTTTGTGTCAAAATTCCTCAAGACATATAAACCAATTTTCATTTAAAAATAAAGCACAGTCAAAACCAATTTCTTTTGTTTTTTATTGTTTTGTTAATTTCTTATGTATTTTATTGATTGTTCGACCTTGTGTTTTCTGTTGTTTTTCAAAATTTGTTGCAGGCACTTTTTCAGGCTTATCTACACTATATAGAATTGATTAATTTCAATGGTTCAAAGATGAAATACTATAATTTATATCAATTTAACCCCCAAAACACAATTTACATTCAATTTGCACACGATATGAATTTGAGCTGTTTTCCGGTTGACATGCATTTGCATAACATTACGTAACTTCAGAACGGTGTACTCAGACGTCGCAAATTTGGTCTCAAAATATGCGGAAGACTTCAATGAAAAAAGTTGTGAAACGACGCGGCAAAATCTTTCCGCGTTGCAGAATCGTGACGCGAAACGTGGGGGGGGGGGTCAATTTGACCCATTTGACCCCCCCCCCCCCCCAGTTGAGTATGCATATTGACCAAAAATAGTCAGAGGGATGCTAATTTACTCTTACAAGCTATCGCTACTATTTAAGTTGAAAACTGGAACTTTCTGAAAGGTTAAAGATGATCGTAAAATCAGTTCTGGCTACAGGATTTTATAATAATTATAATAGCATACAACATGTACCAAGTTTTCATCGTTTACCTGTCTTATCACTCCAAAGCAGTTCAGCTTAACTGTTGGCTTATAGAAGTGATCATCAATCGGTAAGGATTAGTCAGATGAATTCATGAATTCACTTTATGCATCACGGCTAATCGAACTATTCAACATCGTTGAAGTAACCATACTTTTTTATTTTCATAGTTCCAACTATTTCTTAAGATTTATATGCAAAACGAAAGTACTCTACACGTTTTTCAAAATGCTCAAATGTAATGAGTCAATTCCACAAAGATTGCATTACGGCAACCTTTACTGACCTAAACAAGTTTTCTATAGAGCTATCAGTTCTATTATAATGGCATTCTGATAACTTCGACTGCGTTTTGAACTCGTACCGAGCACAGCATTCAAAACAACGGGTTCCTCAGGTCCTCTTTAGGTACTGGTATACTTGCTAAAAGCATTCTCTTTAGCTTCCATTGACAACAACATGGGAGGAGAATGGAAGCGATCAACTTTCTCGGTAAATGAGGCTTTTCGTATATTATAGCACACATTGCGTGCCTCTTTCTTTTTTCTGTTTCTGTTGTTTCAAACTACACTGCAGCCGACACACAACACAAACACACCAAAGTTTACATTCAGGCAACCGTATTTTGGTATTGGTTAGAATCGAATTATATCTGTCTTGTGATTGCCTAATTATCTGTAGCAAAAACAAAACAAAACAAAACAAAACAAACACAAAAACAAACAAACACAAAAATGCTGAAAACTGCTTATCGAATATCAGTGGCGTGCCAAAGGAGTAAAATGGAGTCTATACTCTAAAGGGGCTTGAGCTTTTGATTCCAGAAGAATCTTCGTCAGAGGCAAAATGATAATCAGGCAGGGAAAGCAATCACATTATAAAGAAGTTCACACAACACGAACAGTCAGGGACAGGCTAGGGACACGGAACAAAGAAAACAAAAGGAGAGGATGGGAGGTCATGGGCAAGGAGGCCAACAGGTGAAGGGAGGGGGATTAAAGCAGGAGGGTGGATAGACAAAAGGCATAGGAGGGTCAGTGATAATCCTGAGTGCCATGGGGGTGCATCGAATGAATTTTCTCACACACCCAAGCTGTCGCCATTTATGTGTGTGCGATGAAGCGTTAACGCCGTCGCTAAGCAGGACTGTTGCATCATGGGGGGGGGGGGGGGGGAACGGGTTGTGAGCTTGAACATAACCTGAACTTTAAGGGCGATTTTCTTTTGTTTTTTCTTTTATGACTTCTAGGGATGCGGAAAGGGGTTGTTTTATATATTATTGTAAGGATAAAACTATACAATGTATGTAGAATTCAAGTATTTATATATACATGTGTAGACATGCCTAAAATTTCGTTTACTGCGACATACGCATTTCGACCGAGCGCATCACGACCTGTATGGACTACGCACATGTATTCTTTTATCTTGCGCTCTGCTTTTGTGGGAATTTCTTCAAGCATAGGTGTCAGGTTTTCCTACGTTACGTCTGCGGTCATTAATTCCATATTTGTTAGTTTGTCTGCTTTCTTATTCTGTGTTTTATGCATTTTACTTGAACTTAAAGGTCTAGACATTTCGTTTGCTAAATGCACGCGAGTCACGTTGCATTGTATGATGTATTTTGTTTCGTTGACCATTCATGAGAAGCGTTTCTTTGAGCAAACTCTCTTTTCACACCAAAATCACTTATAGAAGGTAGTCATCCACATTGGTTATCAAAATAATAATTCCGTCATTTTCCTTTCGTTCAGAAACAAAAATCTGTTATTCTCAACACGTTATTACAAAAATTACATCTCACAGCGATAATAGGGCCTACTAGAACCAACTCATCGCAGCAAAATGACACATTACGGTTACGAGGACATACACAATGCTTGAACAAATTACTTTGCTTCAAAATGTAGAAACAGATGAAGTGACATAACAAGAGAAAGGGCGCACCGAAAGAGGTACACTGTATCAAGATCAACTAAGATAAACTCTAACAAAAAAGAAGAAGAAGGAGGAAACTATTCCCCCCCCCCCACACACACACGCACACACATACACACAAACGAGTAGATACACAAAGGTCATATGTTTACCTTTGGGAGCAGTGATTTAAAATATGTTTTAGATATCACATGTGATGCATAATAGGTCCGTTGTGCAAAGCATCCTACATAATTTTGTGTAATAAAGCCTAGAATATAAGGAGATATCAGTATTTCTCTTATAGATTGTAAAGAACCTTCGGAATTAGGACCTTTGTTTCATTTTCGGATTAACGAACCTTCGGCATAACGAACCTTATTTCATTTTTTGATAAATGAACCTTTGGAATAACAAGTTACAAACCTCATATTTTCGGATTAACGAACCTTCGGAATAGCGAACTGTAACCATTCACATAGTGTACTGTATTTTCGATCATACGGATTCAATTTTTTTTTTTCCAGCGGTTGTTTCTATCCCTATAACTCACATTTCAGAACTATGGGGGTTTTGTTTCATGTACGTGGTGAATTAATACGCCTTTAATGCAAGAGCAAACACATGGGAAAGTTTGAATGCTTTTCACGTGCACATCGTCACATAAATAGAATCAGGTGCTGACGGACCATAGAAGTGTCTCAAAATCAATACTGCCATGCAGCTTGCACCAAAATCACAAGAAATACGACATGAAGATTCTGATAGGTATTATCCCGTAACAGGGGCGGATCCAGGAATTCCGTAAAGTGGGGGCGCGTTTACAAAATTAAAGGGGGGCGCACGCACCCCTCCCCCATTTTTTTTTTTTTTTTTTTACATTTCTTTTGTTTCAACAAAAAAAAAATAAATAAATAAAGGGGGGGGGGGGCGGGCGCCGGTTGCGGTCCTCCCTGGATCCGCCCCTGCGTAACCAAGTAAGTTTGAGAGAGAAAAGTTTGAGCCAAAAACACAGCATTGACAAGTACTACCACAAATTGCATTTTAAATATGTTATATAGTACACAGTACGAGAAAGTATACAGTACGAGATCTCTAGTTTGATTTTCATTTCGCTTCGAATAGTAGACGAGCAGTGACAATCCGTCTAAGTGCAAACTACAGCTAGGGCCTAGCGGCACAGTTTACAGGTCTACCTTCTGTTCACTGCATGGTACACATAAACAAGAACAAAAGCGTTTTCTTCTTTTGCATGTTAGCATGGGGACGATAGTGAATTAAGTTCACCAAGATTCAATGTTTGTAAACAAGAAAGCAGCGCGTAGCAAAGACCTCAGATCGTTGTTATAGCACACGTGCATCTATTGTGGTAACATTTTAATCAACGCACCAACACCATCTGAACATACCCAACGATCATGCCACACAATCACTGTGAAGGGGAAATGTTCAGCAACAAGGGCACGAGTATGTAGCCTACCATATACTGTACGCGCATTCATTCCGTGAGTGCCAAATACAAGCTAGAAACACACGCAATAAAGAAACATCGCAAGTTCATGAACTGAGGGACCTTTTTTTGTCTTATATCTTAACAAGATAAAGACGTTGTGATTTCGGGTGCTGTTCGTTATTCCGAAGGTTCGTTATTCCGAAGGTTCGTTTGTCCGAAACACATAAATTCCCTAAACCATAGAGGTTCGTAGTAATCCGAAAACGAAAAAAGGTTCGTTAATTCGAACATTTGCGGCGTTATTTCGAAGGTTCGTTAATCCAAAAATGACATAGGGTTCGTCATTCCGAAGGTTCGTTAATCCGAAAATGAAATAGGGTTCGTTATCTGGAAGGTTCGTTGATCCGAAATGATGTAGGATCCGAAATGATATAGGGTCCGTAACGAACCTTCGAAGTAAGTCGAACTTTGTTTCATTTTCGGATTAACGAACCTTCGGAATAACGAACCTTATTTCATTTTCGGATTAACAAACCTTCGGACTAAAGAACCTTACTAACGAACCTTCGGAATAACGAGCTGTAACCGTGATTTCATATCCAATTTGTTTAATTGGACCTTTTAAAAGCTATGATTGTATCGAATCATTGAGAGCAATGAAATTTAACGGCCTTCTGTCCGCCGTATCAAAAGTGTGATGATAAAGGGGATGTGCGCATTGTCATTCGAAATACATGTAACTACATGTAACTCTACATTTAAGTAATTAGTCTGATTATTATATAGCAACTGATTTTGGGATTGATAGTCACTACTGACAGTTTTTATTCTCGTAAACGGCACCTGTCAATCTCACAGGCGTCAAGTCGAAGCACTCACACGTCATGAATTGACCATAACGTAAAAACGACAGAACTCTACACACAAAAGTTCTGTGATAAAAACACGCTGGGCACACAAGATGAGTACAACTGTATGTTGGAACCACATGGCGCACTCACTGCTGGCAGGGCAAGCACGTGCTTTGCTCATCGAACTGATCGTTTTTATATCGATCATAATATCGCTGCACAACAGAGATTCGTATTCCAATGCACAGTAGGCCTACTCTCTCTCTCTCTCTCTCTCTCTCTCTCTAAAAAAAAAAAATGAAAACATTCACACTTGAAGGGGTGGATACATTTAAAACGGAGTCAATTTAGAGTGAAATTGGAGTGAATTTTGAGTGAAAATGTTCATTTTCACTCGGAGTGACCTCCGGGATCACTCGAAGATTTTGGAGTGCTATTGATGTAGCGCGATTCCGCTGCTTAAATGCATTCAGTTTTGCTCATAATCATTAATTTCATCCTTCTTTTTTTTTTTTCTTGGAAAGCAAGCACTCCTTAAAGAGGGAAAACCCCGATTGGACAAATTGCGACGTAAACATGCATTGACATAGTTATGTGATACGTATTTAAACAATTTATCATGAAAGGAGAGAAGGGTACCTACAGTACATGTATCCAAGATAAACATTATGCATGCACGTGTAGTACCACTTCTCGGGGACTCGAGTAAAGTTAAACGCAGCTTTGTTGATTACATAATGCCACTCTGGTGGTTTCGCCATACTCTTCTCTCTCTCCTACGTTTTCTTTGTTTTCTCCCTCTCTTTGTCTTTTTCTTTTTCCCCTACAAATCGTGTACTTTAAGAATAGACAGACGGTGTTATACTTCAACTCAAGTGGCTTCTTAAGATCTGCGCCTCTTTCATCCATCTTAGGGACCGTGACACTATTGTGAATTGACACAATTAAAAGCATCACAAAAGGACTTTCACGCCTCGTTAGACCTTTAAGACTCAGATCTTTTTCTTTCTTTTTATGTGTGTGTGTGTAGACGTGGACGCCATTGGGAAATATCAAGCTCGAGACAATAAGTGGCCACTTACAATATAATGACCGACCGATGTTGAAGGTAGATTAAATCAGTAACTAAGTCAGAAATTGGGGAACCAGTAAATAAATAGGCAGCGATCGACACTTCGACGGTTTGCCAATCTAATGTGCAGCGATCGACGTCGAAAGTGTCAATCAAATACGTTATTTACGGTCGACGTCGAAGGTTGATAAAATCAGTAAGCAGCGATCGATGTCGAAGGTTGATAATCGGATGGGTGCTGTTCGTAATATTCCGAAGGTTCGTAATTCCGAAGGGTCGTCAAATTCGAAACACACAAATTCCCTAAACCTACAGGTTCGTTAATTCGAACGTTTGTGGCGTTATTCCAAAGGTTCGTTATCCTGAAGATTCATGAATCCGAAAATAAAATTAACGGAACAATATACCTTCTGAATAATAACGGAATAATAGCTACCGATGTGTAAGGTTGATGAAATTATTAAATAGCGACCAATGTCCAAAGTTGATTAGGTCATACCGTCCGACGTTAGTGATCGAGAAAACTATAAAGTAGCGGCTGATGTCGAAGGTTGATAAAATAAGGACAATTAAATCAAATAGGTATAGCGTCCATAATGTCGAGATCAAATAAAATTGAGCAGCAACGAAGTGTCGAAGGTTTATGCAATCAACTTGGTATCGCACGACGTCGAATGTTAAGCAAAATTATCTGATTTATCCGACACTTGTTTTAGCATTGTAAAGAGGCTAAAGTTACCGTTATTCATTTCTGATCGCAAAAGCAATCATCCAACATTTACTAGTATTTTGACACCTTACGGAGCCGAATGTTACCGTTAATCATTTTCAAATGTTAAAGCAAACAACCGACATTCATTTTAGCATCTTACGGAGCTGAATGTTATCCTTTTTCATTTCCAAACGTGAAAGCAAACATCCGCTATTTATTTTAGCATCTAACTGAGCCGATTGATTCCGTTAATCATTTCCAAATGTAAAAGCAACAATCTGTTATTTATTTTAGCATCGTTCGGAGCAGAACATTACCGTTATTCATTTCCAAATTTAAAAGCAAACATCCGACAATCATTTTAGCATCGTACGGAGGCGAATGTTACTGTGTTTTCACTTGAACGTCAAGGCAGACATCAGACATTTACTTTACCATCAAACGCAGCTGAATGTTACTGTTCTTCATTTCGAAATGTAATAGCAAATATCCGACATTTATTTTATTATATGGAGCAGACTGTTACTGCTATTCACCTCCAAACGTAAAAAGCAATCATCTGCCATTTTCTGGGCATCTTCCGGAGCCAAATGTTATTGCTATTTACTTTCGAAAGTAAAAGCAAACACCCGACATCTGTTTAATCATCATACGGTGTTGAATATTAGTGTTATTAATTTCCGAACATCACAGGGATCATTCGACATTTATTTTAGCATCTTCCGGAGCTGAATGTTATTGTTATTTACTTTTGAACGTAAAAGCAAACATCCGGCATTTATTTTTATCATCGTACAGAGCTGAATATTATTGTTATTCATTTCCGAACGTCAAAGCAAAGATCCGACATTTATTTTAGCATCTTCCGGAGATGAATGTTATTGCTATTTACTTCCGAAAGTAAAAGCAAACATCCGACATTTATTTAATCATCGTACGGAGTATTATTGTTATTCATTTCCAAACGTCAAAGGGATCATTCGACATTTGCTTTAGCATATTCGGGAGCTGAATGTTATGGTTATTATTTTACTTTCGAACGTAAAAGCAAACATCCGGCAAATTACTGATACTTTTCAAAAGATTTTCGCGGATCGATTTCAGCTAATTTCCTTCGTGTAGCCGATGGTTGACGGGAGAGTTTGATTTTCATATCATTAATTCCGCGCTGGAGCGCTCGGGCAAATGCGGGTGTTTAGACGAGCGTGAAAGTGCGGGCGACTTCCCTCGTCTGTACGCGTCCAAACGCCCGCGTATTACCTAGTACGCCCGGACGAAAGGGCTCCCCGCATTTGCCCTAGGGGTTTTCGTGACGTTTCCCGCGGTCGGCACTGTACTAACCCATCTGATTGCATAATAATGAATGATGATTCTGCAAAAAGTGCTGACCACCATGATTCATGTGATGTTCAGGAATCGACAGTTCTTATATTAAATGATGAACCAGCTGCAAATGATTTAGAGACTGAAGAACGTGTCTGTGAGCCTGTTTCTCTTTCAGATTGTGAATGTGGTGGAAGGCAATCATATTCTATGACCAAAACAATCGCACAAGGAAATTTTAATCAAGGTGATCAACGATTTGGTTATACTGCTGGCAAACAATGTGCATGTAATTCTCTTGTGGCCGTTCTCTACACCCAAACTAAGAATGGAAGCGAAATGAGACCTCATGATCTTGATCAGATTCTGACACTTGGGAATGAGTTGTATTATTACATAAAGAAAGATTCACCATTGAATGAAGAGCTTGTGATGATAGATGAATTACCCATGGAACTTCATATTCTGGATGAAAACTTTCAAATAACCTATGCTGAATCAAAATATGGTGTTTTAGATGGAAATCAAAACAATTTGTCAAATTTTGGTGCTTTGTCATTGAAGCAAGCATTAGAACAAGAACTGTGCAGATATGATGCATGTCTTATGAATTTTGCTGAGAGTACATTTGCAATCATTAGACATGACAAGGGTTATTATGTTTTTGATTCTCATTCCAGAAGTCATGATGGATACTTGGTTCAAGATGGATGCAGTGTATTGCTTAGCATTTCATCATGGCAAGGTATACAGGTGCATTGTTTGGATTTGGCAAAATCAATGGCATGTGATTTACGTACTACTCAGTTTGAATTAACTGGTCTGGCATTAGAATCAAATTGTAAGAAAAATGCATTGACAACTAGTGGCTCCAAGAGATCAAACCCAGTAAATAGTGCATGTGGGACTACAAATGATCAAAATAGCAACATTTCGAAACATTGTGATCACGTTAAAGGAATTAACAGTGATGGCTGTAAGACTCAAAATGAAACAAAGAAAATAAACAGTGATGACTATGGAAATACGAATGAAGTTGAATTTGTTTCAGTTGAGAAGACAACAGAAAGAAGAGATCAAAATTTCAAATTTGTTCCAATTACATACGCAGACAAGCAGTGTTTGTGCAATAAAATGAATGTCAGTTACAGTGGTACTGCCAGTGTGTCAGTGCACGATAGAAATGAAAGTTTGTGTATGAGGAAACCTGTAAATATCAAGAGAGTTAGAGGTGATGGCAACTGCTTTTACAGAAGTATTGCTCATGTAGTTACTGGCAGTGAAGGAAACCATTTTATTCTCAGGAAATCCAATGTGGCTCATTTACTGGAAACAGGCGATTTATTTAAATGTTTAATAGACACAGTGAAATATGAGAGTGTCAGGGACTTTGTTCTTCAAGAGAAATTGATGGATTTAGGAACATGGGCTGGTCACACAGATATTAGTTCAATGGCACATATGTTGGATCGTGATATATATGTGTATGATGATCGAACAAAAAATTGGCAAATACTGTCTGCAAGGAAACCTGGGTACTACAACAAAGTAACAACTGAGAGAGGCATATATATTCTGTTCACTGGAGGCAATCATTTTGACGCAGTGGAAAGTGTATCTGCTGTTCAGTCTGGTACTTTGGATGAGAAGTTACCTGTGTTTCATGTGAATTCAGATGCAGGTGTAGAAAATAAGAAGGAAAGGCATGATTTATCATGTAAGATTACTAGAACCCAAACATTAAACAAATGCAGTGTTGGAAAGAGGAAAATGACATCAAAACAAACAGTGGTGTCAAACCTGCCAGAGACACAAGTCCCATTACAAAGCACACGTGAACAGACAGTAAATGTTGATATTGATGCATCTGAGGTGAAACAAGTGGGAGAAATAAAACGTATTAATCTCAAGTACAGTCCTGTGAATAAATCTGATAGAGAGAAGTTTTGTTGCAAATTAGGTATAAAGGTTAATGACAAATGTAGCAGTGCTGATATGCAAAAAGATATGGTAGAATACGATGATATTACTATTCTGTCACAACCATTGACTATCTATAGAATTACTGGTGATGGAAATTGCTTTTACAGAGCTATATCATATGTCATATGTGGCAAAGAAGATTCACACCGTGATGTTCGAAAAGCAATAGTTAAGCATATTTTACAAAACAAGGGAGATTATGTGAGTTTTTTAAGATCAGGATACACAGATATTGTAAAATACATTGCAAAGGAAAGAGTGTTCAACAATGGCACATGGGCTACAGAATTGGAAGTAATGGCATTATCAAATCTATTAAGTACTGATATATATATATTTGACGTAAACTGTTCAAAATGGAAATTAGTTGGTGGAAGCAAACTTCAGTTTGGAATTATTTCATCACAAAGAGGTATTTATTTGCAACACATAAATGACAATCATTATGATGTTGTAGAATCTGTGTGTCAAAGGGTCCAAACACTAAGTTCATGCCAAAAGTTGACAAGATCACAAAATATTACTGGTATGGCAACACCTGTGACGAGAGTCACATCAAAGAGGAAAGTTACAAAACAAGTCAATGATTGTCAAATCAACGGATTGAATGATGAATTATTAGAGAATGACATGGAACCTGCAGTTAAAATGAGTAGGCACACTGAAGATACTGAAGAAGTGAAAACTACTACGCAAACTACGAAAAGGAAAAAACACAGAAAAAAAAGTAATGCTAATGTTAGCAGACAAAAAAATAGAGATCGAATGAGAGCACAGAGAGAAAAGGAAAGAAAAGAGCAAAGTCAGTTAAAAACAGAATTTTTATCAGACGATCAGTCTTTTCTATCTCGCAAACTTAAAAAAGCAGCTGCTGAGAAAGTGAAATATCAAATAGATGTACCTTACAGGTTAGAAAAGAAAATGGATGTTAAGAAGAGACTAAAAGACAGGTACTTGTTCAATCCCACTTTTAGAGAAAGGGTTAAGAAAAGTATGAGAGAGGTTTCAAATATTAAGTACAAGACAAATACTGCGTACAGGGAGCAGGTTGCGATGAGAAATGTAAAACGAAAAAAGCTGGAAAAAAGGAATATGAGAAATTGTGATTATGTTTTGAAGAAATTTAGGGAAATTATTTCACATGGCCCTGAATATGTTTGTTGTGTATGTTTAAAATTATTATTCAAAAATCAAGTATTGCAATGTACAAAAGCAAAATATAACAATTTGAAATGCTTAAAAGAGGAGTACTTGCATACTTGCAGTGATGACTGTGATGCTGACTGTCAAATAGTAAAGTCACCAAGAAATTCCTTATGGATTTGTTACACATGCCACAGAAAGTTATTAGCTGGTAATATGCCTGCTGAAGCTAGCAGAAATAACTTAGAATTACATGCTATTCCTGCGGAGCTTGGAAATCTGAATCAGTTGGAAACGCATTTGATTGCACTAAACATTCCATTTATGAAAATTTTGAACCTGCCTAAAGGAGGACAATATGGAGTACATGGCCCAACAGTTTGTGTACCTTCACGCACTAATGAAACCGTGAACATATTACCTCGACCAGAGACTGATGATCAATTAATACGCGTAAAACTGAAGAGGAAACTGTCATATAAAGGATATTATGAATATCAGTTTGTCAAGAAAAAGAATGTGCTTGCTGCGTTGGGATATTTGAAGAAAAATAATAAGTGGTATTCTGATATTGTTATTGATAATGAATGGAGTTCTGATTTATCAGAGAAAAATAGTCAAACAGCTTGTGTTGAACCATTGGATTCAAGTGAAACTAATGATGATGACAATGATGTAGAGGATGATCAAGATGGACGATTACAAGGCATTCAGTTAGACACATGTTTACAGAAGGTTGATATGAGGCAAGAAGTGCTTGATCAGTTTTTTGATGATATTATATGTTGTGCACCTTGTGAAAAGAATAGTCCTGTATCGCTGTTGATGGATAAGAGTAATGAGGCAAAATGTTTTCCTGCTCTATTTCCAACAGGCCAACCAACATTTCATGATACTAGGTTCATTGGAATAACCCTGGGACGTTATTTACATAATCGTCTGATGCATGTAGACAACAGATTTGCAAAAAATACAGAATATATTTTTTACGCTCAATGTGTTTATGAACTGCAACAAATACTTTCTAATGTTTCTATAGCTGTCAGAAAAAGCTCAGAGAAAATAGATGATCCCATGTTGATGAAATGTTCAGATCTAAAAGATGCAAAAAAACTTCATGACATACTGAATTCGAATAAAGGATACAAATTTCTGAAACAAATACGGGGAACACCTCCATACTGGCAATGTACACAGAAAGATGTGTTGGCAATGGTTAGACAACTTGGAAAGCCTACATGGTTTGCATCATTTTCATCTGCTGAAATGAGATGGCCTGAAGTTATTAATACATTGCTAAATCAACAAGGTGATAGAAGAAAAGCAGATGATTTAGATTGGACAGATAAGTGTAATTTATTAAAGTCAAATCCAGTGACAGTAGCTCGTATGTTTGACAAACGCTTTCATGCTTTTATGAACAAAGTGATTCTTTCTGACGCAGAACCTATTGGCAAGATAATTGACTATTTCTACAGAATTGAATTTCAACAAAGAGGGTCTCCACATACACACTGTCTATTCTGGGTTGAAAATGCACCTAACTTGGGTATTGACAAAGATGAAAATGTTACAGATTTTGTTGATAAGTACATTTCATGCAACATTCCATGTGAGGATGAAGATGAAGAGCTATATGAAATAGTAAAGAATGTTCAGCTTCACTCAAAGAAACATTCAAAATCATGCAAAAAAAAGGGAACAACCTGTAGGTTTAATTTTCCAAGACCACCTTCTGAAAAAACATTTGTTGTGACACCTGATGATAACCTAGAAGATACTGATGAAGCTCAAGATATTCTGTCAATAGTAAAGAATTGTTCATGTATGGAAGGGAAATATGATAATGCTAGACAGCTCTTTGAAGCTCTTGGGATGTCTCAAAAAGAATTTGAAGATGCTTATAATGCTGTAGCTACAAAAGAAGATATAGTCATGAGAAGAGATCCAAAAGATATATGGGTGAATCAATATAATTCATTCTTACTCAGAGCTTGGAATGCCAATATGGATTTGCAGTATATAACAAATGAGTATGCCTGCATTGTTTATGTTGTGTCATACATGTCAAAAGCGGAAAGAGAGATGGGTTTGCTCTTGAAAAATGCAGAAAGTGAAATGAAAGAGGGCAATGAAGATGCTCGAAAAAGTATGAAAGAAATAGGACATGTGTATATGCAAAACCGTGAAGTTTCAGCACAAGAAAGTGTGTATCGTGTTTGTAGCCTGAGATTGAAAGAATGCTCAAGGAAAGTAGAGTTTATACCTGTTGGACCAAACCCTGTGAGAATGAGTTTACCACTGAGTGTTATTCAAAACAGACGAGATGATGATGATAGGAGTCCATGGATGCCAAACAGGATTGATAAATACAAAGCCCGACCTGATGGTCTTGAATTTGAAAATATGTGTTTAGCCACATTTTGTTCAAAGTATAGACTGCTCAGTGAGTCTGATATGAAGGGTAAAAAACAGAAACAGAATGTGTTCAAACTGAGAGATCAGTTGGGCTATGTTCAAAAACGATCAAGAACCAATGATGCTGTAGTGAGATATCCTCGTTTTTCACCGACTGTAAGCCCAGAAAAATATTATCAGAGTATACTGCAACTATATTTGCCATTCCGCACTGATAAACAGTTAAAACCTAATCAATTTTTGACATATCAGGAATTTTACGAAACTGGATCTGTACGAATGTATAATAAGAACCTGGAAAGTGTCAAAAATATTGTCAATGGAAATCTCAGGCAGTTTGAAAAAAATGCTGGTATAATTGATCAAGCACAAGAATATCTTGAGAAATTTGGTCCACAAGAAGACGCATGGGGATTACTTTGTCCAGAAACAGAAATTGAAAGACATGAAACAGCTAAAATCCGTGAAAAAGTTGATGGTGTTGACAGTGAATTTAGAATCCCAGATCTTGAGTCTAAATCTCAAGAGAAAGAGTCATACGGCATAGAATTTCGATCATGTAGCATTTCGAGAGAAGACAGTAATGTCTTATTAAGAACTTTAAATAACAAGCAGCAAAAGGTGTTCTACAAAATACGACAATGGTGTCTTGACAGAGTTAATGGAAAAGAACCTACACCATTTCAGATATTTGTGACAGGCGGTGCTGGAACAGGTAAAAGTCATCTTGTGAAATGCATATGTAATGAAGGGACAAGAATTCTTAGCAGAATGATGCACAATCCAGATGATATTTCAATTATCAAAGTAGCTCCAACTGGAATTGCAGCTTACAATATTAATGGTAGTACTATTCATAATGCTCTGTCTATACCCATTTCTGCTACACTACCATACCAACCGCTTGGAGAAGAAAAGATAAGTCATGTACGTAATCAGCTGGGTCAACTGCAGATATTAATAATTGATGAAATATCAATGGTTGATCAGAAGCTATTGTGGTATATACATGGACGTTTAAGGCAAATAAAGCAGACACGTGATGATGCTCCATTTGGAAAGGTTTCAGTTATTGCAGTTGGAGATTTCTATCAGTTACCCCCAGTAAAAGGTACTCCTTTGTATAAAGATACACTGCAAAGTTATTTGTGGACAGACCACTTTTCTATAATTAACTTAGATGAAATAATGAGGCAAAAGGGTGATGTGGAATTTGCTATTCTTTTGAACAAATTAAGGATGAAAGGAAAGCAAGATGAATTATCTAGTGATGATTTAGCAGTTCTTAAATCATGCCAAACTGGAGAACAATGTGAGGATGCGTTGCACATATATTCTTCAAACAAACAAGTAAATGACTGGAATAAAATAATGCTTCAAAAGAAATGCACAAATATCATATGTATTCATGCAGAAGATTCTGAACTTGATAATGAGGGTAAAAACAAAACATGTGACAAACCACGGAGATATGCCTGTACAAAAGCTTCTTTGCCAGCGTATCTTTGGATTGCTGAAAATTCTAGAGTGATGCTTATCAAAAATGTGAATGTGACCAAAGGTTTATCAAATGGCTGCATTGGCACTGTAACTGACATAATAAGAGTAAATGAAAATACTAGACCTACAAGTGTGCTGGTGAAATTTGACAATGAAAAAGTAGGAACTCAATCAATAGAAATGCAACAGGAATCAATTGGAAAAAAATATACCAGGAAGCAATTTCCCTTGAAATTAGCATATGCATGCACAATACATAAAGTACAAGGCATGACGATGGAAAAAGCTGTTGTTTCTCTGAAAAACATATTTTTGCCTGGACAAGCATATGTAGCTCTGAGCCGTGTTACATCATTATGTGGATTAACGATTGAAGATTTTGATCCAAAAGTCATATATTGCAATCTAGCTGTTAGAGAAAGTTTAGAGAAAATGCCAACATTTGTTGATGAAAAGAACATTGACAATGATGTTTTCATTGCAACTATGAGCATAATGTTGCATAACATTCAAGGTCTTAAAGCACATTTCAAAGATATCCAATCAAACTTCCTATTTAGAAATTCTGATATTATTTGCCTAACTGAAACTTGGCTTAATGATGACATTTTTGATGTGAATTTAGATCAGTCTAAAATGTACAATCAGCCTCGGTCAAAATCTTATTCAGATGAAAGCCCGTTATTTTCTGTGATGAAAAATCAAGCAAATGGTGGAGTTGCAGTATATAGTAAAATCAAATCTATTAGCAGGCTGGATTTGCATGTCAATAATCTGGAATATATTACATTTGCGGTTACTTGTCCTTCATGTCTCATTTCAGTGATATATAGACCTCCTAGATATGACAAGAAACAATTTTGTGAGAAACTGACGAGATTACTCATAGAATTGCAGCAAAGAAGTACAAAATGCATAGTTATGGGTGACTTCAATGAAAACCTCAGACAAGGTTCAAGTGATTCATGTGTGCATAAATTGATGTGTTCTTATGGATATCAACAACATGTGCTTGATGCTACTACAGAAGGTGACACATTGATTGATCATGTATATAGCATAGGTATTGATGCACTTCATGCTGAAGTTATTCCACTTTACTACAGTTATCATGAGGCTGTTAAAATTCAGTTTTAATAAATTTTATTCTCATGAATAACATTGTAAGTTTATTTAAAGTAATTTCACATACAATATGTACTTAAATCACTTAGAATGTATTTTTATTATATATACCAATTGTGTTTCATTTTGTGAAACAGAATAAAGTAAACAGAATAATGTGAGATGAGTAGAGTGTAGGACAATAATGACAGCCAAGTATCTTATTGTATTAACACAAACATTACAATGTCAACTCAAGGTGATTGAAGTGATATAATATGCAATGACCAAAAGTGCAAAGAATTGAAAGATGTGCTTAAAATATGGTTGTGAATATAAAAAAAGTCCTGAACAATGTAAGCAAGACAAGTGAATAGAAAACAGTAATATTATAACACAAATGAAATAGTGACAGGACTAACATAAGGACAACTGAACAGACAGATAATATCACAGATACAATGCTCTTTGACCTTTATAGATCTATTGTATTTTTGGTAGTGCATGACATGATGAAAGGAAAAAGGCAAATATTGTAGCATTGCAAAAATGACTGATAGATACTCTAATTCTAAACGTTAGTGTAATACAGCTGTAGTGGCGATAACATATCGATGGTCAATACCATGATAAGATTTACCAATTCTTCCCAAAGTAGTTGCTCTCATTTTAAAATTAAAGGTTGGGTGTGTTTTGATTGTTGCATGCAAATTTAAGAAGGAACAGAATTATAACAAAATGAAGAGGTTCACAGTTCAAGTAGAATGGACAAAGGAAAGACATAAAAGCTGATGTAGAACAGAAGAACAACATTGCATAGAAAATTATTATTTTCACTTCGTGAAATTTGATTTTGCATCATGATAATTTCAAAAGTGTCGTGTGCGCCACTGTATTTATTCAGAAAGTCAAATGCTCATAAGGATAAGCTTTCTTTATTGTTTGATAAGTATAAAGAGCAGAAGAGAATCGATGAAAAGAAAGTAATGAAAATAAAGTTGTATATCTTACGCAAAATTTTGATGTGCATTCATGTTTTTTATTTCATACTAACAATGAATACTTTATGCATGTAAAACAACACAGAGTGACACCTATGACTGCTCATGTATAGCACAGGTTACAATCTATCATGTATGTGGTACATTGTGTAGCACAGCTTTTGAATTAATTAATTGCTATGATTTACTAGTGTTTGCCAGGAATTGTAAATGCAAGGAACTGGTGACATAACTCATTAGTCTTGGACTATGTATCTAACATGTTTATGCCTTTGCTTTTGTCTGGTGAAGGTTGAACTGGTCTGTGTTTGTGCCTGCCATATCCATCCTTTCATCCAGCTGTCTTAAGAGGTGAGTTTTTTTTTCTTCTCCCCTCCCATTGTTTTTTTATATGTCTTGTTCAATAGGCACTTTCACTTTTGAGAAAGGCAGGCCCTATCTTACTCGGTGTTCAGCTACTCAAGTTGTGTATCCCTCAAACAAAGTTTGGAGGATACTATGCTTTTGGTTTCATTGCAGAGATTTTCTTTTTAGTGCTCTACTAGCTGCAGTTTTTCTTACATTGTCTTCAAATTTGGCATGAAGGTGTATTATGGTAAAATGTAGAAGCCTATTGTTTTTAGTGATATTGCCCTTGCCTGGTCCACCTTTATACATGAAAAGGTGAAGTTATCAGGGTGTGCTTGTGTGTGTGATGGTGACCTTGTTTCTTTTGGGGGCATGCATTTGTAATAACAGTAGGTAAATATAAGATAAAGATCAACTCTTTATGTGCCACATTTGCACGTTTGACTCAGTCGATGGCGTGCCAACTTCGCATATTCTGGTCAAACCCATAAACCCACAAATTTGATAATTCGCCAATGTCGCACAACAGTGAAAGCTTTTCTTGCACTTCCATTGATTAACGTGTAGCTGGCAGTGTATGTGGTGATTGATTACCAAAGGGTTTCTTCTTATAATATAGATTGCCATGTAAATTTCAAGTTTATGTCACTATTTTGTGTCAAAAAGTCATACCTTCATAGTATAGTAACTGCTGGTCATTTCAAAGAAAACCAATCACCATTTTGTCATGCAATTTTCATCAAAGCAAAGTTTGGCATTTTGTTTACAACATTGCTCACTACAAGTCCAGCTTAACCACTGTTGAAAGGAATCTACGTTTGTATTAAAGTTACATAGATGTGAAAATTAGAATATTTTTTCTCAAAGCATGACTATGTTGATGTCTCTGAATAATGTGGCACATAAGGGTTTGCACCATGGTTCACAAAGAGTTAGAAATAATACAAAGCTAATAATATGCTGTGAATGTTTCAGTGTATTTGCATTCATAAGTAATCATTAAATGAAATTGATTCAATGTGTCTGAAATACATATAATAAGTAAAGTTAACAATCCATGACATTTAATATACTGATGAACATTTATGCTTTTCTCTCATTCCACCAAAATATTTTTATGCTTGTGTTTCAGCAATGTGCAAAGGGCAGTATCCCGCATTGGTAGCATTAAAATGTCTTTCTGGCCAGGCTTTGCTGAATGGAGAGAACCCGCCAGCGTCGCATTGCACTTTTGGTGTGACATGGAAAGTAAGAGTGTACTGGTTCACAAGGCTCAAAACTGATGAATCAGACCACTTGTGGATCATATCTTTCTCAACTGTGTTGATGACAGTCTATCTTGGAGCAAACTGCATTAAAAAGGCGAAGCACCAGATGAATAACTTCCAAGTGTCTCGAAACTTTCTTTTTCTTAACTTTCTAGTATTACCAAGAGCAGTCAACATTATTCATCATGATTGTAAAAGAGCAAGTATAATTCATTTTTGACGTGTCTGAATTATTGTAATATAACTTGGGCAATATCAAATGCAAGTTTACCTTTCAGTTATAATGAAATTGTGATATGATGAAGTAAAACTGCTAGTGTTGTACTGAAGATTTCAACATAACAGGAGTCCATTATAAGTAAATGAAACTATGTCTGTTGCGACACAATTTATTAATGACATGTACAGTATGATAGGAAACATTGTTGGGTTTGCTGGAGTGATGAGCTTCACTCCAAGAAAGGAATTCTTACCTCAATGATTTTTTTTTTTTTTTTTTTGGTGTGCGCCTCCATAGGTAGTCCCACCCATTTAGGGCTCTGGTTATATTGTCTCTTTTACCAGGTTTTTGCTGCATTTTTGCAGTATGGTTGTTTATATTGTATTCTGTTTGTGTCAAGGATCTTGCTACACCATTTCCAGTCAATTTGTTGGTAAGATAGCTGTGTACTTAAGCAGTTGAATTTTGAATCTTGATACAGTAGTCGACCCTATTGCCATTTTCAGTGTCCAGTGTTGAACTCGTGCTTAGTGCATCTTACATGTGTACTTGCTTTGTACTTCCAATAGCACCTTTTGTTGTCACACTGTTCACATGTGTATGTCAATGGCATCACCTCCACAGCAATGGAGGGGATTAAGATCTGGCGTCTCTGGAATCTCTTCTTTTGTATACCTCTGATTGTATCTCTCTTGAACGTGAACCATATGTTCATGCTGCCAACTAATGCTTGTAACTGTAATAACAGTCAACTTTGTCCTGTTCAGAGGCTTGTCAGACACTGTAGTAAACCTGTTGCATACTATAGCAAAACATGTGTATGTTTTCAGGTAGCCATCCTACTGTCCGGTGACATTCAAACAAACCCATGTCCACGTGTTGAAGTCAATGTAACGCAACATGCTAACAAGCATTGAAGCAGTTTTCAACCGAAAATTGTATTACATATGATGTACATGCCCTTCAACAGTTTAATGGGAAGCCTAATCATCTACTTCCTTTGACTGTTTGGAGAAGGGTATGTGATTTGGGGATTGCACAGCAGTGGCGTACTCACAGGGGATGTTGCAGGCGGAGGATACCAAGGTCACAATCCCTTTGCAATGCTTCCAATGGGTCACAATTTGGTTTATGAAGCGCAAGATCCTTGACAAATATAGTTGATGCAGTGTCAACTCTGATCATAGATAGTGATATTGATGTGTTAGTCATCACTGAGTCATGGCTTTCAGGTGACCAGAGGGATGAGCCTACCCTTGCTGAATTGAAATTATCCCTTCCAAATTTCAATATTATCAAACATCCTAGAAAGACATCTAGAGGAGGTGGTATCCGCGTCCTGTATAGGTCTGCTGCGCGTTGTGTTGTCAATGACACACACAAGTTTTTATCTTTTGAATTGCTAAATCTCATGATTTATCTCATTTCTTCATCTACTGTTCAGGTTTATCGCATTTATCGCCCACCCCATTCCTCTCGTCACACCTTTGCCAGCAACGACTTTCTTGATGAGTTTTTAACTCTCCTCAAGTGCTGGTGTTGATGCTCATCTAACCATTCTTCTTAATGGTGACTTTAATATACATCTAGATGGTTCTGCTGATAGATTTGCTCAGTCTTTTCTCAATGCCGTTGAAGCCTTTGGGGTTTCATCAACATGTTAAAGGTACCACTCACAAAGCAGGCCTCACACTTGATTTGGTTTTTGGTAGGAAATGTGAAGATCTAATTTCCCATATCAATGTATTGCCATATTTGCCATCTTATCACTCCGCCATTCTTTCTGCCATTAATCTAAAAAGCCCACCAAATCCCAGAAGGAAAGTTAGTTTTAGAAAGCCTCACAATATTGTCACCAACTCTTTCCTCCATGATATTAAACAGGCTTTGTAGATTTCCCAGTGTGCACCTTGTCCTACAGAAGCAATTCCAATGTATAATAATAACATGCTGAGTAATCTGTTGGACAAGCATGCCCTTGTTAAAACTGTGACTGTGACAATTAAACCTAATGCCCCTTAGTTCTGTGATGAGATTAGGGAGGCGAGGAGGCGTCGGCGTCGTGCTGAACGTCGCATGTTGAAGTCCAGCATGCAGACTGACATGGAACCGTATCATCAACGACATGAGTTGTACTACAGTCTGATTACTAATGCAAAGTCCTAGTACCTGAGAAAAGAGATAGCCAATGTTGACTCGAAACGATTATTCAACTTCGTGAACAAGCTGTCCACCCCTTCTGAATCTTCTATTTATCCTGAACACTCATCTGATTCAAAACTGGTGCACAGGTTCCGAATTTTCTTCATGAAGAAAATTGATGATATTGTGTCTTCGTTTGCATCTGACGTGAACCATTTGGAGTTAACCGTCCAGGCTCCTGAGAACTCTTTGAACTGCAACCTGAACGAGCTTAATCCAGTCACCGATGCTCAGCTTCAATGTCTCATCATGCTATCTCCACCAGTTCTGTAGTGAGATTAGGCAGGCCAGGAAGCGTCGGCATCGTGCTGAACGTCGCATGTTGAAGTCCAGCATGCAGACTGATATGGACCTGTATTGTCAACAATGCGAGCTGTACTACAGTCTGATTACTGACGCAAAGTTCAAGTACCTGAGAAAAGAGATCGCCAATGGTGACTCGAAACGATTATTCAACTTCGTAAAGAACTGTCCACCCCTTCTGAATGTTCTATTTATCCTGAACACTCATCTGATTCAAAACTGGCGCACAGGTTCGGCATATTCTTCATGAAGAAAATCACTGATATTGTGTCTTCCTTTGCATCTGACGTGAACCATTTGGAGTTACCCATCCAAGCTCCTGAGAACTCTTTGAACTGCAACCTGAGCGAGTTTAATCCAGTCACTGTTGCACAGTTTGACATCTCACCATGCTACCTCCACCAAAATCTTGCAGTCTGCACCCTCTTCCAACTTGGCTGCTCGAAGAATGCCTTGATATGCTGGTTCTGGTTTTAAAAAAACATCATTAACACATCATTGTCATCGGGCATAGTTCCAATACCTTTCAAGACATCTCTTGTTTCCACTCTGTTGAAGAAACCGAACCTAGATCCCGATGTCCTGAGCAACTACTGACCAATTGCTAATCTGCCTTTTGTGAATAAGCTTCTTGAAAGGATCGTGTCTACAAAGTTGATTCTTATGTTGACAGTAATCATCTGCTTCCTACAACCCAGTCAGCATACTGCAACCTCCACTCAACAGAAACAGACTTGTTAAAAGTGCTCAACGATCTCCTTTTTGCTGTCGACAAGGGCAATGAAGCTGCTCTTCTTCTTCTTGACTATTCAGCTGCATCTGACATGCTCGACCACACGTTGCTACTACAACGACTAAGTAATGACTATTCCATGACAGGCACTGCCATCCAATGGATCAAGTCATATCTTCAAGATCACACACAGAGGGTGATAATCAATGGGACCTGGTCACGTCCTAGTCCTATCAGCTGCTGAGTTCAGCAAGGATCTGTTGCCGGCCCCCTCCTTTTTCACCACTATACAGGTCCACTCATCAGAGTCATCAACTGTCATCATGGAGTCAACTACGCTATGTATGCTGACGACACTCAAATTTACGTAACTATGTCACCTGGTGATAGGGTTGCTGCTGTTAGTTCACTGAGAGAATTTCTCAACGACACGAAAGCCTGGTCCACTGCCAACAGACTCCGTCTGAACGATGACAAGTCTGAACTCATCAATTTCTCATCACAGTTTAGGAGCACAGTTCCTCTTCCAGATCTAACTACTGGGGATGGGGTTATTTAGGTCTCTGACTATGTTAGAGACCTTGGCTTTACTTTGGACAAACACTTAACTCTTAAACACCATATCACAAACATTAGTAAGTCTGCAACATGGGGTATTCCCAAAATAGGGAAAATCAGGTGTTTGCTTGATCAATCCCGGCTTGTCCACGCCTTTGTCTCTTCCTATTTCCATTACTGCAACTCCCTCCTTGCCGGCCTCCTTCTTTCTCACACATCCCCTCCCCATCGTACCCAAAATTCAGCCGCTAGATTAGTCTCCCTTAGTAGGAGACATGACCATATATCTCCTGTTCTCCGCTCACTCAATTGGCTTCCAGTCCATTCCCGTATTACTTTCAACATCCTACATTTGACGGACAAAATCACACATAATCATGCACCCATATAATCTTCAAATCCTAGTCTCTCTCCGCTCCTCTTCTTCAGCCAGACCCCTCCGTTCCTCTTCCCTTGTCCAATTACTTCATGGCCCACGTACAAAAACCTGTTATTGTGACTGAGCCTTCTCTTCCATCGCTCCCACTCTTTGGAATAAGTTCCTTTCTTTATATTCAGAAAGCCTCATCTGTTGAATCATATAAAACTCTTCTCAAATTCACCTGTTTAATCAGTTGTAATTTTTTTTTTTTGGAGGCGCACACAGTTATCAATTATTGTACCATTGTATCACATGAATTTTTCTTATCTTTTCTGTTCTTTTTTCTTCATTTATTACTGTTGATGCTGATTTTGTTAATGTTATTGTGTTTTCTAATGTGTTTGTATGAGTAGCGAAAGTGCACTCAGAAACATCAATATGAAGAGCCACATAAATGCAAATATTATTATTGTTGTTATTATTATTATTATTAATTTATGTGTGACCACAATTTAGAATATTTGATTACATGCAGTTTTGCCCAAAATAATATTGTCAAGCCCTTCAAAGGTGACGAAAGACTAAATGATTGCCTGTGGCCTTTGTTTGTTCCACATCTGTTCGTAATGCTGCAAACACCTGAAAACTCTCTGCTGAGGACTTGAATTTCAATTGAACTTAGAGGGAGAGTGGTTTACAAAGTTACACAATTTACCAAGCATGAAGGTCACCTCAAGGTCAAGGTCACAGGCAGGGGTCAACAAACCTTAAGGCCCAATGTTAGGTTTTTACGGCGCAATGTTATTATGGCCCGTATGTTTTGATGCCTATGTCCATTTATGACCAAAGTTGTATGGTAGCATCCTTTGAGGATTTGAAGATCAGCACAAGATCAATGGTCACAGACAGGGGTCAATAAACTTGAGGGTCCAATGTTAAGTTTTCACACACGTTGTGATTATAGCTCAAAACTTTTGATCCCTTAAATTCTTTTGTGACCAAACTTGGCTGGTTAATGTCCTGTGGGAAAGTGCAGGTCACCGCAAGGTCAAAAGTCATAGGCAACGTCAATGAAGTTCTGGTAGTTTGAAAAACATAAATTTCTTCTACTTAAATGAACTAGACACATTTTGTTACTAGCCTTGGTGTAAGTTTAAGTTATTCATTTGTGCAAATTGTGAGGAACTTCACCTAAAGGGGGAATTTCTTGACTAGAAATAAATTTAGTAGATGCATAGGAAATAAAATGTTTTGTCTATTTCGTAGGATTTTAATGAAGAGTATCATACTGTTGAATTACACATGCTGTCACATGTACATGTACGAGCACATATAAATACAGGCAAATATTTGCTAAGTATTCAGCTGTAGATGCAACATGCAGTAAGATTAATATACGTATGGAATCTGTATTGTTCTGTTTTGCCTGAGCGTGACACACCCTTTTAGATATGAAAGTTCTGAGAATTCTGAGCAATCTGGGGGAAAAAGTCAAAAAGGCAAAGAGGGCAAATAACGTCGAATATCAGAATTGTTTTAAAACAAATAATGCACGTGATGCATGGAAGTGTACATGTATGCAATTGATGACTGGTTTTTCATCGAAAACAAAGAAAATGTTGTGTTCCCTGGGGAGAATGCAAAACGATTTGCAAATGATCTGAACAGATTTTATTGCAGATTTGAAAGTGGTGATTGTGAGTATCTTCTTACTACTCAACATAACCACCTTTTCCAATCTGATGGTTGTTGGTCACTATTTCATCTGGAAGGGTTGAGAAGCTCTTTGAAGATGTTAACACTTGGAAGGCAATGGGTTCTAGTAAAATTCAGGGAAAATTTGTAAAAGACTGCACATCACAGTTAGCTGTTCCCTGTACGAAACTTCCAAAAATCCATGTCTAGTCATGCTGTTCCAGCATGTGGAAGACAGCAACAACAACACTTGTAAGAATATTTCTTCAGTGGTAATTCATGGTGTTGATATTCAGGCCATTGATAATTATAAGTATCTGAGCATAGTGATTGACAGCAAGCTTAATTGGGGAAAACGCTGCATTGGACTGGTCAGTTAGTGTGCACAAACAATGGAGATTTCCAAAGGAAATTGAGATTATTCCGTGTTGATACTACCACCTTTTTCTTGCAGATGGTTCAGCATGTCTTCATGGAACTTGATACATATGCATGATCTGACTGGCAGGAATTGTGTAGGGAATTTAGGGGTCATAGGTCAATAATCAGGGGTCAAACATCAAGGTCAACTCCTCAAAATGGTGGTGTTTCCCTCATATACTAGTATATGCAATGCTTGCATTATTAGTTTTAAAACTTAACATACACATGTATTACCTAATGGAGATTCTCTGGGAAATCTCCAGCCAGAAGACCAAAGGTAAATGTTAGGGTCAAATGTCAGGTTTGAATAAAAAAAAAAAAATCTATTTCGTACTGTAATTACACTCTTTCTTCACACCTTAAAAATTACTCAATGCATAAACTAATAATAGGGTTAGCCAAAAGTCAAGTAAAAATTCTCAATTCCCTAAATATGTGTACCTGCACTTTTAGATAATTACAGCACACAACAGTGAAAGTTTAAGGAAAATTGGACAATCCATTTGAAAGCTATACATTTTTAAAGTATCTGCACAGTCACTGCTGAATGACAAAACTACCACAGTGTATGATGTGATATGCGAACAAGGATATAAAGAAAATAAAATTACACTTTCACAAAACTTCACTTTTTTAATAAAGTGTTCATTTCTTCAACTCTTTTGCTTACACATGTTAAGGGTAATACTATTCCCCCAGCCTTCTGAAAGAGAGAAATCAAGTGTTCTTGTGTTATGCAAGAATCATATAAATATGTTGAATTTTCTTTATTCTTTCGTCACATAGTTGTACTCATGTGACATCACAAGCTATAGTAGTCTTCTCATCCAGCCTTGAGTGAGCAGAAACTAAAAAGATTCATAACTCTTGAATGGATCATCTAATTTCCTGAAACTCTCACTGATGTGTTCTACTAGTACTGCTGCATTCACTCAACCCACATGTCTATGAAGGTGGACTTGTCCTTTAAAAAAGCAATAAAGAAACAAATCACAACACTTACATTTTGCCAAGAATCTACTTTCTTAAGCCAATCAAATGCACATATGTGCAAGACATGTTGTTGTTGCTTTTGTGTGTGTTTGTCACAAAAGATGTTCTCGTAATCACACTTCTCCAAGAAGCTTTGTAGAACTAAATTTTTCCACAGTTTTAAACATTATTTCACATTTGGTATATTTAATGATCTGGAGGTGTAGTTATATTAGAATAATATGCACTTAAGCTTGAAAAGACGAAGGTGGATTGAACCTTGAATTACAGAATTTAACATGAATGTGCAGTTGTGGTGTTTATTAGGAAATCATATCTCAAACAATTTCCTTTGAAAGAAACATGCAGTTTTAAAAAGAAACCTGACATTTTTGGACAATGATTGACACTTGTGATCTCAATATTTCGTTTCTCCACAACGTATTCCAGAACAAAAAGGGACAATCCTAGTACAGAAGAGGTATACCTGATATTAGGTGAGGTCTTATGTGTGTGTGAATTAGCTATTACTCATCTTTTGTTACAAAATTTGTTGTAAATCTTGGGTTTGCTGCTCCTCCTCATATGTATTAATTCAAAGGCATTTTCGTTTAAAAAAAAAAGCACATCACTGAAACAGAATGGAATGAGAATTTTTTTTTTTTTTTTTTTTACAGTACTAATGAGGACACATGGTCACACAATTGTTATTGTCAGACATCTGAATAAACTCATTAAGATGCATACAGTCAAGAAACAAGGACAAGCATTATATTCAGGAAAGAAAGCAGTTTGTTATCTTTCTGAAGAAGTTGTGTATGTGTGCCTGTGTGTGTGTGTGTGTGTGTGTTTTCACTGGAGATGGCACCCACTGTATGAAAATTACAGGGTAATACACAACAGCATGAAAGTTACAGGGTACATGAAATAGTTGTGCAGAGGTTAGCTCAGAAAGTGCATAGCCTATCAATGTCAAACTTTTACCATACATGTATGGTGTCCCAAAGACGACAGATCTAGTAAAATCATTGTGATCAGTTGACCGTGACGTCACTATGATGTAATCATATGAAAACACATTTTCATTCATATCTCATTAATGGAATTGAATTTTTCAATCACATTTACGTCACATATATTTTAAGTCAAGCGATTCTACTCATATTCTCAAAATTCATATTTATCTTGTCTGTGCAAATTGGAATCAAATGTCATATGTACTTCTTTCTGTTATCTCTATGGGAGGGAACTTTTTTAAATGTGAAAATAAACATGATTGTCTTTATCGAGCACTTGCTCACATACCCTTCGGTGAATTTCTCCCAGATTTTAATATGTTGTAGCTGAGACTGTGCGCTATCATTATGTGCCCTTTGTTTTTTCATACGATGTCGAGATCACGTTAAAAATCTTGGTTGAAATTAAAGCTTATCTTCGATGTATTCAGATATTTCTTTCTGCAACTTTCTTTGCAATAACTCAAGAAAACATGCCCTATCACCACCATATTTTGCACATGTTTAGTTCATGTCACGTACATTATTTCATGAAATAACAACTACTTGATTGGACAATATCTTGGGTATATAAATAAGGGTCAAAGGTCATAAATGTTGCACTTTGTACCTTGGTGAAAACCTGTCCTATCTTTGCCATATTTTGCACACGCATATAGACGATGTCGCAAGAATCATTTCACAAAATAACCACTTTTTCCTCAGATGCCATCTTGAGGGTGTAAAGTTGGGTCAAAGGTCATATGTATTCGTTGCTGTATCTTCGTTATTCAGTGTATACAGAATTTGGTACCAAAGATGGCAGAAATGACTCCCTTTTCTAAATGAGAATCCAAACATCACACGGCCAATGTCTCTAAACACAGATGAAACTTGCATGGTCATGCCTATTGCGATCAGGACTCGAAACATTGATAAAAAAAAAAAAAAATCGGATCACCTTAATTTGTCAGTGATGACAAATTACAATCTCTAGTTCTTCTTTGTTTCTTTATTTCTCCTCAAAAGTTGTGCAGAGGTTAGCTCAGAAAGTCCTCTGCCTATCAATTTCAAAATCATACCATGTATGTATCATGTCACAAAGATGACAGATCTAATGTATCATAGTGATCAGTCGACCGTGACGTCACGATGACGTCATTATATGAAAACACATTTTCATTCATATCTCATTAATGGAATGCAAATTTTCAATGAAATTTACGTCACGTATATTTCAAGTCAAGCGCATTCTACTCATATTATCAAAATTCATATTTATTATTAAAACGTGCGCGTACGCGCGCGTTGAAATATTTGTATGCTCCAATCGAGCTCAAAATCTTTTTGCACACGTTTCAGACCATTTGGAGCATTTTTTGAAAAATTGAAAAAATCGGACGGACGCGTACGCGCGCGCACATATACGCACGCACAGCTCATATGCAATACAAATTTCCCGTTCTTTGACACGGATCAGATGCCTGAAATATCAAAGAATATTTTTACCAAGTTTCAAGTCAATCCGACTCAATATGACGTCATACGGGCCAGTCAAAGTTGAAATTCCGCGCGCGCGTCAATGGCGATATACAGTGCAACTATGCCAAAAAACCGCCAATTTGAAATCCGATTTTACTCGTCAGGATGGACGGTGACCCCCCATTTTCTTTACATATTCTGAAAGCTGATGAGTTGTACATGTCATTTCATGGGTTGGCAATGCTGACAAAATGATTAAAAGATATCAAATTTCTTAATGAAATAAAAAATGTAAATTTTCAAAATGACGTCATCAAATTTCAAGTTTACTCGAGCGTATCTCACTTATCCTTTGCCAATTTTCACCCAGTTTTCAGTATGTTGTAGCTTATGAACTGCTCTTTCATAAATGTAATTACACAATTTTGATTAGATGACGACATCACCTCGAAAAAATGGATTGAAAGTAACCTTGTCGAAATTGACCAGTTTACGTGTAATCTCTATGGGAGTGCAATTTTTATGGAAATGAAAATTGACATGACTATCTTTATCGAGCACTAGCTCACTTATGCTTCAGTGAATTTCTCTAAGATTTTAATATGTTGTAGCTGAGACGTAGGGCTATCGTAAGTGTGCCCTTTGTTATTTCATACAATGTCGGGATCACGTGAAAAAACTTGGTTGAAATTAAAGCTTATCTTCGATGTACTGAAATGTTTCTTTCTTTCTGCAACTTTCTGTGCAATAACTCAAGAAAAACATACCCTATCACCACCATATTTTGCATATGTTTAGATCATGTCACGAACATTATTTCACAAAATAACAACTACTTGATCAGACGCCATCTTGGGTATGTAAATTAGGGTCAAAGGTCATAAATATTTCATCCTGTATCTTGGTAAATGTATGTCCTATCTTTCTCATATTTTGCACACGTAAAGACCATGTTACAAGGATCATTTCACAAAATAACCACTAATTGCTCAGATGCCATCTTGGGTGTGGAAAGTGGGGTCAAAGGTCATACGTACTTCTTTCTCAATCTTCGCTATTACGTGTTATCTCTATGGGAGGGAGTTTTTCTAGATGCGAAAATTGACATGACTATCTTTATCAAGCACCATCTCACTTATGCTTCGGTGAATTTCTCCTAGATTTTGATATGTTGTAGCTGAGCCTTTGTGCTATCATATAAGTGCCCTTTGTTTTAGCACACGATGTCGGTATCACGTCAAAATACTTGGTTGAAATTAAAGCTCATCAACGAAGTATTGAAATATTTCTTTCTTTGCGCAAATTTCTTTGCAAAAACTCAAGAAAAACATGCTCTAACACCGCCATATTTTGCACATGTTTAGTTCATGTCACCTACATTATTTCTTAAGATAATGACTTCTTGATCAGACGACATCTTGGGTATGTAAATAAGGGTCAAAGGTCATATATGTTTCATCCTGTATCTTGGTGAATACCTGTACTATCTTTCCCATATTTTGCACACGTATAGACGATGTCGCAAGAATCATTTCACAAAATAAACACTTTTTCCTCAGATGCCATCTTGGGAGTGTAAAGGTGGGTCAAAGGTCATATGCATTTGTTGCTGTATCTTTGTTATCTAGTGTATACACAATTTCGTACCACAGATGGCAGATATGACTCCCTTTTCTAAATGAGAATCCAAACATCACACGGCCAATGACTCTATACACAGATGAAACCTGTGCGGTCATGCGTATTGCGATCAGGACTCGAATTATTGATTAAAAAAAATCGGATCACCTTAATTTGTCAGTAATGACAAATTACAATCTCTAGTTCTTCTTCTTTATTTCTTTATTTCTCCCCAAAAGTTGTGCAGAGGTTAGCTCAGAAAGTGCTATGTCTATCAAGTTCAAACTTATACCATGTATGTATCGTGTCCCAAAGACGGCAATCGAACTAAAATCAAAGTGATCAGTCGACCGTGACGTCACTATGACGTCATTATATGAAAACACATTCTCAATCATATCTCATTAATGGAATGAAGTTTTTCAATGAAATTTACGTCACATATATTTCAAGTTATGCGCATTTTATTCATATTCTCAAAATTCACATTTTCTCTTGATACGTGCGCGTACGCGCGCGTTGAAATATTTGTATGCTCAAATCGAGCTCAAATTTTTTTTGCACACGTTTCAGACCATTTGGAGCATTTTTTGAAAAATTGAAAAAATCGGACGGACGCGTACGCGCGCGCGCATATATGCACGCACAGCTCATATTCAATAGAAATTTTCAGTTTTTTCACACGGATCGGATGTCCAAAATGTCAAGCAATATTTCTATCAAGTTTCAAGTCGATCCGACTCAATATGACGTCATACGGGCCCGTCAAATTCAAAATTCCGCGCGTGCGTCAATGGGGATACACAGTGCAACTATGCCAAAAAACCACCAATTTTAAATCGGATTTTACTCGTCAGGATGGACGGTGACCCCCCATTTTCTTGATATATTCTAAAAGCTGATGAGTTGTACATGTCATTTCATGAGTTGGCGATACTGAAAAAATGATTAAAAGATATCAAATTTCTTAATAAAGTAAACAAAGTAAATTTTCAAAATGACGTCATCAAATTTCAAATTCACTCGAGCGTATCTCACTTAAATTTCCCCAATTTTCACCCAGATTTCAGTATGTTGTAGCTTATGAAATGTTCTTTCATTAATGTAAAAACAACATCTTGATTGGATAACGTCATCACCTCGTAAAAATGGATTGAATGTATCCTTGTAAAATTTGACCAGTTTACGTGTTATCTCTATGGGAGAGCAGTTTTTCTGGCAGTGAAAATTGACATGACTGTCTTTTTCAAGCACTAGCTCACTTATGCTTCGGTGAATTTTTCCCAGATTTTAGTATGTTGTAGCTGAGACTTTGAGCTATCGTAAGTGTGCCCTCCATTTTTTCATACGACGTCGGCATCACGTCGAAAAACTTGGTTGAAAATTGCATGTGGCTTCGATGCAGCGTCATTTTGCTTAATACACAGGGCCTATGGAGCATGAAATAGGTCATTGCATAGCGCATCCGACTCGTAATCCTAAGGTCCCTGGTTCGATGCTCTCCGCTGCCAGTTGTTTTTAAATTTTTTTAAACACTATTTTTTCTTCTTTTTCTTTAGTTAGTCTTAATCTCCTTTCCTAACTTTATCTTTTTCTGATTTTTTTCATGCTTCTCCTTCAAATTTCTATAAAAATAACATAATTTTTTCTTTATTTTTCTTTCTTTCTACTACTTTCTGTGCAATAGATGAACAACAACAATGGCAATTAATCCCATATTTTGCACATGTTTTGTTCATGTCACGTACATTATTTCATAAAATAACAATTACTTGATCGGACACCATCTTGGGTATGTAAATTAGGGTCAAAGGTCATAAATGTTTCATCCTGTATCTTGGTGAATACATGTCCTATCTCTCCCATATTTTGCACACGCAAAGACCATGTTACAAGAATCATTTCACAAAATAACCACTTTTTGCTCAGATGCCACCATGTCTGTGCAAAGTGCGGTCAAAGGTCATATATTCTTCTTTCTGTATCTTCATTATGACGTGTTATCTCTATGGGAGTGCAGTTTTTCTGCAAATGAAATTTGACATGACTATCTTTTTCGAGCAATAGCTCACTTATGCTTCGGTGAATTTCTCCCAGATCTTAATATTGTGTAGCTGAGACTTTGGGCTATCGTATTTTACCCTTCGTCTTTTTCATACGATGTCGGGATCACGTTAAAAAACGTGGTTGAATTTAAAACTTATCTTCAATGTATTGAGATGTTTCTTTTCTTTCTGCAACTTTCTTTGCAATAACTCAAGAAAAACAGCGTCCATCACCCTCAAATTTTGCACATGTTTAGTTCATGTCACGTACATTATTTCATAAAATAACAACTTCTTGATCAGACACCATCTTGGGTATGTAAATTAGGGTCAAAGGTCATAAATGTTTCATTCTGTATCTTAGTGAATACATGTCCTATCTCTTCCATATTTTGCACACGCAAAGACCATGTTACAAGAATCATTTTACGAAATAACCACTTTTTGCTTAGATGCCATCCTGGCTGTGCAAAGTGGGGTCAATGGTCAAATATACTTAATTCTGTATCTTCGTTACAGTGTATACGGAATTTGGTACCAAAGATGGCAGGTCTGACTCGCTTTTCTAAATGAGATTCCAAATATCACACGGCGAATGTCCCTAAACACAGATGAAAGCTGTATGGTCATGCCTAAATTATGTATTTGTTGCTGTATCTTCGTTATCTAGTGTATACAGAATTTGGTACCAAGGATGACAGATATGACTCCCTTTTCTAAATGAGAATCCAAACATCACACGGCCAATGTCTCTAAACACAGATGAAACCTGTATGGTCATGCCTATTGCGATCAGACCTCGAATCATTGATTAAAAAAAAATCGGATCACCTTAATTTGTCAGTGATGACAAATTACAATCTCTAGTCTTCTTTATTTCTGGACAAAATTTGTGCAGAGGTTAGCTCAGAAAGTGCATTGCCTCTCAATGTCAAACTTATACCATATATGTATCATGTCGCAAAGACGACAGCGCAAGTAAAATCATAGTGATCAGTCGACCGTGATGTCACTATGACGTCATTATATGAAAACACATTTTCATGCATATCTCATTAATAGAATGGAATTCTTCAATGAAATTTACGTCACATATATTTCAAGTCAAGTGAATTGTACTCATATTCTCAAAATTCATTTTTATCTGAAAACGCGCGCGTACGCGCGCGTTGAAATATTTATATGCTCAAATCGAGCTCAAATTTTTTTTGCACACGTTTCAGACCATTTAGAGCATTTTTTCAAAAATTGAAAAAATTGGACGGACGCGTACGCGCGCGCTCATATTCGCACACACAGCTCATATGCAATAGAAATTTTCAGTTTTTCCACCCGAATCGGATGTCCAAAATGTCAAGGAATATTTCTATCAAGTTTCAAGTCGATCCGACTCAATATGACGTCATACGGGCCCGTCAAAGTTGAAATTCCGCGCGTGCATCAATGGGGATACACCGTGCAACTATGCCAAAAAAACGCCAATTTTTAATCGGGTTTTACTCGTCAGGATGGACGGTGACCCCCCATTTTCGTTACATATTCTGAAAGCTGATGAGTTGTAAATATCATTTCATGGGTTGGCGATGCTGGAAAAGTGATTAAAAGATATCAAATCTCTTAATAAAATAAAAGAAGTAAATTTTCAAAATTACGTCATCAAATTTCAAGTTCACTCGAGCGTATCTCACTTATCCTTTACCAATTTGTACCCAAATTTCAGTATGTTGTAGCTTATTAAATGCTCTTTCATTAATATGATCACAGCATTTTGATTAGATGACGGCATCACCTCGTAAAAATGAATTGAAAGTAATCTTGTCAAATTTGACCAGTTTACGTGTTATCTCTATGGAAGTGCAGTTTTTCTGGAAATGAAAATTGACATGACTATCTTTTTCGAGCACTAGCTCACTTATGCTTCGGTGAATTTCTCCCAGATTTTAGTATGTTGTAGCTGAGACTTTGGGCTATCGTGAATGTGCCCTCCATTTTTTCATACGACGTCGGTATCACGTCGAAAAACTTGGTTGAAAATGACACGAGGCTTCGATGCAGCGTCATTTTGCTTAATACACAGGGCCTATGGAGAATGAAATAGGTCATTGCGTAGCGCATCCGACTCGTAATCCTAAGGTCCCTGGTTCGAGGCTCACCCCTGCCAATATTTTTTTTAACACTTTTTTTCTTCTTTTTCTTTAGTTAATCTTAATCTCCCTTTCCTTACATTATCTTTTTCTGATTTTTTTATGCTTCTCCTTCAAATTTCTATAAAATAACATAATTTTTTCTTTAATTTTCTTTCTTTCTACTACTTTCTGTGCAATAGATGAACAACAACAATGGCTATCAGTCCCATATTTTGCACATGTTTAGTACACGTCACGTACATTATTTCATAATAAAACAACTACTTGATCGGACACCATCTTGGGTATGTAAATTAGGGTCAAAGGTCATAAATGTTTCATCCTGTATCTTGGTGAATACATGTCCTATCTTTCCCATATTTTGCACACGCAAAGACCATGTTACAAGAATCATTTCATAAAATAGTCACTTTTTGCTTAGACGCCATCTTAGGTGTGCAAAGTGAGGTCAAAGGTCAAATATACTTCATTCTGTATTTCCGTTAGTGTATACGGAATTCGGTACCAAAGATGGCAGGTCTCATTCCCTTTTCTAAATGAGAATCCAAACATCACACAGCCATTGTCCCGTCAACACAGATGAAACCTGTATGGTCATGAATATTTGGATGAGGACTCAAATCATTGATTTTCGAAGAGATCGGATCACCTAATTTGTCAGTCTTGACAAATTCCGAGTCTAGTGAGTTTAGTTGTTATTTTTGTGCTTCTCGCGGAGGACAGTGTATATAGTTATTCGATTTAATCTGAAATTATAAAACTGGCATGGTTTACTTTTATTAGGTGATCCGAGTATCCTCTCGGATCACCTTCTGTATCTGTACTGAATCTTTCTTCTTTCTTTGTTTCTTTCTTTATTTCTCCTCAAAAGTTGTGCAGAGGTTAGCTCAGAAAGTGCATTGCCTCTCAATGTCAAACTTATACCATATATGTATCATGTCGCAAAGACGACAGCGCAAGTAAAATCATAGTGATCAGTCGACCGTGACGTCACTATGACGTCATTATATGAAAACACATTTTCATGCATATCTCATTAATGGAATAGAATATTTCAATGAAATTTACGTCACATATATTTCAAGTCATGCGAATTCTACTCATATTCTCAAAATTCATTTTTATCTCAAAACGCGCGCGTACGCGCGCGTTAAAATATTTGTATGCTCAAATCGAGCTCAAAATTTTTTTGCACACGTTTCAGACCATTTGGAGCATTTTTTGAAAAATTGAAAAAATCGGACGGACGCGTACGCGCGCGCACATATTCGCACGCACAGCTCATATGAAATAGAAATGTTCAATTTTTTCACACGGATAGGATGTCCGAAATGTCAAGGAATATTTATACCAAGTTTCAAGTCGATCCAATTCAATATGACGTCATACGGGCCCGTCAAATTCAAAATTCCGCGCGTGCGTCAATGGGGATACACAGTGCAACTATGCCAAAAACCGCCAATTTTAAATCGGATTTTACTCGTCAGGATGGACGGTGACCCCCCATTTTCTTTACATATTCTGAAAGCTGCTGAGTTGTACATGTCATTTCATGGGCTGGCTATGCTGACAAAATGATTAAAAGATATCAAATTTCTGAATAAAGTAAAAAAAGTAAATTTTCAAAATGACGTCATCAAATTTAAAGTTTGCTCGAGCGTATCTCACTTATCCTTTGCCAATTTTCACCTAAATTTCAATATGTTGTAGCTTATGAAATGTTCTTTCATAAATGTAATTACACAAATTTGATTAGATTACGACATCACCTCGAAAAAATGGATTGAAGGTAACCTTGTCAAATTTGACCAGTTTACGTGTAATCTCTATGGGAGTGCAATTTTTATGGAAATGAAAATTGACATGACTATCTTTATCGAGCACTAGCTCACCTATGCTTCGGTGAATTTCTCTAAGATTGTAATATGTTGTAGCTGAGACGTAGGGCTATCGTAATGTGCCATTTGTTTTTTCATATCTTGTCGGGATCACGTGAAAAAACTTGGTTGAAATTAAAGCTTATCTTCGGTGTATTGTAATATTACTTTCTTTTTACAACTTTATGTGCAATAACTCAAAAAAAACATACCCTATTACCACCATATTTTGCACATGTTTAGTTCATGTCACGAACATTATGTCATAAAATAACAACTACTTGATCAGACGCCATCTTGGGTATGTAAATTAGGGTCAAAGGTCATAAATGTTTTATCCTGTATCTTGGTGAATACATGTCCTATCTTTCCCATATTTTGCACACGCAAAGATCATGTTACAAGAATCATTTCACAAAATAACCACTCTTTGCTCAGATGCCATCTTGTCTGTGCAAAGTGGTGTCAAAAGGTCATATGTACTTCTTTCTGTTTCTTCGTTATGACGTGTTATCTCTATGGGAGGGAATTTTTTCTAGATGTGAAAATTGACATGATTGTCTTTATCGAGCACTAGCTCACTTACCCTTCGGTGAATTTTTCTCAGATTTTAATATGTTGTAACTGAGACTTTGCGCTATCGTTCTGTGCCCTTTGTTTTTTCATATGATGTCGGGATCATGTTACAATACTTGGTTGAAATTAAAGCTTATCTTCGATGTATTGAGTTATTTCTATGTTTCTGCAACTTTCTTTGCAATAACTCAAGAAAAACAGCCCCTATCAACCCCATATTTTGCACATGTTTAGTTCATGTCACGTACATTATTTCATATAATAACAACTACTTGATCAGACGCCATCTTGGGTATGTAAATTAAGGTCACAAATGTTTCATCCTGTATCTTGGTGAATACATGTATTATCTTTCCCATATTTTGCACACGCAGAGATCTTGTTACAAGAATCATTTCACAAAATAACCACTTTTTGCTCAGATGCCATCTAGGTTGTGCAAAGTGGGGTCAAAGGTCATATGTACTAGTTGCTGTATCTTCGTTATAGTGTATACAGAATCCAAACATCACACGTCCAATGTCTCTGAACACAGATGAAACCTGCATGGCCATGCCTATTGCGATCAGGACTTGAATCATTGATTTTAAAAAAAATAATCGGATCACCTTAATTTGTCAGTGATGACAAATTACAATCTCTAGTTGTACTATGTTATTACGTTGTCTGACGAATACTACAAAGGCGCTGACATTTTCTGTCTTTTTATTTTTATTTTCTATACTGACTGAAGTATTATCGTCCAGTTCTCAGTTAAAGTATCAAAGATAATGATTTGTAAAAAAAAACAAAAAAACTTCTTCTTCTTCTTCTTCTTCTTCTCCTCCTCCTTCTTCTTCTTCATCTGATTAAGTCTGCCTCCTTCAATAGGCTGAAGATTCTTGCAGACTGAACTTGTAAGTGGAATATAGCAGGGCAGTATCATGTATGCAATTATGGTTTCCATCAATCATAATAACGAATATAATGATGCTGAGAAAAAAAAAAGAATACATTAGTAGAACATACAATGTATGTCAGTTAAAAAAAAAAAAAAACAAGTTCCGATGTTACAATAGGCCTATACACGTAAATTGGTAGCATTTATAATATTGCAAGACTCAAGAGCACAGAAATCAACCGATCGCGTCAGAATTGAATTGATCTAGCTATAAACAACAGCGGAGCCCAGAGTAAGCAAGCAAAACATAAGAATCATGGACGGCGGAAACATGTGGGGCCGTGCGGGCTCGGGCCCAACACTTTTTGTGCACCATACAAAGGAATACATAAGGTGTCATCACTTTGGGCCCCCACACTTTTTTTTTTAAAACCGGAAGTACGTAAGTGGCACTATAAAATAGAAATAGATAGAGATCTTAAAGTGTGAGCGTGGTAAGTTTATGTTTTTCCGCTGAGGACCTTTTTTTTTGCTTGTTAGCTCATGAAACCCGGAAGTGGGCCCCCATGCACACTTTTGAAAACGCTCCGCCGGTCCTGAGAATATCTAAGTCTTGAAAATAAAACGAAAATTTACTTTGTTGCATCAAACACAATTCAAGAAGTAATGAATGCAAAATAAAGCTTTCTACATGTGTATAATAATTAATGCTAATAAATGTTTCATCATCACAAGTATTTGCATTCCACTTCCCTGCTCTATTCTAAATTTTAAAAAAAAATGCAATAATGAGCCTATAGGGCCTATGTGTCTTCTAACAGTAGTTGGTTCTGAAGACTGTGCAGAAAGACATTAAAGGAGAAGCCCCCTCCGTGACACAATCTGTTCAAAAGTTACAACACTTTCATTTTTCCTTTCCAATAGGAATATCAAATGACTCATCCCTGATGTGCCCGGGGAGGGGCCTCGCACCTGACAAGATGGAGAAGTACCCCGAATCAGCGTCTCAAGTTTTAGGGGACTAGAATCACTGAACATAAGCGGACTTAAGAGCCCCGGGGCGCCCCGGGCGCCCCCACCCCATTTTTTTTTTTTAAACAAAAGAAATAAAAAGTAAAAATGAAAGGGGGCAAGGGCACCCCCTCTTAATTTTTGAAGAAAGTCCACCATCTTTAATCAGCCAATTGTAGTGGGATCACGAGAAAAGTGTGCGCGGAAGGGTGTTTTTTGTTTGTTTGTCTTTTTTTTTAGGTGATCCGAGTATCCTCTCGGATCACCTATTGTATCTGTACGGATTCTTTCTTCTTTAGGTGATCCGAGTATCCTCTCGGATCACCTATTGTATCTGTACGGATTCTTTCTTCTTCTTCTTCTTCTTCTTTATTTCTTTCTCCTCAAATCTTGTGTATCGGTTAACTTAAAAAGTCCCCTACCTATCACTTTCAAACTTATACCATATATGTATCATGTCCTAAGGACGACAGATCTAGTGTATCAATGTGATCAGTTAACCGTGACGTCATTATGACGTCATTATCTGAAATCACGTTTACATCAATATCTCATTAATGGAATGGAATTTTTGAATGAAATTAAGATATCATATAGTTCAAGTCAAGGTCTATTGATATATTTCATAAAATTTAGTCACGTTCATACTAAACGAGCGCGTACGCGCGCGTTGAAATTTAAACATGCTCCAATCAACCTCAAAATTGTTTTGCACACGTTTCAGGTCATTTACTGCATTTCAAAAAAAATCGACGGACGCGTACGCGCGCGCGCATATACGCACGCAAAGCTCATATGCAATAGAAATTTCACGTTTTATCGCACGGATCGAATGTCTGAAATGTCAAGGAATATTTCTACCAAGTTTCAAGTCAATCCGATTCAATATGACGTCATACGGGCCCGTCAAAGTTGAAATTCCGCGCGCGCGTCAATGGCGATATGCAGTGCAACTATGCCAAAAAATTGCTAATTTTAGATCCGATTTTACTCGTCAGGATGGACGGTGACCCCCCATTTTCTTTACATATTTTGAAAGCTGATGAGTTGTACATGTCATTTCATGGGGTGGTAATGCTGACAAAATGATTAAAAGATATCAAATTTCTTAATAAAGTAAAAAAAAAGTAAATTTTCAAAATGACGTCATCAAATTTCAAGTTCACTCAAGCTTATCTCACTAGTCCTTTGTCAATTTTCACCCAGATTTCAGTATGTTGTAGCTTATTTTATGTTCTTTCAAACATAAAATTACAATATTTTGATTAGATAACGGTATCACCTCGTAAAAATGGATTGAATGTGATCTTGTCAAATTTGACCAGTTTACGTGTTATCTCTATGGGAGTGCAGTTTTTCTGGAAATGAAAATTGACATGACTATCTTTATCGAGCACTAGCTAACTTACCCTTCGGTGAATTTCTCCCAGATTTTAATATGTTGTAGCTGAGACTTTACGCTACCGTAAGTGTGCCCTTCGTTTTTTCATACGATGTCGGGATCACGTCAAAACTTTTGGTTGAAATTCAGGCTTATCTTCGATGTATTGAGATATTTCTTTCTTTCTGCAACTTTCTTTGCAATAACTCAAGAAAAACGGCCTCTATCACTTCCATATTTTGCACATGTTTAGTTCATGTCACGTCAATTATTTCATAAAATAACAACTACTTGATCGGACACCATCTTGGGTATGTAAATTAGGGTCAAAGGTCATAAGTGTTTCATCGAGTATCTTAGTGAATACATGTCCTATCTTTCCCATATTTTGCACACGCAAAGACCATGTTACAAGGATCATTTCACAAAATAATTACTTTTTACTCAGATGCCATCTTGTCTGTGCAAATTGAGGTCAAAGGTCATATGTACTTCTTTTTGTATCTTCGTTATGACGTGTTATCTCTATGGGAGGGAATTTTTTTTAATGTGAATATTGACATGATCGTCTTTATCGAGCACTAGCTCACTTACCCTTTGGTGAATTTCTCCCAGATTTTGATATGTTCTAGCTGAGACTTTGCGCTATCATTAAATTTATTTCGTTATTTCATACGATGTCGGGATCACGATAAAAAACTTGGTTGAATTTAAAGCTTATCTTCTATGTATTGAGATATTTCTTTCTTTCTGCATCTTTCTTTGCAATAACTCAAGAAAAACACGCCCAATCACCCCCATATTTTCCACATGTTTAGTTCATGTCACGTACATTATTTCATAAAATAACAACTACTAGATCGGACAACATCTTGGGTATGTAAATTAGGGTCAAAGGTCATAAATGTTTCATCTTGTATCTTGGTGAATACCTGTCCTATCTTTCCCATATTTTTCACACGTATACACGATGTCGCGAGAATCATTTCACAAAATAACCACTATTTCATCAGATGCAATCTTGGGAGTGCAAAGGTGGGTCAAAGGTCATATGTACTTGTTGCTGTTTCTTCGTTATAGTGTATACAGAATTTGGTACCAAACATGGCAGATATGACTCCCTTTGCTAAATGAGAATGCAAACATCACACGGCCAATGTCTCTAAACACAGATGAAACTTGTATGGTCATGCCTATTGCGATCAGGACTCGAATCATTGATAAAAAAAATCGGATCACCTTAATTTGTCAGTGATGACAAATTACAATCTCTAGTCTTCTTTATTTCTTTCTCCTCAAATCTTGTGCAGAGGTTAACTCAAAAAGTCCCCCGCCTATCACTTTCAAACTTATACCATATATGTATCTTGTCCTAAGGACGACAGATCTAGTGTATCAATGTGATCAGTCAACCGTGACGTCATTATGACGTCATTATCTGAAATCACGTTTACATTAATATCTCATTAATAGAATGGAATTTTTCAATGAAATTAGAATATCATATAGTTCAAGTCAAGTTCTATTAATATATTTCGTAAAACTTAGTCACGTTCATAGTAAACGAGCGCGTACGCGCACGTTGAAATTTAAACATGCTCTAATCAACCTTAAAATTGTTTTGCACACGTTTCAGGTCATTTACAGCATTTCAAAAAATATCGACGGACGCGTATGCGCGCGCGCATATACGCACGCACAGCTCATAAACAATAGAAATTTCCCGTTTTTTCACACGGATCAGATGTCTGAAATGTCAAGGAATGTTTCTACCAAGTTTCAAGTCAATCCAACTCAATATGACGTCATACGGGCCCGTCAAAGTTGAAATTCCGCGCGCGCGTCAATGGCGATATACAGTGCAACAATGCCAAAAAACCGCCAATTTTAAATCTGATTTTACTCGTCAGGATGGACGGTGACCCCCCATTTTCTTTACATATTTTGAAAGCTGATGAGTTTTACATATCATTTCATGGGTTGACGATACTGAAAAAGTGATTAAAAGATATCAAATTTCTTAATAAAGTAAAAAAAAGTAGACTTTCAAAATGACGTCATCAAAAAACAAGTTCATTCGAGCGTATCTCACTTATCCTTTGCTGATTTTCACCTAAATTTCAGTATGTTGTAGATTATTAAATGTTCTATCATATTTATAATTACAACATTTTGATTGGATGACGTCATCACCTCGTAAAAATGGATTGAAAGTATCCTTGTAAAATTTGACCAGTTTACGTGTTATCTCTATGGGAGAGCAGTTTTTCTGGAAGTGAAAATTGACATGACTATCTTTTTTCGAGCACTAGCTCACTTATGCTTCGGTGAATTTCTCTAAGATTGTAATATGTTGTAGCTGAGACTTTGGGCTATCGTAAGTGTGCCCTTCATTTTTTCATACGATGTCGGGATCACGTCAAAAAACTTACTTGAAATTAAAGTTTATCTTCGATGTATTGAACTATTTCATTCTTTTTGCAACGTTATGTGCAATAACTCAAGAAAAATATACCCTATCACCACCATATTTTGCACATGTTTAGTTCATGTCACGAACATTATTTCATAAAATAACAACTACTTGATCAGACGCCATCTTGGTTATTTAAATTAGGGTCAAAGGTCATAAATGTTTCATCCTGTATCTTGGTGAATACATGTTCTATCTTTCCCATATTTTGCACACGTAAAGACCATGCTACAGGGATCATTTCATAAAATAACCACCTTTTGCTCAGATGTCATCTTGTCTGTGCAAAGTGGGGTCAAAGGTCATTATGTACTTCTTTTTCTATCTTCGCTATGACGTGTTATCTCTATGGGAGGGATTTTTTTAGATGTGAAAATTGACATGACTCTCTTTATCGAGCACTATCTTACTTATGCTTCGGTGAGTTTCTCTCAGATTTTAATATGTTGTAGCTGAGACTTTGCACTATCAGGACTCGAATCACTGATTAAAAAAAATCGGATCACCTTAATTTGTCAGTGATGACAAATTACAATCTCTAGTTTCTTTATTTCTCCGCAAAAGTTGTGCAGAGGTAAGCTCAGAAAGTCCAATGCCTATCAATTTCAAAATTATACCATGTATGCATCATGTCCCAAAGACGACAAATCTAATGTATCACTGTGATCAGTCGACCGTGACGTCACTATGACGTCATTATATGAAAACACATTCTCACTCATATCTCACTAATGGAATAGTATTTTTCAATGAAATTTACGTCACAAATATTTCAAGTTATGCGCATTCTACTCATGTTCTCAAATTTCATATATTCTCTTAAAACGTGCGCGTACGCGCGCGTTGAAATATTTGTATGCTCAAATCGAGCTCAAAATTTTTTTGCACATGTTTCAGACCATTTGGAGCATTTTTTGAAAAATTGAAAAAATCGGACGGACGCGTACGCGCGCGCGCATATACGCACGCACAGCTCATATGCAATAGAAATTTCCCGCTTTTTCACACTTATCGGCTGCCTGATATGTCAAGGAATATTTCTACCAAATTTCAAGTCAATCCGACTCAATATGACGTCATACGGGCCCGTCAAAGTTGAAATTCCGCGCGCGCGTCAATGGCGATATATAGTACAACTATGCCAAAAAACTGCCAATTTTAAATCCGATTTTGCTCGTCAGGATGGACGGTGACCCCCCATTTTCTGTACATATTTTGAAAGCTGATGAGTTGTACATGTCATTTCATGGGATGGCAATGCTGACAAAATGATTAAAAGATATCAAATTTCTTAATAAAGTAAAAAAAGTAAATTTTCAAAATGACGTCATCAAATTTCAAGTTCATTCGAGCGTATCTCACTAGTCCTTTGTCAATTTTCACCCAGATTTCAGTATGATGTAGCTAATTTAATGTTCTTTCAAACATAAAATTACAAAATTTTGATTGGATAACGGTATCACCTCGAAAAAAGGGATTGAAAGTGATCTTGTCAAATTTGACCAGTTTACGTGTTATCTCTATGGGAGTGCAGTTTTTCTGGAAATGAAAATTGACATGACTATCTTTATCGAGCACTAGCTCACTTAAGCTTCGGTGAATTTCTCCCAGATTTTAATATGTTGTAGCTGAGACTTTACGCTACCGTAAGTGTGCCCTTTGTTTTTTCATACGATGTCAGAATCACGTCAAAAAATTGGGTTGAAATTCAGGCTTATTTTCGATGTATTGAGATATTTCTTTCTTTCTGCAACTTTCTTTGCAATAACTCAAGAAAAACGGCCTCTATCACTTCCATATTTTGCACATGTTTAGTTCATGTCACGTGAATTATTTCATAAAATAACAACTACTTGATCAGACGCCATCTTGGGTATTTGAATTAGGGTCAAAGGTCATAAGTGTTTCACCCTGTATCTTAGTGAATACATGTTTTATCTTTCCCATATTTTGCACACGCAAAGACCATGTCACAAGGATCATTTCACAAAATAACTACTTTTTACTCAGATGCCATCTTGTCTGTGCAAATTGAGGTCAAAGGTCATATGTACTTCTTTTTGTATCTTCGTTATGATGTGTTATCTCTATGGGAGGGAATTTTTTTAAATGTGAAAATTGACATGATTGTCTTTATCGAGCACTAGCTCACTTACCCTTCGGTGAATTTCTCCCAGATTTTAATATGTTGTAGCTGAGACTTTGCGCTATCGTTATGTGCCCTTCGTTTTTTCATGCGATGTCGGAATTATGATAAAAAACTTGGTTGAAGTTAAAGCTTATCTTCTATGTATTGAGATATTTCTTTCTTTCTGAAACTTTCTTTGCAATAACTCAAGAAAAACACGCCCTATCACCCCCATATTTTGCACATGTTTAGTTCATGGCTCCTACATTATTTCTTAAAATAACAACTACTAGATCGGACAACATCTTGGGTATGTAAATTAGGGTCAAAGGTCATAAATTTTTCATCTTGTATCTTAGTGAATACCTGTCCTATCTTTCCCATATTTTTCACACGTATAGACGATGTCGCGAGAATCATTTCACAAAATAACCACTATTTCATCAGATGCAATCTTGGGAGTGCAAATGTGGGTCAAAGGTCATATGTACTTGTTGCTGTTTCTTCGTTATAGTGTATACAGAATTTGGTACCTAACATGGCAGATATGACTCCCTTATGAGAATGCAAACATCACACGGCCAATGTCTCTAAACACAGATGAAACTTGTATGGTCATGCCTATTGCGATCAGGACTCGAATCATTGATAAAAAAAATCGGATCACCTTAATTTGTCAGTGATGACAAATTACAATCTCTAGTTTTGTTTTTTTTTTTTTGCTTGTCAGCCGATGATACCCGGAAGTAGCACCAGAAATATTTCTGGTGCCCCCAGCCCCCTTTTCGGAATTCTTGGATCGGCCCCTGCTGAAGCCCAACGTCAGGCAAAGAGGGTCAGGGAGAAATAGCGCAGTTAGGTCTATTTCACAACAGACCAGAGACGATAATGTGACCTATGTGAGCCAGAATGTCCTTTATGGATAGTAACCCTACTATTCAGTGACAGGAGATCCTGTCAAGCATGTCGAGCTGACTGTAACCTTCCAATAATACGCGTTACATACGACCAACGAGGTGGAAAGAGATTCTCTTTCCGCCTCGAGTCCCTGATAAGGCCTACCCATCACTAAGCAGTCTTGACCGACGAAGTACTATAATGATATGGGGGAAAATAAAATAACAGGTTGACATTTTCCCTATCAACTTCGACTAACAGAGCATAACATTTTCTTCTTTTTTTTGTCTAAAAGACTTCCTAGTGGCGTACAATAAACTATCTCAGTGACAATCATCTATTATGAATATTGAGGAGTTATGAATTTTTCCTCCGAATGAAATTAGAAATCGCACAATCCAGTGCCGTATATTAAGAGAGTCTGGCCAACTCATAAATTGACGCCATGTCGTTACCCAGCGTACAGTGCGCTTAAGGTTTTAGCGTGTGCGCTTGGGGGTTAGCGTTACGCGCAGGCGTCCCAAAGGCGCAAGGCACTGTGTTGCTTGAGAGACACAGAGAGAGAAAGGGTGTAGGTTGGGGGAGGGACATTCTTTCATTCCATCCATGTTGAACAAAGCTAACAATCGTCAATCATTTTTACACATTCAAATAGACCATTGTAGACACAATTAAGCACCCAGGTATAGGGAAGCTGTCTAAAGGACATAATTCTTGAATATAACTATGATAATTTTTTTTGCTGTAAAAATAAAAAAAGAATTCACAGTATGCCGCGTCATACACTTCCACTAGACTGTATGCTATATCGTATTTAGCAAGCTGTCCAGGGAACAAGAATATTGTACAACAAAATGATAAATAAATTTACAATTCTAGCAGTGCACAGGCAATAGACGAATTCCACAGTTATTACTGTTTTGCACGTATATAACAATCAATTACCATCCTATTTAGTACCATATAGTTATGTATGAAACAGACATGAAGGCCTACTAGTATGTAGTCCAAAAGGAATACGCTTATGTACAATGTACAACATGAAACGTCATCGGCAAGTGCGTATTAAGGTATGTAAAATGATCTCAAATTGTTTAGAAATAGTTTTTTAAAAGACCTGTAATTGAACGAAAGCACAAATACCTGGATAATTATGATGATGAGGGATATCCTCAGTGACATCCGTACCAAATATAAACTATACGATCAGGACCATTTGATATATAGATATGAAATAAGTTAAAAAACAAATAAAATTGTCCAAATGGCTACCGGCATATACCTCAGCCATATTACAATGTTCTCTTAGCAGGTGTACAGTATGTCCCCCCCCCCCCCCAAAAAAAAAAAAAAATACAATCAGATTTTCGCATTGATAACACCCAATAGGATTAAACTGTTTAAATGCTATACTTCAGAGTCTTAAAATATACAATATCTTAGCTCTCAATTTGGTAAAGCGATCACAGAGAAAAGTGGATTGTTGTAAAGCATGTCATGAGTCTGATTCTTCCAAGTTAAGCACTTCGACGATGCTCTTGTGTGAGATTACAATAGACAGAACTTGGAGGGAAGAGATTTCTGACATCCTCTACAAAACCCCTAATTTCTCAAAGACCACTGAAGCAAATCGAATGGGGTTTTCTGTAAATAATGTGGGCAATGAGTTATAGTTTCATACCCTGAATTTGTATTGAGATTGATTGACTATTTTTAAAGATATCAATGCGGAGAGTCCCGTTGTAATTTTTTTTGGGGGGTACATACGGTAGAGTACGTCTTGACAATGTTACACGTCAGTTTCATATAATTGACAGAAAAAAATGGCATGTTTGTCATAAGATATAATACGTCGAGAGTTTACTTTCCTTGAACTAAGTGTGAATGGATGACTTTTATTGTTTAAGAGAGCAAGTATTAAGGAATTTGAGCATTTTTTACTTGTCAGTTGACCTATCTATACTTCATGGCAATACCCTGAGTGGTTATTTTAAAAATATGTGGAAAATCTTGTCATTTTACTATTTTCACTTGACCTTTGACCATCATGGCCAAAATCTTTCCCTATATATACGCGTAAACTGTGTAGTAATGATGGCATGCAAATACCGTGTTTGGTTTTAAGTTTTTGCATCGGGTAATCTCCAAGGTACGGAGGAACTGGGTAATAATATTTTAACAATAGATACTAGAATTTTAGCATTTTACCTGACATTGATCCTTGACCTTTGGCCCCTCCCATGACCCCACCCCTACCCCCCCCCCCCTCCCACCCAATAAATGAAAATAAATAAATCACAAGAGAATCATAGTCGCCGGAGTAAGTTTTGTCTGGAAATACATGTACTCGCCTTCAAAAATTGCATGTAGATATGTGGGAAATAGTAATATTGTTTTAAGAATTTAACCATTATGTACATGATTTTGACCTTTCACTTTGAGCGTGTTTACACAAAAGTTTATAAGCTAAAGACAAATCTTTGTCCACTCACACATGCATCTTACGTCAAACAGTTTCATTACAAACGGTGTCCAAAAAATGATTACGGAATGAATGACAGACAGAAGGACGGACGGACGACCAAAACAAATGCCTCAGGCTACACTTCGTACGTTATGGCGGTGGCATACAAGTGTAAATCAAAGCTTGGATAGTCTTAAAGACACCGTGAGGAATCCAAAGAAAACATATCATACAGTTTTCCCGTCGCACACTGATTTCCCACTTTTTTTTTCCTTCGTTTTGGATCTGTCGGAAAGCGGTGCATCATTACACATGAGTCAGGTGGTTCAAGCAACGCCATGCTGGGCAGGAATTTAGGCATGACAAATCTTCAGTTTTTCCGCAGAAACATATCAAAATAACTTTAAAATGATATATTATATACCTTCTACTTCAATAAAGTAGACAACGGCAATGACAATTCATTATCCCCACACTGCACCGTGACTGATATTGGGGATTTCCCAAAGGCAAACAAAATTAGCGCGTAGCTGCGCGTAATGAACAATGGGCACTGCGTATGAGCTTTGCTCGCGCCCGCGTGATTGACTTTGGTAACAACATGGCGCCTGTAGATCACGGGACCAGCTTTTGACCAATCACAGGCTTCAAAACACATAAGCCAAAAACCGAGTTGGCCAGACTCTCTTAATACATGTATACGGCACTGGCACAATCTATTGCATTGTGGTAATATTCAAACATCACATATTGTTGTAGATTCTCATAGATTCGAGAAACTTCAAAAATTCTTGCTTTTATAAGGGAATGTCCCATTTTTTTCAAACTTCTACTGAGGTGTTGCTTATCTTTGCAGTCAGACATCAGCTCATCCCTGCGAAAAGAGCTCAGCTTCATGTTTGTCAGATCAGGGAGCTGTTGGAGGTGGAAGAAAGATTGAGTTTTGGGCATGGTAACGTAGATGGCGCTATAATAATTAAAAAAAAAAGTTTTCTTGTGATCAAGATCATGTCGCACGACGACATTTCGTGCACAGCATCATGCATGCAGTGTACGGTAATTGAAACCACTGAAAAAGTCATTCCTAGCTGGCTAGCTCGCGCGACCACCGCCATCTGCGATCGCTGCCGCTGCATGCCTGCCTCCGACACCCGCCTCCACCGCGCGCGCTTAGCTAGCTAGCTGCATGTGTATGATATACAGTGTACCAGTAGCAGGTAGTAGGCCTACCGTTCAAAGTTCAGAATCCGTACCGTACCAGCTTACAGATGCCAGATCAGAAACGTGTGCATCGCAGCGCAGGCATAAGAAGAGATTTGGGCAGGCATAATCACCTTTCATCCACTATCAATTTCGAGCTCTATTTAGTATTTTTGACATCTATCGTGACAAACCTAGCCTTAGTTTCAGCAAAAAATGGCAGCCGCAAACGACCCGTGGGTACAGCTGGTGGTAAACATCGGACTAGGGAGTTTCAGTCATCCGATGGGCTATGTGAAGACACTTATCCAGGTAATTTAAGGCTACTCAGATCAGGAAAGGCAAAGGGCAAGACAAGCAGTGTGAAACTATCTACAGTAGCATGCCATTGATTGCATGCATACTGTTGGAGAAATGCTAACGTTAAATAGCCTAACATATTGTTTGCGCTCAAGGGTCAAACATGACCAAGAGATCTAAATTAACGTTACTCCATTCTCCAGAGTTGAGTCAAAATCAGCTCAAGAGCTGAGGCAATTTTACTGTCCAACACCCCTAGGGCCTATGCAGGGGGCCAACTGGACAGGGGGTGCGCCAATGTTGATAGCTCAGAGAGAGAAGTAGGTACCTAAAAAAGTTAACTGTGTTGCTCTTGAATCACAGAATGCAGTTTACATTATCCAAATTCAAGCCTTGCAAAAGCTATTCGTCATAACGTCATACTCTAGAATGAGGTTTTGGACAGTTAGTACTGGAACAGAATACAGGTATATATAGTACACCTGTAGATGCTAATTAGGCCTAGATCAGATGTGATGATACAGAGTTTGAGATTTGCAAATTAGATACAGCAGGTATGATGTCAATAATGTCACCACCTCACAAGTCACAACTCCATGTTGATTTGTGCCCAAATCATGCTTTTGCTGATGATTCATCATTTCAATATTGATCAATTGCAATCCCTCTCAGACTAAAATGTGACAGTTTGGTCAGTCCATGTAACATATGCATACTTGCCAACATTTTCATTTGAGAAAGCGGTAGAATCCAGGATGCCTATGCGAGCAGCGCTAGCTTGAATGCTAATAAAATCTTTCAAAAGCGGTAGTTTACCGCCAAATGCGGTAGAGTTGGCAAGTATGCATATGGGATTCACCACTAAACTGCACTAAGTTAGACATATAGTATTTATAGTGCAGTTTTCAAAACAATTTTAGGGCTGTTATTATCTTGTCTAATCAATAATTAGCTACACACAGCCGCTGTAGCGACAGCAGCTGCACCTCTATTCCATCGCAGACGTTGTCATTTTTCAGTGTGGTTGTGCGACTCCTTCATGAATATCTTTATTAATCGTGGAAAACTAAAATACAAGGAATTATCGTAATCTATGATAATCATTCAATAATCGGTATGCGATTTTTTGTTTAATTACGTCAAAAACTCACCAAAATCTGTGGCTGAAATCAGGTCTGTAAACGTCATTATTGCTTCACTCCTCATCTGCGTGTTATTTGAATGGCATTCACTCTCGTATACTTACAACGTACTACGTATAGGTAGTCGGAGAGGCGCCCTCTAGCTCTCCGACTACCTACGTTGTACGTTGTAGTATACGAGAGTGAATGCCATTCAAATAACACACAGATGAGGAGTGAAGCAATAAGGACGTTTACAGACCTGATTTCAGCCACAGATTTCGGTGAGTTTTTGACGTAATTAAACAAAAAATCGCATGCCGATTATTGAATGATTATCATAGATTACGATAATTCCTTGTATTTTAGTTTTCCACGATTAATGGACTTCAGTCCAGAGTTTAAACATACAAATGGTAGTGAAAAAATTGTAATAGATTACTTATTTGAAGCAATTTTTGGGCAAAGTTATCTCTTCTTATTAGTTAAAGCGTTCTAAAAGATCATCATTGAGGATACTGTAATGAACATTGGGAACAGAAAATAACCTGACATCCCTGAAATGTAGCCTTTTACCTTGGAAATACCCCATTTTGTTCCTTTGATTACTGGTATGCTAACATTGACATTTAGAGTTGCACTTGAACTTCCAAGTGAAATTCCCCAGAGAACAAAAATAGCAGGTCATTGTTCATCTTTTTTTTAAAAGAATTTCCAACTAACCGCATGATTTGTCACTGGTAATTAACAGACAATTCGGCACTAAAATATGGCTGTGTCATTTTCCGGACTTTTTGGTTGTCTATTAAAAGGTGAAAGAGAGGACAAGAAGGATGGTTGACTATATGATAAAAGTAGTTACCTGTGAGAATAGTATCTTTATTTATGCAAGGGGTTAAAATCCCGAATAAAATCCCCAAAATACACTGAAGTTGGTCTGACCGCAAAAGATCCTTGATGTTGATGATCCATGAATGAGTACTGTTTTTTTGTTTCTCTTGTTTTTGATCTATTTTTTGTCTAGAGAAGTACAGTACTGTATCTAGACAACTTTTGATTCGCAACACGTTTAATCCATTGTTGCTCTTGGGGGTCAATGTTGTCCCGACCTTTGGCTTGGCAGTTGAAGAGAGCGCTGTCAGATGAAGAGGATGACAGCATTACACCACAGCATCATTAGATTGCAATAAAGCTTCATATGTTTCAGTGCACATAAGATTCCATTGTTTTGTGCAATAAAATCATCTTGCATTTACAGGTGCTGTAGTCTATTAACTGTACAGTGTAGCATTCCCTGTGAGTTACAGGTATGCTAACTGTATGAACATACTTATCATCTTATAATCAAGAGTAAAATACAATGTGCAAGGTTAGGATCATAGGAGTTCACAATTCATGAGCATTTTGTTAATTATGGGCTCAGCAGTGTAGATTTATCCTCCTTAGGATTTACAGTAGGAGGCATACTGCGAGTGCGCAGTAGGTTGTATCCACAAACCCTTTATTCTTGCTTCTTCAGCAAGAAGCATTATTTGTACTGTAGTCTTTGTTTTTCTACAGTAAGCATTGTAACAGGATGTGCAAAATAATGTGATAAATTACCCATTTGGTGTGTGGGGAATACCCACAGTACTGGTTCCAATGGTGAATCAATCACACATTCACAAATCGGGGCCATGCCCTATAGGAATGCAAACATTTTTCAACAAAATTTTGCCACAGACAATGACCAAATACTGTGCCTGCAGCTACATGTAAATTAGTACTTAGAAGAGGTTCATCTGATTGGTAAATCTCTAATAAAAGCGAATTTCATTTAGTTCACAATAAAAAATCTTTTACCTTGTGTGAGCTTTCGCCTACTGTTTTCTGCAGGCTTCTTCAGACTGGCAATGACTCACTGTAGATGGGGTATTGGACTCTCGGACTGTAGGATTGCCAATACCCCATATAAGGCGAGTCAACGCCAGTCTGAAGAAGCCTGCAGAAAACAGTAGGCGAAAGCTCATACAAGGTAAAAGATTTTGTTATTGTGACCTAGTTAATGAAATGTGCTTTTATTATGTAAATTAGTAGTATGTACATTGTACAATAGGCACCAGTCTTCTTTTAGCAGTTGTATGCATTGGAAGGTGCATGTGTGATAACTGCAAATTGTATTGTACACAATGGTACAGTGTAGGCTAGATACAGGACTGATGACATATGGACAGGTAACTTTGTCCTTTCTGTACGTGATCATTGTCAAGATTATATTGTATGATACACATTCTATATCGCTAGGCTGCCGCTAGGAATAGTCATTCCCTTTTTATCCCCCTCCCCGATAGAGCAGCAGTCTTTACATGATTGATAACAAGACGAGATGAGCAGAAAATGGAGTTACGTACAAAGTATGCACTTTTATAGAAGTTTCATGAATGGGCATTACGTGTCATTAACTTTGAATAAAATAACTGAATGTCATATGTTAATGTTATTGAACTACTTATTCTGATGAATTAAGTTTTGTATTTTACTGGGTATATGCTAGGCTTCTTCTTTTTTTCTTTTTTTTTTTAACTCTCCCTTCAAAAGTACTCAATACTTAAAAAAGAAATTCCTGTCATTAATTAGCGTTTTGTTGGTCTACATGTACATGTATGTGATGGATAGATTTATGAGAGCTGTGAGAGCCACAAAGAATAACATTAGTTTTGGTATTATAAAGTGTGTTTGTTGATAATCTTATTGATAAATGTAGTCCAATTCTTCAAAACTCATAAAATCTTTGATTTTGGTTAAAATTTTAGCTGGGATATGAGCCCTTACCACCTAGGATGGGGAGGAATGCCTTCTTCAGAGAATGTATGCAACTTCCTGGATTCTTTTCTTACGGTGAGCCTTTCTTTTCTTGTCTATTTTATTCTATTATATGATTTAACATTTTCAGTGCACTTGTCTCACCATAATGGATCAAGGGACAAGACAGTTGCTGTTCCTGTCTTTAGAAAAGATTTCAATAGCTTCCAGTTTGTCAGAAAAAAAAAAATGACAAAGCGCTTCATGAAATGCCCCCCATGTTACAAGATTGCCTTTTCAGTTGCATTATATCTGATCTGTTCATTCTGATGACACAGGCTCATCCATTTTTTTTTATTGCATATATACTGGTACCAGTACCAAAGGAAAATTTTAGCATCGACCCAGCCCATTTCCCCCCCACTTGTCATACACTGTATACATGTGATACATCATGTAGTGTAAGTTTGCTACATTCTGCAGTGATGCAATTTACCTTTGAGTTTTCTTGCCTGATGAAAGAGCAATTGGGTTACCTCTCTGACAGGTGAGGGAAATAATGTTACTTTAATAACATATAATGTGACCATGCATTTTGATTTTATGTGAGGACTCAAAAAAGGTGAAATGGGTCAACCAAGTCAATCTTGAGTTTTTCATATTTTCTGAAAGAGCTATCCTTCTTCTACATTATTCTCTAGTTTGGGATCATAACATAATAGGGAAAGTGTGTTTTCAGCAGTTTTTCTACGACCATTTTTTTGGAGAGTAGAATTATCAGGTGTATCTTTCCAGGCCCCTTTTTATTTCTCGAAATCCTTTGCACACTCTTCACTTTCAAGTCTAATAACTTTTGAAAGGATAATGCTACTGCTTTGAAAGTTGGCATGCATGGACAGAATGTGTTGATAGAAGATGCTCAATTTCAGCCTAATCTGATAATCCCTTCATTGCTGTTGTGGTGTACATCCTGTGTTTTGTCCCTTTCATTGCACAGCTACAGTAGCATGGTTTGGTAAAGATTAAGTGCTTGAATAGACCATGTACTTCAGAGCCTGTTATCTCAGTTCGCACTTTTCCAGAGTGTGTGCTTTCTTCTCAGTATTTAGGTAGGTTAGGGGAGTCCGTTTGAATTGAGTTACACATCATTTGAAAGCTTAGAGTCTGCTCTTTCAGAATCTGCCCTTCACTAAAAAATCCATGTCTGGCAACTTTTTGTTGGTTTTGTGATGCAGGGCCACAAACAAATAATAAAATACATAGAGTGGCCTGCAGGGTCACATATGGCATCAAAGTTGTGATTCCATGTGTCTTGTTGCTTTTTCAGCCCGCCATATATACAAGGTGGATGGCTTCTTTGGGCTCTACAGGGGTTTCTTCCCAGCCATGTGCCAGACTTTCGTCTCTGGTGCTGTCAATCGGGCTGTTTCAGAGGTTAGTGTCACCTGAGAGAGACAAGTTTGTTGTCTTTCAATTCTTAAGCTGAGGGCAGAAGCTGCCTTCCCTAGATTAAGATACTGTAGCTCTTCCAGAGGGGATTCCACACACACTATGCCTTTCCACTCATTTCACTATTTGTTTTCTCCAATACTGTGGTCTGTATCTCCCCAGGTGCCAACAACCCCATTTCACAAACATTTATGTAGGGCAAGACCTTTGAAAGATCACTGAAAGACTGCAGAAACTGACAGATCTCATAATGATCTGTCAATGCTCCCCTGAATATTGCAGTCTCCATGTTCTCAAAAAAAAAAAAAATGAAATGGTTAAAAGTAGTTTTTCGGCAGAGTTTCATGAGAACAGTCTTTCAGTGGTCTTTCAGCGGTCTCTCACTGAGCGCTCAAGGGTCCTATAGGCTTTCAATTACGTTTCGACAGTCTCTCGATGAATTGTCACATTTTTGGAGAAGATCACTGAAAGATTATCGAGAAATCATTGAGGGATCATGAAAGGACTAGTCCCAGATATCTCGATGATTGATCTCTCAAAGACCACAGGGAGTTTGACAGCGGATCTTTCAGTGATCTCTCAATAGTCTTGTTGGTCTCTCAGATCTCTGAGAAATTTGTTTTGAAATATTACTTTTTTGGGTCTTTCAATAATATTTGAAGGTTTTTTTTATTTTTTTTGTTTTTTTTTTATAGCCATCCCACATTGCCACATACATTACCGGTATGTGGACACTATTTTCATCTGGTCTTGGAGACTGCTAGCGATCTCACCAATTTTGGTCTCTCAGTGGTCTCTCAAGGGTTTCCATTATGTGGAATCAGGGCTTAGATGACAAATGTTTACACAGAATAGAAGACAGTGAGGTGTGTTTTGATTAGTCTTGTCAGGAGACATTATCAAAGTCTGGACATTATCAGAGTCTGGATATCATAGTTGAAAAAACAAACAAACAAACAAACCCTTCAGTGTGTTTAGCCAATGTTTAGATGGCATGAACGAGTAAATGGAATAAAAACATATTAATGTTGACTTTAGATGCCAAGCACACATGATGTGCAAGATATTTTAACTTTCACATGCAAGTATAGCCAGATTAAAAACAAACAAACAAACTGAACGTTATTTAGAGACCCCACATTTTTAAACTAAACAGAACAAAGAAAGCAGTCAATCCAGAGCTAACAAAAGATGATATGATGGTGTGATCACTATGACAATCATGTTCTCCAGAAATTGGACGAGGTATTGCCAGTGAGTGATGAGGAGGAGAAGAAGCAGCTGAACCAGAAGAGACCAGAGCTGGCCAAGGTGTCCTTTTCAACGTTCTTGGTCCAAGTAAGATACCATCCATTCTTCTCAGAACTGGAAACCAATTAGTAACAAGGCACACTGTGTGATTTGTTCATATGATCATTTCAATCCCTTTTCTGACTTTTGTTTTAGATATTGTAAAAACTTAAAACCAAATGTGGCTGCTCTAATATAGATGTTAACAATTTCATCTGTGCAATAATGTGGGCATCATGAATGACACAGTCATGTCATATCTTCATGTTTGATCAGCAAGAAATCATATGACCCAAGTGATAATGTTGATGCCAAATATTTCATGAGAGTTTTATTTTTTTGAATTTTTTTAGTCTAGAAAATCTGCAATTTTAACAACCCACCAAAATGTTGCCCGCCTGTTTTTTATGTGGGTGATGTATGTACAAATCCAACAAAGACAGAATGCCGCTAAGCAAAGATGCCTAGCCTGCATGGGTACTCGTGCACATGCGCACCTATATGCTGAGTAGCTGAGGAGTACAATATAGATATTCACAATCACAGATTCAACTACCCATAAACTTGTTTTATCTCCCGATATATTTAATATCATGCCTGAAAATATATGACATATGTGGCATAGCATTTTGCTTCTTTTCCTTCACAGATGTCAAAGGATTCTGTATCCCATGTATGTGCCATTGTTGTGTCGCAGCCTTTCAATGTGGTCATGGTCAGGACTATGGCACAGTTCATAGGCAAAGAGACGAAATACAGGTGACGAATATCAAGCAATCAGGATTTGTGTGTGTATGTGCAAAAGGATCCTTAGCTCAGAGAGATACAGTGCATGTAGATATGATGAAGTGGAATATTAAGGGGAATTAGAGCAACAAGCATGCTAATGTTCGTACAGTATAATTGAGATATATTAATTACGTTGAATAAGGTCAAATGTCAGTGAATCATACATGTAAACCATGACAGTTTTGAGGATCCCAGAGACCCTGTTGTGGTTACAAAATATAATACTTGATGCATTGTACACACTTTGAAATTGTTACATCATGACTTATCCATTGTAATAGACATTGTTTTAATTATTGTTTGGAAGGTTATGTCAATGTCTTGTGTTTTGTTCTTAGAGTTGTAATCTCAGCCAGTGATGGTTACATATGACCCAGTTTAATATTGTTTTATCAGATGGATTGAAGATTTGAATTTGAATAATTAGTTGAATCAATCTTGGAATGATGGTAAAGCAGTCAATTTTTTGTTCTGGTGCAGTCTTGAGACAAGAGAGAGCATAGTATGTAGATGATAGGAAGAATGGGCTGAAAATTCAGAATGTTTGCAACATATGGAGCAGGCAATGAAGGAGAGGGTCATAACTGTTGTCAATTTTCTCTTTGCAGTGGCTGGTTTCAACCATACGTTGAGATCTACAATGATGGTGGAATCAGGGGTTTGTTTGTGTGAGTATACACGTACATGTCCCTTCCAAGATGTCCAATATTGAGCCTCAGGTTGAGCCTCAAGAGACATAGAGAGATTCAAATTCCTGTTACACCCAAAAATTTGAGTTACTTAGGTCAGCTGGGATCATAGTTTTTTAGTGTAATGCATGAGGGCCCAATTGCTGAACTAAATTTGGTCTCTCTTTGTGAGGTACATGCACATGTAGTCTCAGGCAGGCTCACTTTTGATGTCAACACACACAGGCCAAAATTCATGACACGATATCTACTCACATGGGGCACTTGTCACTACATACACTGCAGCCGTTTTGATGCTGATCCGTCATTGTATGTGTAACACTCTCTTTTTCAAACATACCAGTATTTTCACATAGTTATATCATGGAGCTATAGTGGCTCCATGGTTATATCGCCCATAGAAGACAGTTAATAATTCTCTTTTTCTTTTTTTTTTCCTTTTTTTTTTTCCGACAGTTTAAACAGGGTTTAAAAGAGATCCAGGCCAATGATAGAAGAACTAATTTACTGATAGCATTGGTATTGCAATGTCCGAGCAGCAAGAGCTTGCATTGTGAGGTAATCTCTAGTCAAGGCCAAAGTTTAAAAATGCAAGCATGGTACAACTGCTTATCTCGCTAACTCTGCTAAATATGGAATGTTTTACACTTTACGAGATGTGATTCAGATTTCAAGGAATCTTACTTCACTGAAATTGTGTACATAAAAGACAAAGGTTAAGGGGTATTTTCACCAAGCAATTTACTTTGCTTTTGCTATATCACAGATACACCACTTGCAAACATATTACAAGTATATCACAGTTTTTTTTTTCCATCTCAAAAAGTTTCTTCTCACTCCACAAAAATACAAAATTTTTGCAGTGATTTGCCAGTTTAGGGTTCTGTGACAATACCTAACTTGATGCAGTGGCTGGCAGAAGACTAGCAGTAAGCTTTCTACCATGGTACTTCTGTATAAAACATATTTATAATTTTACTTTGAGTTATGTAACTATTTTGTCTGTCATTTCAGTGGACTTGCCCCACGGCTACTGCTTGACCTCCTGACCCTGTGGCTTGCAAGGTCAATGTACTATTCCTTCAACAGGCTCTTCGTAGATGACAATGTAAGTGACACATCAAACACCAGATTTATACACAATGACCTGTTGTTGTATATGCTTATGTACAGCACTGGCCAGTCTGTATCCATTGGAATGTGCTCTATTGATACCAGAAGCTTTGAAGTTTGACCTTTAACCTTAACAATTTGGCAATGTTGGTTGTATTTAGAAGTGGAGGGTGTGAACGGATATTTTTGAAATCCACTTCACAGCTGGTGAATATGATAGGAATGAAGGCTCTTGATCTACAAATATATTATGTTTACATACTCATGATAATCTATGAAATGTTGATCTCTAGCCCAGTACATCTTTGGTTTCTGTTAATGATTAACAATACCCTTCTCCTTACCATTTCAGATGGCAAATGTAGTTGAGCTGAGAAGCTACGCAAACGTCATCACAGGAGTAAGTTCAAGTAGCCCAACGTGTGACTGCCAATTGACTACTGTATACAGCAAATATTTCACAAAGTTTTTATTTTTGCAAATTTTGCGAGTCAGGTGCTATTCGCAAATTTAAAAAGTTCATAAAGAGTATCAGTATCATGTATGGCAACTCATGGATTTTATCTATTCTCGCAAAAACTTTGTCATGGGGACTTACAGCGTAATTCACATACTACATTCATTGTCATACATCTCCACATATATGAGCACAGAGTAGATATTGACTGATATTGCAAAGACTGCTGCAAAGAAGAGATAGTGATGATGATGTTATCAGTCTTAGAATTCAAGTGTAATTATTTATTATCATGATTGTTTTATTATTACTATTTATTATTATTATTATTGTTATTATCATTATTATTATATTTTTTATTACTATTTCAATATAAGTATTATTGTCCCCGCCGAACGAGTTCGAGCAGGGGACTATGAAACGGGCTCCGTACGTGTGTGTGTCCGTCCGTCCGTCCGTGCGTCTGTCCGTGTGTCCGTCCGTGTGTGCGTCCGTGTGTGATCAAAATCTTCAATTTGCTACTTCTCTGTCATTTATGAGCCAATTTTGATTCTGTTTGCTTTATATGATAGCACTACATGGGAGCTTTGAAACTTCTACACAGAATTTCAGTCGTGACCTTTGACCTTGACCTTTGACCTATATTGTACATTTTGCTACAAAATGCTACTCCTTCGGCATTTCTAACCCGATTTCGATTCCGTTTGCTGTATGTGATGGCACTAGGTGAGGCCTTCAAAACTTCTACACAGAATTTTGACCTTTGACTTCTTTGACCTTTGACCTTGATTTTTTGACCTATATTGTACATTTTGCTACAAAATGCTACTCCTTCGCCATTTCTAACCCGATTTCGATTCCGTTTGCTTTATGTGATGGCACTAGGTGAGGGCTTCAAAACTTCTACACAGAATTTTGACCTTTGACTTCTTTGACCTTTGACCTTGATTTTTGACCTATATTGTACATTGGCTACAAAATGCTACTCCTTTGCCATTTCTAACCCGATTTTGATTCCGTTTGCTTTTTGTGATGGCACTAGGTGAGGGCTTCAAAACTTCTACACAGAATTTTGACCTTTGACTTCTTTGACCTTTGACCTTGATTTTTTACCAATATTGTACATTTTGCTACTAAATGCTACTTCCGGCGGGGACATATTTTACGCACCGCGTAATTTCTACTTTTCCTTGTTACTACTACTACTACTACTACTACTACTACTACTACTGCTACTACATATTGTACTACTATACTACTATTCATATTCATACTACCACTTCTACTTTTACTGCTATTATTGCATATTGGTATTTTTCACAGAAGAAGCATATATATCATAAATCTCTGCACATTTCTCAGTTATGTATGGATTTAAGAGATCACATCCAGACTTTCACTGTATGTCCATTTATTCTGGTAGATGATTGTTCTCCTGTGACATGTCCCGTGACGGGATGTTTTATTTGTCTAATTATTTCTTTTTCTCTTTTCATAGTTTCTAGCAAGCATGCTGACATACCCTTTCAGTCTCATCAACTGCAACATCATAGCCAACAACTGCGGGTGAGTGTGACCTTCACGGATGTTAGGAGTCCTAGTGTGTTTGTCAACTTTGTTTGCCCGTGTTGCGTAGAATTTTATGAAAGATACAGCAACTGGTCAGACAATAAATATTTCACAGACATTGTTGGACATGCTGGATGTATTTTTTTCTTTCTTTCTTACTTTAATGTGTTATTTTTCTCTGCATAAAAGAAATTACCCATTTTTTATGTTAGTCATTCCCGCTGCTGGTACTCCTCATTTGAATGAATAAGCCATAGCTTGTGTTGCATTACATTCGTGTGAGTGTGTGTGTGTGAGAAACCTATACCTTTGATCTAGAATTCATTTTAACAGTAAGAATTTCTCATGTGCTTTGTGCCACATGACACCAAAGTTCCATATGCAACAGTATAGTATTTCATGTTTCATGAATACTCCTGTGTCAGTTATGTGTGTAAAAACATGAAAAAAAACCCCCAAAAACATGACAACATGGGACATAAAAGTGTATTCAGAGGGGAAGTGACTAGTCTACATAAAAAAGAAAGTGACAACAATGTGTTGAAACTTGTTTGCTTTATTTGAATGATGCCTTACATTTTATCTGATTACGGACACATTTATCTCCTTAGTTTCTATGTCTTTATTCATGCAGTTATTATGATGGTCTGTCTTTCGGAAATTGTGTATGTAGTAGTCTGTATACAATATCGTTGTGACATGTAGCTGAGTGATGTCTGTGATATCATTTTATGTGTCAAAAAAGCAACATAGCATCTCTATTTTCATGCCTACTGCCGTTTTGCATGGCAAGTGATTTGAAATTATAATTGTTTAATGTGACTGGCCTCAGAAAGTTGGCTGGTATCCCCATTTTGCACTGTCAGACTGACAAATGTAATTATTGTGTTTTCTTTTCACATGGTTGCTCATAGATCCATTTTGATTTTGTGAGATGCTATATCCTATGAGAATTTTATCTCTTTCTTTTTTTTTTTCTTTTTTTTTTTGTCTATTGGACTCTCTGCGTGTGTGTTTCTGCAGAAGTAAGAAGTCACTGTTTGAAGGAAAATATAAATCTATTGTACATTTGTTACAGTTTTTTTTTTTTTTTTGGGGGGGGGGGGGGCTGGTTCTTGATTAAACAGCTTGCTAATACATGTATTTGCCACTCTTTCTCGAGATATGTGGAAAGTGACCAAAGTCCCAGAGCTAACAAATGCTACTCATACACAACCTGCTATTTAGAATATATCTGAATATCTGTTAAATGCATACGTAGCTTTCGAATGTAAGGTGTTCGAATGTCATCCCTTCTGTTAGATTCCTCACAGTGATGGTCAAAGTTTCTGAAGATGTCTTATTCCACAACACCTATTGCTTAATCAGCCTATAGAGACTACAAAGTATGTAATTGAATGTTTTAGCAATACATGTACTCATACCTTTTATAAACCCAGTTCCTATTGTGCTGTCTCTTCTTTTAGGCTGCTTGCCGGTTCAGCTCCCTACGTTCCTGTATATGTCAGCTGGGTAGACTGCTGGCGAGACCTGAGGAATAGGGTGAGTATAGGCTTTCATTAATCTCTACCCTCCCCTCCCCTCCCCTCCCATCTCTTCCCTACTCTATCACCCAGCATTTTTAATAGCAAACTTTTTACTGGCTATCTCAGAAGCACATTCAGAAGCAAAGGATTTGTCTTATAGATACATAAAAAGCAAAACTTAGGGAACAAAAAGCTCTAATCTTGATGTGTTAAAGGTCCTGTTTACCTTTGGGAGCAATGATTTAAAGATTTGTCAAGATGCCACATTTGAAGCATATGTGAAATCTGTTGAATCACAAAACATCCTATCATATTAAATTTTTGCAATAAAGCATATATTATATTAAAGGAGATATCAGTATTTTTCTCAATGAACCATAACTGTAGACGGTTGAGTCTTGAAACATTTTTATTATAATTATTGTTCATATTTTGTGTATTCAACAATACTTAATAATGACTATACGGATTCAAATTTTTACAGACATTGTTTCTATCCCTAACTCACATTTTAGAACTTTTTTGTTTCATCTGCAGATGGTAAATTATGCCTTTAATATTCCTCCTTGCATGTGTAACAGTCAATTGGGAATGTTGACAGCCATCAAAGTGATGTGATTTTGAAGCTGCCAGTGCAAAACAATTGTCATGCATGCAAAATAGATAAAGAAATACTATCCAATGTTTCATCTGCCTGGAATGAGTTCTAATTCTTGGTTTGGTAGGTGGGTATTGTCGTGAAAACTGAAATACAGGTGTATCCTCGGGATGAAAATAGAAATGTCAGGCATTTAAGATGACAATGCATGGCTTGCTGATCCCTGTTACCAGTCTGAATTTTTCTGAATTAATTGATGCATCAAAAGAAATATCATGCTGGTTCGAAGCAGTCTAACCTGTAGCCCTTCTTCCTTTCCAGGGCCTTCTCAAACGAGGTTCCAGCCTCTTCTTCCGCAGATTCAGCCCCAAGATGGTGGTGTTCCAGCCAGAGCCTGTCACCCCTCTGGATTAATAGTCCCTCGGAATGGTTCTCTATGTTTCCTGTTCTGTTTCTTTTCTTTATCCATTATCTCCCTCACTCTGTTTATTCTTGTTTTATTTAGGTTTTTATTTTTTTGTATAGCATTCTTTTTTTTTGGGGGGGGGGGGCATGATCGTTTCTCAGTCGATTCTCTGTGGTAGTCTTCCTGTCCAACAAATTGGATGTGCATGTCTGAAATCACAGCAACTTGTGGGAACACAGAATTCAAAATTATCAAACTTTCACCTGATCTTTGCAAGCATTTATGTGGTATTCAGGTGCAAAGTGGTATGGATTTGACAGGAAGATACAGAGTTTACATGCATTTGGGGGTGTTTTCAACTCTAAACGGGTTAACACCCATTTTCTCCCCCTTTGTGACTATTAAACCGCAAGGCAGATTGGTGCCTTCTTAAATGGACAGTTGGCTTGGACTGTGCATATCTGTAGCACATCCTTAACAGACCTAGTTGCTTTTGGAGTCATGCTGTAAGCTGAAGCACCAAATATGCAGTGGGCAATAAATATTATATTCTGCAAATGTAGTCAATCTTTCGAATGTTTACTATTTTGGGTCAAGAGAATTGTGAGTCGTTTGTTTAATCCTGAATCAGGACTCGAGTAGGAATAATTTCCTGCAATGTTCCTTTCATCAGGTCGTGGTAAACCTTTGCCCAAGTGTGTTTGATGTACTTGGCAAATGGCAGGTCATCACGGCTTAGGAGGAAAATTTAATAGGGATGTGTCCTAAGACTCTGGTTTGTTTGTTTTTTTCTGCATATGGATGCAATCTTACTGTATATTAGCAATGTTGACATGTTGTATGAGGGGTAAACTGGAGAAAATGTGAAGTTTGAAGTACTGATCCAATTATTCTACTTTACATCTCGTAGTCCCAAAACAGAATGCAGACTTTGTTGTTGCACTTTTGTCATTGGATCATTCAAAAGTAGCACTGTTTGTACAACCAAGTTCCCCAATGCATGCCAGAAAAAGAAATGGAATAATCCTTCGAGGAAAAAGAGAAATGAGGTGACGTCTCAATGTTTCTTCTTGTAATATGACCATCTGCAGCTAACAGTTTTGCGAGTTGGATAGAGGGTGTAGAAATACAGAGAGGTTGTTTGATTGATTCTGACTGTAGTCTTTTAAGAGAGAGGGATTTCACAGTATTGCCTTTTCTGTATTTGTATGGAACACACTACATGTCACAAGGATTACTCTAGATTCCAGTGATTATTTCTTGTAACATGTGACAAATATTAGAAAGGAATGTGGATGGCCATTCTTTTTCAGTGACCCTCCTGTTTTGATCAAGAATCCTCTGGAAGCATTTATGAAATAAGTAAATCAGAATTTAACAATATCAAAATGAAAAAAGAAAAAAAAAAGACTGGAGATAGTCTTTGAGTCATGTGAATACCTGTGTTTCATTTTGTTCATTTGGACTAGAAGATTTATAAGTGGTTGAGTGACATTTTGAGAAGTTCTGTGTATTTCATGAGCAAACTTCTCAGATGTATAGTAAGTAGTAGTTTGGTTCAACACAAAGACCACTGGCTGTATCTCTTTGTGTTTACTGTCTGTCTCCATGGATAAGATTATTTTAAAACAACTTTCTTATCAGAGAGTATGTATTGTCAGAGGAACATGACATCAATGTAAACTGAACTCGGGTGGTGTGTATTGATAGAATTTATGTATCGAGGAACCATTACGGGAAGTCTATACCTACATGTAAAAGAGGTATCTGTACTGAGTGAAAAGGGTATGAAAACAAGCAGACAAGTGAATGTCCAAATGAGATCAAACACAAGGATAGAAAAGTTCTGTTCATTAGAGCATGAATGCATAGTACAGCATGTTGTCCTAGTGGGCCTCTCCAGAACCACATTGTACCAAAAAAAAATCTTAACAAGTAAATTTTATTCCAATTGTTCAACAATATTGAGCTCCACTATGGAGAAGATTCTTTTGTAGGGATTAACTTCCACTGATAATCCTTTAGCAGAGTTGTGAAGACTGTGTTTTTGTTCTTGTTTTCATTTTTTTTTTTTTTTTTTGTTTAAAAGAATATGCTATGGCATTAGCAGCAAAACTGGCATGAAGTAGCTGGCACTGACATATACGTACCTGTGGCAAATATTTCCAGATGTTTTAGGAAGGTAACCCCAAACTGGCAGAACATTTTTCGTCAATTTTTGTCGCAGTTTGCTCTGCATTTCACCTCTGTTGCCCTGTATCATTCAAAAAACGATCTTTCTGATATGTGTGTATTCTCTGTTGACCTGATAATGTGTAAAGTTTATAATTCATGTTTTTGATATGTGATCTCAAAACTTCAGCACTGTTGCTCTCTGAGCTATGCTCGCAATAGATGAATTGGAGATATGGGATGCCCAAGAGTCGGAAGCCCAATTTCTGCCACTGTGAAATGATTGAGGGATAAGAATTAGAAGGGCTATTTCCTTCACGAAAGTTGAAGCCCAGTGTTATTTGGTATTCAGACTCGACCTGTCCACAGTCGGGTGTTAGTGCATTTCGTCCAATTTACAAATGGATGTATTCGTCATCGATGTACTTACTAGAACAACTCCCGAATAATCTTTACAATAATTGCTCTGAATATTCCACTGGAGAGAAAAAGAAACCATAGGGAAGCCTGAACACACAAGCTCCTTGAAGTGCAAATTAAATCCTGAGAAAAAACAAACAAACAAACAAAGGAAGAAACACTTACATTTCCTTCAGAGCTGTATTATTTTCACGTAGGTAGCACATTTGTAATTTTATTTTGGGATTTTGTTTAGGATATATATTTTTTTCTTTTATCGAATTGAAGAACAAAAAGAACATTGTTTCAAACAGCACACTTTCCTTTAAATCGAAAGGACCGATTGAATACTTCTCTCACATCTTGAAGAGGGGCAGTATAATGACAATTATTCAAAGTGATTTTAAAAGATACATGTATGTGTTACGAAGTACAGTACTACAAGGTAAATGGGATTGCTCCGAAACCAGGAGGGCTCTTGTACAGAGTCAGGGCTGCTGTGTTATTCATTATAATCAGGAAGAGTGTTGGTTTCTTTTTAACCATTTTATTGTTCACATTGATATTGATAATACAGTGAAGCAGTTGTTGAAAGAAAAAAAAAAAGGCAGATAAGTACCACCAACATCATGAGCTTTTAATAGGCCAAGCCTATTGGCAATAAAGAAAGTCTTCAAAAGTTGGGGGGGGGGGGGGGCATGTTTTCACATTGCATATAAGTACATGTCCATTCAAAGGGAAGGCTCATATGCCAACAATCCCCAGAGCTCAATACTGTATTTTGGAATGCAGATAACAGGAATCATGTTTTGGTCTATATAAGCCAGTATAGTTTTCATTGGAAGAAAATGTTAGCAGCATTATACCTTTATGGTTTGTGTAAAGCAAGTGTGTATGAACTCATTTGATTTGGCCATTAATTTGTTTGCATGACAGCCAACCATTGATATGTGTACAAATGTGTTTCTAGGTAATGAAAATGCAAATGGAACACCAATTGAACACTTAGTCAAGGTCAGCCTTCTCTCTTGTATCGGTGCTGTCATTGTTAATCACATAGGCACAGGGATGCTTAACGTGTAGGCATAGAGCCGAGATGGCTAATGGAGGCGTACATACCTTCTTCATTCAGCCATAGAATTTTCTAAGATATTGTGGCTGCATGGCCATTTAGGAAGTCTGATTGGTTTGTCAAAATAACGTCAATCATCTGTTAGAGCAGAGGATGTAAAATATTCTTAAGACTCCCTGTCAAAGAAAAAACAAAACTATATTGTAAATCAAGTGTTATAATCTAATGGATGAACACTTGTTCTTGTTCTGTCCTGATGTGCTGATGTAATCGGTCAGATTGTAAGATACCTATGTGATGGAGATTAAAAATGTTTATACACTGGTAAAGCCAAGAAGAAACAATACGTTTGGTGATAGTATCATTACTATTCATGTTTTGTTGTTGTTGTTGTTGTTGTTGTTCTTTTTTGTTTGTTTGTTTGTTTGTTTTGTTTTGTTTTGTTTTTTTTTTTGCTTAGCGACTTATGCAGAGAGTTTGTGGTCCAGAAATATACACTGGATATGTTGGATTTGAAAGGTGTGTAATTGTGAACGAGTACATGGCTTTGTGTTTGCGAAAGTGCCATGTAGTGTGTATCATTTGTATGAATTGTGCTTGTGTTTGCAAATTGGTGTTTGATACACTAATGGGATCGTCACACTCTCCAGATGCCCATGACTCATCTGAAGGGATATGGAGACTGGGCATTTTCCTCTATCGCTCCACGCCTGTGGAACTCCCTCCCATTGTTTCCCCCCCCCCCCCCCCCCCCCCCGCGAAAGTGACAAACGGGATCACTTCAAAGCGTCACTCAAAAGTCACATTTTTTACCAGGCATTCAATTGCGAACTTCTGAAGGTGTCTGCCTTTGTATGTTTCTACAACAGATATGTGGCGCTATACAAATGCTGTGGATCACCATATATATATACTGTAACAGCCTAAGATGAACTATACAATGTACTCTGTTGCTTATGCACTGTTAGAATTTGACCAAACTTAACCAAATTAATTTCCTTTAACATTAGCTCTTAAAACAACGATTGGCCGTAATACGACAAAAGAGTCTATCTTGTAAACTTTTTTTCCTGTTTTTTTTTTTTTTAAACCAAGGAAGTGATAACAAGTAAGGAACGAATGTTATTTCGAATGAAACTTTTTATTTTTTAACAAGAAACATGTAGATGAATCTTGTCTTGTTTGTTTCTTCTTGTGTTTTGCATCATCACGCATCTATATTGCATTTCATCGTACTATCACAACAATGTGCATTTGATTAAGTTAAGATTCTATTCCCAGGAGAACTAGTGTCCCTCAGTGGCTCAGTATACAGTGTATTTCCATATGATTTTTTTTTCGCCCCTTGTTCAATACCCTTTTCTTTCTGATCTTCCTATCGTTTTTGTTGTGTACAGTATTCATTATTTTTCCCTCTCCCTCCAATATTCTGTCGTGTATTTGTTCCTAACCCCCCCCCCCCCACACACACACATCCCTACAAACACGCCTTTTTTTTTCAGAGTCAGCTTGCACATCGCATGAAATGACATGTTGTACCCTTTACGAAGAAAGACGTTAACAATGCCATTTTTTTTCCCGAAGGGATACATTTTATTGACCAACCACCAGTCCTTTAACAAAATGAAAATCCTCCAAGCAATGCAAGTAAACTTGCAGAGGATACATAGCGTAGGAAATTCAGGATAACGAAACACATAGGTTACCTTCCTGATAAGTGCCTTTAGAATGAATAATACGATAGTAGCTGTAAACACGTCCATCATGGCATTATGACAGTTATACGAGAATTTGTTTATTTTCGTTCTCTTTTCTTTCTCTTTCTTTTTGTTTGAATGTGTGTATGAGAGAGCTTTTTTTTTTTTTTTTTTTTTTTTTTTTTTTTTTTTTTTTTTTTTTTTTTTAGCTACTTATAGGGCCAGTGCCTCTGAAATACAGCTCTCATATTCATTGTGATTAAATCTCTCTGCTACTCATATAAAGGAATGTAATGGTCGCGACCCTCACAAAAGTCAAGCGGTTTACTTATCCAAAAGTTTAAGCTGTATTGGTCTGTGACCTGTCTGCATGACTTTTTTTTTGGCAACCTGTGATATTGATGATATATCTTGGGTATAGCATAATAGAGAAAAATAATGTTACAGATGGCTTGTCATAATCGTTCAACCTCAAGAGTTATGAAGAGATGGAATGCCAGTGGTACATGACGTTATTCTGGTCTATAAGCTACATGATTATCAATATTGAGAAATCATTTATGAGCCATAGTCATTGTCTTGTCGAGTCATTCCGAGTGTAACCTTCTCTCGTTGAAAGTGCTCCAGGTGCTGTGAAAAGGAACACAAATAGTAATATAAGTAACCAAATGTAAAAGTAACCAAATGAGAAGATCGTTGCTGTGTTCTGTTTTGTTTTTTGTTTTTATTTAAGTAAGCCTTTCTCACATTTGGATATTGAAAAAGCAACAAAATATAAATAGGGCCATGTTGCGTGGTATTTCCGTACGGCGAATATTTGAATATCACCACAGTTGACCTTGCATAAAATACACCTCAAGATATTTGAAGGCGAAAAAAAAATCAAACCACAAGTTAGAGGAATTCTAGACCAAATAAGTTATTCTTAAAAGAAAGGGTTAACTGACACTGACATTTGCAAAATTTTGGCAACCGTCCATGAGCAGTGTATAAAAATAATAATAGATGAATATGCAAATGAGTGAGCTGATGATGTGGTGCATCTCCTGTTTATTTCGTAAAAAGGAAAAAAAAATAATAACTTCCTTTTTCTTTTACCGCGTATCACGTGATCAAAAATAAATGTCTCCTGAAAAATAAGGATAACGTAAAATATACACAAGTCTCTAAACTTCCGCAACAAAGCCGTACAGATCTAAAAATGAAAAAAAAAAAATCAGCCCCCTTTGAAACCAAGAGCATGAGCATGCGTGTGTATGTGTGTGAGCGTTGTGGTGGGGGGAGGATGTTCTGGGAGTTGTATTCGATTCAAGAAGTTCTCTGACATCGACCAAAAACTCTGACAAAAGGCGGTTGAAATGAGCGACACGCCAAAAGGGATTGTTACATCAAAAGCTTTCACTCATTAGGGTATTATAGAAGAGCAATAATCATGAAAACTACTGTATGACACATGGTAATAAAGGAAGAATAACAAAAAGGAACGGAAATAAACAAAGCATTTACAAAAGAGAGCACTGTGTAGGTCAGAATACGAAAAAAAAAAAAAACAAAACAAAAAACCCGATGGATATGACGGCATTGTTATTTGTCTAAAAAAAAAAAAAAAAAAACCCCAAGATATTACTGTTGACTCGCTGCGCTGGTAGTACATGTGGTTTTTGTTTTTTTTTGTCTTGTTAAAGTAATAATAGTGTTGTTCACAAGGCTGTGAAAGTTTTCACGGTAATCACAGTTCATAGGGGGAAAGGGAAGATGTTTGTAATGAGAGGCCAATATCCCTGCTAAACTCATTTCGAAATTTCTGGAAAATGTTTCTTATTATTGATGTTTTTAGATATTCATAGAGTCATTTTTTATTATCGATTTGGTGTAAAAGATGTTAGATTTACAAAGAACATGGAAGAAAATAGTGACGAAAAAGAAGATATTGAAGTCAAATTCATAGTAGACATTTTTAAGAGAGTAAATGACCGATATGGATTTTCCAATCAAAAAAGGTTGGTTACTCCTCAAAAAATAATAAAAATAATAATTATGTCAAAAGGAAAGAAAGGAGCAAAACAATGCAACAACTTGAAGTATTTCACTGTTGAGTGATTTGAAATATGAATAAATGCATGCTGCTCGAGCGGGCGCCGCTCGCCATTGAAAGGGGAGGGGATGGGGCTCATTTCATGTGGTGCAATGGTATCTATTTCAATGCTCTAACTACATCCGCTATAGGACTACAGGTGTCTTAATCATAACGTGCCAAATCAAAGCCAAACCTGATGTTTAGTTCAACACTTTCGGTATGCATCGAATGCCAGCATCTTCGCGGTGGCGGCAGTTATGGTTTCTCAATCCATTGCTGCCACAATGAAAGATACGCCTTTCTACTCCAATGCAAGCCACCTCATCAAGCAAAATGTCGCCGGTGCCTTCTCCAAAGGCCGCATTGGTCAGTGCTTCTTCTGCACCTGGGAAACCAAGACTTCTGCAGACAACTTCCGCATCGGTGATATCCCAAGAGTCATCGCATACAGTTCCCCAGGCGTCGTTTTCCTCGTCGTAAACCTCTACTCGACCTTCACGTGGGTCACTGCCATCGACGAGGCGAACTAGATAAGACAGCGTAAGCGGGATAGGATTTTGAAGCCATTTGAAGCCATACGTTTGTAAGTTTAACATATCGAATCGAACTTGCTTTAAATAGCCATCACCGTTCTTACTCTTACTTGATTTGCGCACACTTTTACACTAATTTGGTCAGAACGTCTAGCAATTAAAAAATGAGAACTTATATGCCTACGGATTGGAGTTGTTAGACCTTACCTGCAGGACCACAGATGACGCCGGCATCTTCGGAATGTCCGCAGTTGTGGACTCCGATTCCCGCGTTGGTACAATCAAGGATGCTGTCTTCTGTTCCATCGCATTCAACGTTATCAAGGAAGATGAAACCGGTGCCTTGTCCGAAGGTTGCCCGAGTCGGTGAGTCTAAAGCGCCGTCAAAACCGAGACTGTTGCAGACAACGGCTGCATCGGTGATATCCCAGTAATCATCGCACACAGTCCCCCAGGCTCCGTTGTGCCAAATTTCTACTCGCCCTTCGTTTGCGACACTTCCACCAACGAGGCGAACTAGACAAAGGAGATTAAAATTAGAAGTCATAAAGAAAAAAATTATATTCAGATCAAGAAATTCAATAAAAACGATACCTTTACTCATTTTGTCAATTTTTTTAAATTACATCGAGTAAATAATAAAATACTATAAAGAAGTTCATTTTAAAACAACATCACGTCACTGAAGTGCCCTTCCCTGGTGGTTGACAATTAGGATGGCGCATGGATTATTTACATTTTTATCTATGAAGTGCTCATCTATTCTCGACATATTAGACACGTGCTGATGACGTGATAAATTATCCAAGTCATTTTGTCACATATGTATAACATTATATCGGCGACGTTATGATGACTGTAATTTTGCTTGTTTTTTTCGACACCATAGAAGAGCCGTAGAGACAACAATATATTTACGTCTTTCTTGCGTCGTACACATCACATCATCAAAAGCGACGTTTCAATATTCAGAAATGTACGTCTGTTATGCATAGTATTTATCACGTCATGTGGCGCTAGGGGGCCTTATAACAATAGTAATTCTGTATCATTGATATCATTCATAATATATGATATGTTGAAAACTGAATAATGATTCATGAAAATAAATCCTAAATGTCAATCTCTAAAATGCAAGTTACAGACTTAGAGTCGGATCAAGGAATTTCGTAAAGGGGGGGGGGGGGGGCGCAAAGCAGTTTATATTCATGGGGTCACTTCGGGTTTCATCATCTGACTAGCAAAAAGAGCTGTCCCTCGCTTTTTTTTTTTGTATTTACATTGGTCATCATGCAATAGGATTTCATGCAAACTTTTACTTTAAAAAAAGCAAACAAACAAAAGAAAAAAAATTGAAAGGGGCGCACAACGTCCCCTTTTAATATTTCTTGTTATTTCTTTCAGCAAAATACAAAAAAAAAAAAAATAAAAAATGAAGGGATGGGGTGCCCGGTGCCGACTGACATGGTTCGAACTGAAAAAAAAAAGCCAAAAGACAAAACAGCAACAACAACAAAAAAGCAGACGGCTAGTTTAACGGTCCATTTTATGGTGCTTTATTCTGCCTTACCAACAGAACTACACTTGACTCCAGCATCTTCTGAATGAGCGCAGTTGTGGTCTCCAATGTCATTGCTGGGGCAATCAAAGATGGTCGGATCTGTGTCCCTGCATTGCACGTTATCAAGTAAAATGTCACCGGTGCCTTCTCCAAAGGCGGCATTGGTCAGTGCTTCTTGAGCGCCTGAAAAACCAAGGCTTCTGCACACAACGCCCGCATCAGTGATATCCCACAGGTCATCGCACACAGTTCCCCAGGCTCCGTTCGCGTAAACTTCGACTCGTCCTTCATTTTGTAAAGTGCCATCGACGAGGCGAACTAGTTGAGGGAAAGAGATAACTTTCAGTTAAAAGCAATTTACGACCACGAGATATTTTGAAAAAAATGTTTTACTTACCTCCAAACCAATTTCACATTTGTGTAGCATAAAGTGTGGTATTAATTACTAAAAATATACCTCCTATCGAAATCAAGGGGAAACAGTGATATTAATTAGCTTTCGCTTACAGCTGTACTTATATGCGCAATTGGGCTTATTGCAATAACATCTTAGATATATATGGATATTAATATTGAACATCTCTTCGCTTACATGGGAAGGACACAAGAGATTACTCAAATATAAGGCATGCATGGTTTATCTGGAAAAAAAAAATACCTAACCCAAGTGCATTCTAAGGTAGAGGCTTCATTTTGCCATGAAACTTGAATGAAATTTCATTAAAGTTGATAATGGTCAAAGGAACAGATAATTAGGCCCCTAATTCTTGTTAGTGTTACGGATAACCGTCTGGTGTAAAGATTTAAAAAGGAATACCTTTTGAATTACAGTATATTAGTATTGTTGTTATTTCTAAAGGATTTTTCTATCATTATTTTATGTCGGGTCCATCATGAACTCATGAACAAACAAACAAACACGCAAACTCTAGATGGCGCGCTTGCTTTTGCGACCTTCTGAAGCAGCGACAACTCGTCGGCAGTGAGGGTATGTTCCTGATGATCAAGGACTCTAATAATGCTGATGATACAAAGGAGTATAGTGTCGGGGAAAGTCACAATAATTGTAGAAATGAGGGGTGCTTGGCGAGGTATGCTCTGGGGTCTGTGCTTCGAGTGTTTTTCTACTTTTAGACGAGCTTGAATGAAGACTAGCCACATTATAAAACCGCATAGATTTTATATCAGTAGGCCTTCACGTAATCTGAAGATAAATGACGAAGCAATGTGCAAAATCTATCTTAACTTGATTTAAACAAACAAGAAACAACAACAACAATTTGACAGGTCTTCAATAAAATCACTACACGACTTGGTCAAAATTTAGTATTATCAGTCGATCAGTTCGCCCAGACTCGGTCAAAGTACAAAGTTAACGTGAATATAATTATGCAGTATTCTGATTTTTATCTTCATTCAAATATTACAACTATGCTACAGAACGGTATGTCATAATGTGAAATACTGAAGCAATTTAAATTACCACTTGTAATGAGTAAAACTTTCCATTTCGAATAGAAGTGACAGGGTCTGTGCGATAGATGGTAGTAATTGGTATTATGGGGTTATCAGATGGGAGTATCTTACCTGCAGGATTACACTTAACCCCAGCATCTTCTGAATGAACGCAGTTGTTGATTCCGATTCCCCTGTTACCACACTCAAAGATGCCCGTTTCTGTTCCAGTACAGTCCACGTCGTCAAGCAAAATGTCACCGGTGCCTTCTCCAAAGGCGGCTCTACTCAGTGCTATTTCGGCGCCTGCAAAACCAAGACTTCTGCAGACAACTTCCGCATCGGTGATATCCCAGGAGTCATCGCATACAGTTCCCCAGGCGTCGTTTTCCTCGTCGTAAACCTCTACTCGACCTTCACGTGGGTGATTGCCATCGACGAGGCGAACTAGTAATTGAAAAAAAAAAGACGAGCATTAATAGAACTAGACCTCATCCTTATAGTACACGTAGAGATCTGTAAACCTATTACATGAAAAAAAAAATAACAACAAACGAATAGTAACGATTGATCAGTGCACGCTGATTGTCATCGTAATTCGTAAAGTTGTCATTTCTTTCGTGATCATTTCATTCAGAAAAAAAGAACGATAATATTCCAGGACTTATGCGTTGTCTGCAACTTCCGGATGATATAAAAAAGTTTGGCATACATGAAAGCAAAATAGCAATCGGTAATTGTTTTATAAGCTGTGGTCTATAATTATATCTGGACGCCATTATCCTCTAGAAATTATTAATATTTCACAATCAGATAATGCTGTGATAAACTAAAGACTGCAGCGGTCAATATGCTGGAAGGTTGAAACGCCAGCCTTTGCTATTTTTTCGTCAACATTTCTCATTTAAAGATATTTACACATCTATTTTACCTGGAGAGTTCCCTACTCTTCCCCTTCCCTTTCATTTCAGCTTTGAAGTTTCTTTAACTTCAAAGCTGATTTGAGTCAGAATTTTAGCGTATCTGTGATCATAGGATCACCGGAAAAAAGTGCAGTTTTCTCAGACCCCACATTTCCACGCTCGAGGCCAGGTGCGGCCGAGCATCAGTAGCAGTAATCGCATCGCTAGATCGCTGTATTGAAAATCTGCCGGACGCTAAGCCTCATCTCGACTCCGTACGAACATGTGACCAATTATATATTTTTTTCTTTTGCAGTTGGTCACATGGCGTGACTATTTGCAGAAACTAGTTCTGAAAATATATGACACATTGCAACTGATCGACAACTATAGTCGCCTTGTTTCTTTCATGAATCGCTGTGCGTTTTCTTTTTAAAATGGGGGAGGGTGGAGGTTTATATTTCTGGTGCCACTTTCGAGTTTCTGTAGAACTTCCGGGGTTCATCGGCTGGCAAGCCCCCCCCCCCCCATAAAAAAAGAAGAAGAAGAAATAGAATTAAATGAATATATAATTAAAAAAAGGGGCTTCAGAGTAATTTTCTTGCCCCCCCCCCCACACACACACACCTCGGTTGCGTCGGCCATGTTGTTAAAGGGACTGTACAGTACTGGTTTAGGTGGGTATTCATGTTTTGAACATTCCTAAGTGAGATACTGAGATACCTCTTATGAACTATGAAAGAGCATGTAATTTTAAGAAGGATTCAACATTTATTTGATGAAAATTGGTTTTCAAATGGCTAAGATATTCAAAAAAGTGATAATAATAAAAGACTACAGGCCACAACTTTATTGGGATCTCTTTGTTTCACCTTGTTTTTGGACTCATATCTCAGCCATTTCAAAACCAATTTTCATCAAATAAACTTTTGATACCCCTTAGAATCGCAGTCTATTTGACATCTCATAGAGTGGTTCCTGAATATCTCGCAAAATGTTTAAAGCTAAATCCTCACCTCGACCAGAACTGTACACACCCTTTAATGCGCAAATTGAAATTCATTCTCTTTGTGAAGACAAAATAATTTGTACTTTGATTCACAATGTGCAGATGGTAAAAACAAAGATTGAAATTGCAGGCCTTTGTGATGAGCTGCCGATACGATAGTTGTAGGAGTTATTCGCATTATGTAAAGGTGTGACATGTAGATTTGATATTTTACGAGGTCTTTCGTAACTATGCAATGTGATTTTCAATTCAATTATACAATTCTGTTACGTTTCATCACATTATGATAATAATCAATGTAAGATAAAGCACACCTATCACAAATCATAATTGTTTTGACAATCTGTAAGAAATACTTTTAATTCAAGGCGAGTCATAATAGTGTATTACAAAATGTATGTACAATTGAAGCACAGTAAGTTCTGAATAAAAACAACAACAGTGAACTTAAGACTGTGAAAGTAGCATCATCAGAAAACGAAATGCACTTTCAGCAATTCATCTTTGTCGTTGATTTACAGGTAACATAGCCACATAGTAATCCGGAGGTCTCGGGTTCGAATCCCGATGAAAACCCATTTTCTTTGCTCGAAGTTTTCACTATTTATTATTTGTTTCTGGTCAGTTTTCCCTTTCTTTGTTTATATATATATATATATATATATATATATATATACATACATATATATATATATATATATATATATATATTATATATATATATATATATATATATATATATATATATGTACATGATCATAAAACAATAGTTGTTATGATAACTGGTCGAAATCGAAATGGGGTTGTACAAAGAGAAGTATGACGGGACCCACATGAAAGCAAGCTTGTTTGACTGTAGCCCCGAGTAATCAGTGTTTGTGAAAAGAAAAAAAATGTTGTCAATTAGAGTTGCTGTGACATCAGAAATTCGAGTGGGCTTCTTTATGAGAGGTGAAAAAGACTGATAACATCACGTCTTGGCATGTGGAGTTGGTATGACAATCTAAAAGATTAGAATTAAAATCATCCATGATAAAAGGGTTCAAATTAAAATCACCCATGATAAAAAGATTAGAATTAAAATCACCCATGATAAAAGGCTTCAAATCAAAATCACCCATAATAAAACATTCGCTTCGGTAACGGGAGATCCAAGAAAGAATATGGAAATTTTCGAATACAATATGAAACGGGGATTATAATGAGCTATAGGAATCTACATAGAAGCATTTGCTTGGATAGGGCGTACATATCTATTTTAATGTCTTATCTTGAGGCTTATCTTACTTTAGGCCTATTGCTGTATATGCTACTGTTTAACAAATTGACCTACATCGACGTCGATGTATTGGCAATTTATTAATCGGATGCAATAGCTCGACAACTCGACGGAAGATTTTCATGAATTTGATTTGTTGTATGCTATAGTTTTGCTCATTTTGAGAGGTTTTACAAAAACATCAAATTACAAATGATAATGGAGGCCGTGATATTATGCAGTAAGGAGACAGACTCACCATTAATTTGGGCAGTTGCCGATGCCAGAAGGCAAAATATGACGATTGATCTGATCATCATCTCCCGAAGTTTGAGAAAATTAATGCCGCGAAAAACGATGGTGGTGGTGGCGGTGGCAAAAGAAAGCTTTTCACGTCGAAATCCTCACACCTTCATCACCTGAGAAAACGTTTAGCATGTCATCACGGAGGCCCGCCTTTTATCCTATTATTCCACCTTCGTTCAGAGATGGGCTACGACTGGATAGACGTGATTTGATAGCACCATCTAGTTCACTCTAGTGCCCTTAATTGCGACCTTGTGTAACTTGACAGACATCATCATATCAAGGAAAATGAAGAAATGAGATATGATTTCGTTACTTGCTGGCACGACAGGTGACACCACTTGATCAAGTCACTTTATCTTAAATGGCATTATTGACAAGGCCTCTTGATTCCAGAAGTAATGACATATCAAAAAGTCTGACACTTTATAGGAATATTTTGATGACGTTGACCCTTTTCCTTATAGTACAATGCACTTTACCGTCATCCGTTTTTTTTATGTGTATTGTCTGGGTTTCTGTACCCTCACAGGAATCAAATCTTATTGGTGTTGCTTTTGTTTTTCTCTCTTTGTCTCTCTGTATAGATTTGAGACCTGAAATAAAAATGATAACCAGTCTACCGAGGTTTCGAACTCAAGGATGATACCAGAACTTTGCTTCAGATTATGTTTAGAAAAGAATAGAATTACTTGAATGTCTAAGTCAAGCAGAAAAAAAGCTAACCAAACAAACAAACAAACAAATAAGCAAAGTAAATACACCATCACAAGAAACAAATTTTTTTTTTCTTTAAATGTGGACTTGTAGGTTGCAGCAAACCATTCACTTATTAAACAAACACACTTACAGGCCAAAAAAAAAAAAAGCAAAAAGTTATAGGGGATTCTGGTCTTCTTGCACAGGGGCTGGATTAAGCGATGATTGCAGAACTCAATGATTTTATTGATAGGAACAGTTTCCACAGAGCTCATTAACGTTTCATCTACGGATATGTGTGACGCTCTCTCTGTTTTTCAGACAGAACATGAAGATTTTCTAAATATTAGTCCCGTTGCTAGCGATATAATACCCCCATTAATTCCACTGACTTCAAATGTTAGGCATCTGATTCCATTAGAACTGACTTTAATGCTAATTATAATTCTTGCAAATATAAAACTATGCATTTAATTCTGTGGCTTATCACTCTCAGACGAGTATAGGCCTATATGAATCGATAGAGAAATGCACGCTACTGAGTGTGCTTATTTCCTCTGAATATTGTCTCTGAGGGAAAATATTATTGTTTAGTCGTCAGGGATATTAACACTGGAAAGAATAACGTGCATAGGTTGATTTTGAAGTGGGTTTCAATAAATTTTCATAGGCAGGCTGGAAATCTTTGTATAACGAAAGGGCATATAATTATACGCCACTATCAAAACTCTCAAGGAGTGGTGACTCGCATTATTCAGCTCCCCAAGCTACACAGAATTTCAGAATTCACTTTCCCGGACTTATTTGTACAAGCACATGAGAAATTGCACTCGTGGACGAAAGAAAATGTATTAGAGTACAGGGGTCTGGGTTATTGGCAGAAAATAAAAACAACAACAAAAACCAATCAAAGAAAAAACCAACAACAAAACAAACGAAAGCAGGGAAAAGCTCTCAAATTGTCCACGGGTGCTTTTTGTCTATGAACACTTCTTTCTGTATGGTGATAGTGGCGGTATAAACTCCAAGCATCATCAATAGGTTGAAAAAGATTGAAATAGATTGAAAATAGATCGAAAATATTCTGTAAAACCAGAGCATCATCAAAACACATCTCCAGAACGGATAAATCCTTGGGTCACGGTATCATGAATCCTCTTTACCAAACTTTCGCTGGTATAAAGATTCTCCTCTTGGACCCCTTCACAGTTCTTGAAACACACTCAGCATTATCTTTCTGCCTGGATGGACGCATCTCTTGGTATGAATGTTCTTGACCTGTCTGAAATATGTTTTTTTTTAATGAAAATGACCTCGATCAGCCAAAAGAAGCGCTATTTTTAAGAGAGAAGACTAAAAAAGAAAAGAACAAATAAATCACTTCATATAATCACCAACACAGGAAAGCGAAATAAAACAACAACACAAGTAAGATCATATATCAATATCAGAGAAGGTAAAACCAACGGTGACGAGTACATGTAACTTATTGCCCTATCCTTGCACTATTTCAATGCAAAATTAATTACTTCAAATCCACAATGATTGACGGCATATGATCTTGTGTCTTCTCAAAAGCATTTTGATTGTTAATTATTCTTGTTACTAAATATCAATGGAACACCGGAGTAAATGCACACTCTTTCTTCTTTGTCGATATTGATTGGATTTTCTTGAATGTGACCCTGCACCACAAAACAAACAAAAAGTCGCCACACATGGATTTTTAGTTACGGGCAGATTCTGAAAAAGCAGACTCTAAGCTTTAAAATGATGTGTAAATCAATTCAAATGGATTCTCCTAACCTATATAAATACTAGAAAAAAAGCACACACACTGGAAAGTGTGAACTGAGAAAAGAGGCTCTGAAGTACAGGGTCTAATTCAATTCAGTGTGTAATCTTTACTAAACCGTGATACCTGTGCCATGAATGGGACAAAAACATGATGTTAACCACTGTAGCACCAACAATTAAGGGATTATCAGATTAAGCTGAAATTAAGCATGGTCTATTACCATATTCTGACCATAATAAATCTTAACTTTCAGAGCAGTAATATCATCCTTTCAAAAATTATTAGAGTCGAAAGTGAAGAGGGTGCAAAGGATTTTCAAGAAATGAAAGGGTCTCTAAGAAAAACCTGATCACAATACTCTGCCAAAAAAGGTGTTGTAGAAAAACTGCTGAAAACTCACTTTCCCATTCAATTTATGATCCCAAACTCAAGAATAATATAGAAGAAGAATAGCTCTTTCAGAAAATATGGAAAACTCAAAATTGACTGGGTTCACCCATTTCACCTCTCTTGAGTCCTCACGTAAAATCAAGAGGTGAAATGGGTTTGTTTTGTGATGCATGGTCACAAATGGTTTTGTAAAGAGCTTAACATCTAAAACGATTATTTTGATACTTGGAACTCCAAATTTCCTTGAAACACATTATTTCACGTATCAAACTTAGACAGGCGTTCCGCAGAAACGTTGAGCAGTAATCCAATATGGGACTGAGTTACACGTTTGTGTAAGCATAAGGCCAATTCCTAGGAAATTGACCTCTTTCTATGTGCATATAAAAAGATACCGCTTGTAGTAATTGCAGAACTTAGCTTGCTTTTTATTGAACTTTCGTAATATGATTGCTCCACGTTAAATGAACTTCTGTATTTGTATTGACTTTTTAGTAGTAGTTTGATATTTTGATGTGCATATTACTTGCCTTATCATTTTGCCTTTGACAGTGGAATTGTACCCTCTGAGAGTACAAGTATTCCTATTTGTTTTAAGAATAAAAGTGAAAATACCAATCCGGATAATTGTAGAGGAATTTCCTTGTTGATCATTCGTAAACTGTTTTCACGGGCACACCAGATTTGAATAATGGGATCTTTAACTTTCTTAATGAGAATCCTATGCTAGGTGAGTAACAAGATGGGTTCCGTTCAATTATTCACCCACTGATCATGTATTTGCTTTGAAGTGTGTTATCAATTTTCATTTACAGAAAAAGGAATGTTTATACTGTGCTTCAATTGATTACAAAAACGCACATCTGATCGAATTTATAGGAAGTTTTTGTAGTTTAGTTTAAATTGTTAAAAGGAGGTGAATGACAAAATCCTTCATTAATGTTGTTAAAAATTTGTGTAAAAGTGCGAAGTCTTGTATTTCTGCCAATGGTGCGATGTCTGACTTTTTCACTTGTAACGTAGGACAAGGTGAAAACTGTCCACCACTGTTGTTTGCCGTTTACTTAAATGATTAATATCCCTGAATTTAATTGTTATCTAGAGAGTTATATACTGTTTAATAGGGTGAGGATTTGGAGTATTTTTTTGTTGTTGTTGTTGCAAAGATGACTTGATTGTTGTATGCAGTTGCTACAATAATCTTATCAGAAAGTCCTGACAAATTGAAAGTAGCTCTGAATCTGTCATAAATAACTCCTAACAGTCAATGCAAGTAAAACTAAGATAATAATTTTTTTTTTCAGAGTCAAAATTAGGAACATCCCAAATATTCATTATTGTCATGAAAGAGTGGTTTATCACTGTTTATATTAGCCTACAATCTAGTTATAATGGTTCTTTCAAAAAGGCAGTCTTGAGCCAAGTACACGTAGTTCAGGCCAGAAAATCTCTATACAGTATGGCGACTAAAGCAAAAGAAAAATGCAGTTGTCAGTTGATATTCAATGCCATTCATTTAACCATCTAATTTTGCCCATCTTTTTGTATGGTAGATAATATATATGTATATATATATATATATATATATATATATATATATATATATATATATATATAATAGATATATGGTCTATGAAGATATAAAGCAAACTGAAGTTGCTTTTTTATAGGAAATTCCTTCGAACTTTATTACCTATAACGCTGTATAAGTTCATGTACCCCATAGTACTGTATGTGGCTTACTAGTATGCAAAGACTGGACGAGGATTGATTTTAAATCATGTGAAGCCCAGAACTATGAATTTCTGGTTAAGAACATTGAGAGGTAAAATGTATGAATATTCAACTATACACATATTTTTTGTTTTCAAAATTCATCTCCGTCATGCATAAAGATTAAAATAACCTTACCTTGTTATGCTTGAAATTCATTGAAGAAACGCTTAATCAAGCTTGTCTATAGTTCAAATTTGGCTGACGGCCGAAACAAAAATATTGGATTGGATTGAATATTCGTCTTTGCAAGAATTAAGATTGAAAAAAAAAATATTTGTTATTAATGGGAAGTCGTATGTTTGCACAAATTACAGAATATTAAGAAGAAACCATGCATGTATTTGAAAACCTCTATAATCACCCTGAATAAAGCTTATGTCTTTGCCTTATGCAGGTTTCGGTTTAGATCGCATACATTACTAGTCATCAAAGGTCGATTTGATACGAACCCACCACATTGTGATATCCATGCAGTGCACTCTCTGCTTGTCTTCTCACATTATATAGTTGAAGAATTTCACTATGATATTTTTGGTTTCCCTCATCCATCAAAGGGAGAGACGTCTACATCTGGGCCTACAGAGTTTTGTAAAACTATAGGTTCCTGAGTGCTTTGCACATGACAAAACTTTTCGATACTAAAATCACTTTTAGATTGAAAAAACGGTAATCGTTCAAGCACAGCAGATGGTACAAAAAGAGTTGGACCTAAACGTATACGTAGCAGTAGGACAGTGAATCAGCCTGCTTTGTTTAGCTTGTTACGTATAGATTAAAAAATAAAAGAATAGCTAATTTGATGTCAAGTTTGAAATAAAACACCAACCGAAATAACTGAAGAAATTAATCCAGGTAACCAGTGGAAGGGTTAAATAACATCAAACTGAACATACAGGTCTACATATGCAAAACATTAAATATGTCATTTCAGGTTTTCGCAGTGCTGATCTTTTCCATCACGGTTTGTGCACCCATAGGTCACATTTTACCAAACAATAGCCAAACACGAAAGAAACAATAGCCAAACACGAAAGAAACAAAAAAAAAAAATGTAAGTTTCTATAAAGCAAAATCTGGTTGAAAACCTTGCAAAATACAAGTGAAACCTATACATTTCGAGTGTACAATAAGTCAGTGTCAATCTCAGTCGATGGCTGTTGGTTAGACGCACGATGGTGGCAGCTCCACATCCGTTACCTCTTTAATTTTTTCCTTTTCTCTGAATGACCAATCAGTGTCCGCCAACAGTTCGGGCGTATATACAATGAATAGAGATCAGTGGCGCCGTGGACGTGGAAATTTAATTATACTTTACATGTTCTTCTAAGGAGAATGAAACACAAGATTACAGTTAGTGATGTCACGTAAGGAGATACATATTATAATGAAAATATATAGAAATTTCAATAAACAACTTTTTTTTTTCATAGCACAATGAAAATTTGACATTTATACCTCCTCCACACATCAGCGGAGCTATTTAGCAGTAGCAAGTGAACGCAATGTGTAAATTTCATAGAAATATGACATTTATGGATTTCTCCTTGCATTTTCTTTATATTGTACCAAATTGTGGTAGCAAGTGAATATACCTTTTCCATTCTTTATTGATTTGTCCTCTTTTATCACTAACAGTCTTTTTGAGAAGTAAATCGCATGGCATTACACTGTACCGCTCATTTTATACTCTCATCACAGAAAGTTTCACAGATCATATGAAAATATGATTTATAGCCATGGAATCATTTTGCTTTAAAATGAATGACTGTGGTTCTTCCTGAGTGAAAAAGTTTAAACAAACAAGCAAACAAACACACCCACATACACACACACCCACACGCACGCACAAAGCATCACACATCCATACAAATATGCTTTCTTTCAGAGTAAAAACTTGCACATTCCTAAAATGGAATGCATGCAACCATTATGAAAACATACGTCGACGAAGTAAATATTTCCCAGAGGAAATACATTTAACTGAGCAGCCATTAGTCCTTAACAAAAGGAAAGTCCTTCAAGCAATGAAAAGAAAATTGCAGAGGATTCATAGCGTAGGAAATTCAGGATATGGAGGCACAAAAGTTACCTTCCTGATATGAGACTTTAAAACTTATATTTACTCTAAGCACGTCCATCATAACATGGCATCATAATATTTATATGAGAATTATGTTCGTTCTTTATTTTCTTTCTTCCATTCTTTGTTTTATCTTGCTTTGCTTTGTGATTTTCTTAACCGCTTCGGTGCCCCTGAGGTACAGCTATATGATGATGTTATATTTATTGTGATTAAATTTCTCTGTTGCTCATAAGAAGAGTATGGTTTCGACCCTCACTAAGGTCGAGGTTCGTCGGCTTAGTCATCGGCAGATTTTGGTCGCTTGGTCTTTAACCCATCTGCATGACTTTGCGTAAGTTCTATGTGTCTTAGATAAAGCGTAATACCGAAAATAATGCCGCTTGTCATCATTGTTCAGGGTAATCAAAAAGTAACAAGTCGAACTAGATGTGCTGAGCTCGTAGAATAAATTATGAAGAGATGGAATGCCAATGTTACCTGTATTTTGATCTAAGCTGTATAATTATCAATATGGAGAAAGCCATGTCCATCTTCTCGTTAAGTCATTTCGTTTGTAGCTTCTGTCTTGTATAAGTGCTGCAGGTCCTGCGGAAAGGAGCACAAACAGTGACAAGTATTCTGACCAAATGACATAATCATTGTTTCGTGTATGTGTGTTTTTGTTTGTTTGTGTGTGTCTGTGTGTGTGTGTGTGTGTGTGTGTGTGTGTGTGTGTGTTTAAGAAAGCCTTTTGCATTTGGATATTGAAAATGCAACAAAATATTAACCGGGACATGTTGCGTGGTATTTCCTTATCGTGAATACATGTATTTGACTATAACCACATTTGACCTTATTTACAATACTTGTACTTTGATATCAGCCAACATGCTGTAGTTTTCTGCTGATTAGACACTCTCGAAGTAATCCAGAAGTATTTTGTTGTACTCTGGTGTCAGACATCAATATTTGTCCCACTGGAAAGCCCACTTACCATTAAGCTATTCTGGGTATAGTAAATGAAGACTTTTACGCGGGCACATGAAACCGATCTTACTTCAGAATCTCAGCAATGTGATTGGTAAATTATCATGCACTGATTTTTTTTTTTTTTTTATTAAAACTGATTCACAGTGAGCCATGCTTAGTATGTAGGTGTACAGGAATGATGATCGATGGGGAAAAAGTTAAATTTACCGGCCCATTTTATTTAAAAAAAAAAAAAACCACAAAAACGAATGATGCACAGGCTTATTCCGAGGATCAGTGAGGATCGGATGCTCTTGTTTAACTTAAGAAAGTCTGAACCCATTCACGAGCTCGCATCCAATTTTCATCGATCCACTCTGTCCTGTGCCTCATTTTTGTACCATTGTCTTCATGATATTGAGAATTATTCACCGTAAGAGATTCGAAATATAGGTTGGATGAAAACAAGTATTGTTATAAAAGGGCACCTTTCAAGTCCTCTTTCTTCTCCCTTTTTCCATGCCATCTTTAAAAAGTCTCTTCCTGTTGTTTATTCTAATCTTTTGTCACAAGAAATTTCCCCTATATTCATGCGTGTGTGTATTAATGTCTAGGTTGTTTGTTGTCTTTCTTTCCCTTTTAAGGCAATTTGCCTCTATAGATTTGTTAGTTCATAAAGTTTCGCAGTTATTATATGTTTTCTCTGCCAATTTCGCACCTCTTTCAATCCAATTCCTCATTGCTGTATTCGATTTAGCAAAATAGCCTAAATATCATGTTCGGTATTTCAATTCATGATCTCTTCATTCATATTAATTTTTCAACATTAAACTTACCTCTAACCTCACTCTAATTAACACTTTTTCAACTGAAATTCACAAGACGAGCACCATTTCACTATTCTTTCATTCAATTCGGATTGATATAGTCACGTGATCACGTATATGCTGCGCTCCTTCATTCAAATTCATATTGGGGCGTCCAGTTTAACATGTTCTGCAGTAAATTTAGCAGACAATCATGTTTATGCTCTGGTTCTTTCTTTACTGTCTTTCATCATAGTAATTATTTTGTAAGCATCGTAACATTTCATATTTTCGTATTCATTTTCGAGATTTTGCCGAATGTGTCGCCCAGTTCCAGCAAGGAGGTTTTATACATGGAGTTCCAACTGGCTGTAATTTATTCAAACAGTTGTCAGATTTCTATTGATGTACAAAAGAATTCCACAGGTGCACTTGTGCCTTTAATGATCGATGTTCCAAGCCGCCGTCTTGCTGAGCAATCTGAAGATTCATTTTGAACGTTATCATAATGTTGGCCATATTTTGCTTATCTATTTATTAAATGAAATGAAATTTCACTAATAATAAAGCATGTAAAACAAAAGTCAATTCCGTTCAGAAATTTGCGCAAAAGTGTAAATCAGTGCTGTATTATGTGAAAATGTTTAAAACTGTACCATCCTGGAAAGCTGGTTTTATCACTTTTCGACTTAATTTCCCCAAATGAAACTAACATGTAATAATCTTCAAGTATAATTCTTTGTTGATAGATATATCAGATTAGTGCCCGCGTATGCCCAGTCGAGTAATTTTCATTTTCATTTCAGCATTTTTTCCTCAATTTCTGTTCGCGCATCCTCGTGTCTGTACCACCTAGCTTTTATAAGAAGGGATAGCAAAAAGTAATTACCATCACAAAGACATATCTTCCTTTGAAAGTGGCTGGTGATTATGCAATGAGACACGAGTCAATTGTCTTCGTATCGGCGCGGCAGATCCTGTTTGGCACATGCTTCAAATATTTTTGAGCGGCGGCTTCGAACATAGATCAAAGGGAATAACTCTGTTGTTACTCCATCTCTTCAACCTCCTTGGTTCCAGGAAGTCAAGGTTATGATTCTAAAATGTTATATCATTATTTCTCTGCCCTCTTGATAATACGTCTGTATTTAACTTGTGCTGTCAGAGAAGGCATGCCGATAGGACCTTTATCTATTTACTCTGAGCAACAACGGAAAGAAATGCCCCAGTTGCTATGAGTTTCTGATTTTTGTTTTCTTACTGACGAAATTATTTGTAAATCTTTTATCTCAGCGCAGCAACCGAGACCGGAGGGAGGGGGGGGGGGGGGGTGGAATGGTGGAGGGTATGAAGGTGATGTCCCCTCGGCACACCAGGGAATATTTGCATTTTGAGAACTGGAACTCAACTATCTGTTGCTTGGAAATTTCTGGAATTTTTAAACCACACAGGTAATCATTCATCAAAACTGCAAAGACAAATAAACAAACAAAACAATCAAACCAACAAACTAGAATCTTTCATTGTTTCGTGATTAAAAATCCAAACACAGTTTTGTTAAAGATGACTCTGCTCCGCAAGAAGGGAGGGGGAGGAGGTCGATGCACATTCAAAGGTCAAGAGTATCAATTTCTATGCGTTAACTACAGGACTCCTAATCATCACAGTCATGTAAAGTAAAAACACACACAGTTCGTTGTGCATCGAACGCCAGCGTCATGGCGGCAGTTGTGGACTCCTATTCCCTTGTTCTTCTTTCCCCACAACCAAAATTGGGCTCTTCATAGCTGACGATTATGAAATGGTATCCCTCCAAAGTTGGATTACCATTTTTTTTTAACACAATGCATATATATGATTACGCAATGATGAATATAAAAATCAATGCAAGTTATACCAGTGGTATGGGTCAAACAAACACGCGATGACTCAGCTCGCAACTGATTTTATTGTGTTTATTGTATAGATAGGGGTTATTTGGCATTACCAATAGAATTACACCTGTCTCCCGCATCTTCCGTATGTCCACAGTTGTTGACTCCGATTCCACTGTAGGCGCAATCAAAGATGCTCGTTTCTGTTCCAGTGCATGACACGTTATCAAGCAATACATCACCGGTTAGCCATCCTTCTCCAAAGTGGGCTTCACTCAGCGCTTTTTCAGCGCGTGTAAAACCAAGACTTCTGCAGACAATCCGCATCGATGATATCCCACGAGTCATCGCATACAGTTGCCCAGGCTCCGTTGGCGTACACGAAGCTACTCAACCGTCATTTGTTGAATTGCCATCGACGAGGTGAACTAGTCGAATGAGAGAGATGATTTAAGTCAGTTAAGACATTTTACCACGACGAGATATTTTGAAGATATGCTGTTTTACTTAGCTTTGATTTTAAATCTCTTAGTTTTCCCATCCACGCAAATATACATTCTGTATTCAGGGTGTTATTGTAATATGCCCACTTCAATATTGTTTTTCTTTAAGTAAGTTAAAAAGGATATCACTATTTCCCATGATTCTGAGTGCAGGTATATTTTCACTTGGCACACTTTATGGTACACGACAATAGATACAAATTAAAAAAAAATTGTTACAAACAAATCTGAATGAAATTTTCAGGTAAAGTCGATAATGATAAAGGCACAGAAGATATAACTTTTATAGTGGTCCTGATCACCATTTCGCTCAAAGATTTTGTTTTCATATTCTATTAATTGTATTTATTGTTAATTTATTTCAGAATTCTTTATCATTATAAGGTCAATCATGAACGCTAATTGGCGTGCGTGCTTTTGCGATCCTTGGAGCCAGTGCACTGTTGGCCAGAAAGTATGACGGAGGCAGCGATAGCCTGTCGGCAGTGGCCGCAGTGAGGGTATGTTTTGATGATCAAGAACTCTAATAATGCAGATGATACAAATGAAGGAGTTAAAGGAAACCAAAACCCAAAGAGAAATGTAGATTGAGTGAAAGAAGCAACATTAGTAGGACATGCACCACAGTGAAAGTTTGAGAAAAAGCAGAAGTTATAAATTTTTAAAGTTTTGGAGTTTCTGGATGAGGAGACTACTAGATGTTATGGCGTCATGTGTGGACAACATTTTGAAGAAAATATAAAGGGAATTCCACAAAAAAAAAAAAAATTTTCATGAAAATTACGCATTCCATCAATTTGATGCTGAATAATGTTAAGGGTAGCAATTTCCCCCTGCTTGCTGAAAGCGGTTAGTCGGGTGCCTTTCATTATGCTAGAAGAGTAATTTTTATATAGTAATTTGTATAATACGAGTAACTTTATGCATTGTCATTCTACAATTCTGAGAACGAAACTGCCAAAGAGGAGTCCATTTTCCTGCGCTAAACTTTGCCATTATGATAGAAATGCCATTTCAATCCAAGGGCAAATTGTCTTTAACACATTATAGTAGGGTTCTTTAGTTTTCGTTTTTGTTATTAAACACTAAATTTTCCTTGCGTCATACCGAATGATCATTGTCGTGGACGTAATAAACAACATACAAAATACTGATAGCATCATTAGAAGATCATGTTTATTATTTTAAAGGAACTCTTGATCTGAAATTCATGTTCAAAATTATTGAAATTATGTATCATTGAATATTATTGAAAATGAATAAATGATAATTTGATAATTACTGATATTCATTAATACTTAAGATATAATAGATCATCATTAAATATTTCAAAACATATTATGTGCATTTTAATCGTTTACATTTTCAAAATAAAGATATGCAGTATTGTGGCTGCCTCACTTAACACGAGTTGCTAAGTGAGGAGTTTCGGTCGAGTTCGAAGAACGATAGCACTCCAACAGAATTTATTCCGAACAGAGAGATATGAATTTGCGAAAACGAATTTATTGGAATCCAAATCTCCCATGTAGAAGTAGAGTAGATAAAATACTGCAAGAAAAATAGAACAAATAAAGCGAACATTTAGTATACTAATCAACGAACAATATTACAAGGAAAACAAATTCATAACAGCGACTAAGTGCGTGTGATATTACAGAAAAGTGTTTAAAATAACTCTCCTTATACTAAGGTCAATAGATGTGCATTCACTGAACATAACAGATATAAAACCAAATCAAACCCACATGTACATATCCGAATAGTGAAATGTAGATTATTTCTTAAGCCTTAGATATTACTGAGCATTACAATTCATAAAATGATAAAACAAGTACAGCTCTATCTGTTTTACTAGACTGTTAATCTATAATACACACATGCGAACATATTATTCCAACAATGAATATGACTTTTAGACCATCATTTGAGTTACTAAACTCAGAAAAATAGAAGGAAGCAGAATTGCAGAAAGTAACTAGCAATAACATGAAAATCTTAACTTTTGTAATGAACTCAGAGTTGATGAGAAATTAAGCATAGTTATTCAGCCTACAGTGTACATTAATCTTATACTCGTAAGAACTAATTTCAATTATAACTCTGAGCAAGAGAGCTTCCAAGAATTAAGTCCAGAAATACTGAAATGGTTTTGGTTATCGAAATTACTAAATACAAATCACCTTACTGAAACAAAGAACTGTTCTTACCAATTGGAGGCTTTGAACTGTTGAAACTGGTTTCGGAACGAGGGAACGAACTTCGAAGATACGAGACACGAGATACGAGGTACTAGATATGAGATGCTTTCTCAACGATGATCGAACATGATACTGACTAGTTTGGCTTTCTTGCTGGCTTTCTAAGCCCAAGATGTTGCAAAAGCTAACTTGGTTCCCACGCCAAGGCTACCAGCAGAAGTTGGGTTCAAACAATAGGGGACTAATACACAATTTGAAAGGGGCCTTTGTTGTGTGCTTGGGAGGTTAAGTTTATGACTAAGATAGGGCCCAAGCGTCCAACTCCTATACATAATAGAGGCTGGACAGGCATAGAATTTAACAATAGGGGCTGTGGGGGCAGTGCTGCAAGCTTCATATTAAACGCCAAGTTGCAGGTATACAGGTGTATGTAAGATACATGTGTAAGTAACTGTATACCAGCTATGTACAAAAATGTCACCATGAGTTATATCACAGTACACAAGTTGCATTCAGAATACTTCTGAGAAATATATACACACAAAATAGCGATGAAATGGAATGAGAACTCTTATATCTCTTCACTGCATACTGCTGCAGTGACAAGTATTCTGTATAGATGACAAATTGTTATGTTGACGAGCGTGAAATAGGAACCCCCAACCGCAGAATTATCGTGCGTACAGATCTACCGCCCAGTCTGAAAGCTCGGAGAGGTGAGCTTGCGAAGATTGCCTACGACCTCCGAAAGCAGAAAGGAGTCTCCACAAAAATACTACTCGCGGGAACCAAGGTTGTACTAAAATGGAAAGAAAAAGCTGCTACAGACTGGAATCTATACCATGAGTAATATCCTTTCACTTTTTGTTTTTCTTCTTCATCCATGTATTTAGTAGACCTAAAATAACTCTGCTACTACTGAAACCAGTTTCCTAATCTAATACGTGACAGTGTAATGGCAATTGTTTTATATTATTGGTTAATCGAATAAAATGTAATCAAAGGTGATGATACATATGTCGTACTTACAGGAGCGAAAAGGGAAAAGAGCCGAATTATATTTTCTTACTGATATAGGCATCCTATTTACTCATTTTGATGTTCTACCGACACGTATCAATTCCTGTCGGAGAAGTAGACCAACTGCCATGTTGATTAGAAGCAGGGTTTTATAGCTGGTGTGGCGGCTGAGCTGCGACTCAGTGTATTGTGTGTGGGTCAGGAGGCTCTCCCCCGGGTAATATACGCAACGATTCACAAAAGCTTAATTATTTTACCCCTATCCTTGCGTGTGTTCATTTCCTCTTTTGCTTCTCTCAGAGAGAAAAGACTGTTATAACATCTTCAAGATATTTTGTTCTTTTTTTTGGGGGGGGGGGGTAGGGGCAGACAACATTATATCGTAAGCTGGTACGTAAAACCAATGCTATGTTCTCCTTTTTTACTGTCACTATAAATACCAGCAAGATATATTTTGTACTAAATTCACTAAATGTTATCTGTTTATAAGAGTATGTCTTTCTTTAAAGGTTATTCTGGCATATGATTCAGATAAATGCATTATTTTTATTATCAACAGGAGGATCATAAAACTACATTATGTATTTTTGATAGACAGTTATACTGCTGCCTGTTTTTTTTTTTTTCTCTCTCTCTCTCTCCACAACTTTCACAGATGTGTTCTGATTTATAATGGTTGATTGGGGGGAACGCCAGAATGGAGTGCATCTTTCTTTTAAATATACATACTGTATATTTTTTTTTTCATGAATTCTGAAGTACTCACTCCATGCTTTACTACAAACTTACGGTATAATGCAAAAGGACCCTTTTTGAGGGGTTTTGGTATATTCATTTTCTATGATGCAGTGTACTTTACCTAATGAACCTTATCTTTAACTACACCAACTCAATTTTAAACTCAGTTCATGGACCAAACTTAAGTCTGCAATTATTGTAAATTGTATCAGGGAGGGGAGGGTGGGTTGGCAGTCGATATCTCATGACTCTAAGAAATGTATAGTTTGACATTTTTTGTCACCTTATTATCACTTGTGATGACAGTGATGTGCTCTAAGATAGAGCCAGTGTTGTACATGCTTATTTTTCTTTTGTTTGTTTTTGCGTTTTTATCTAAATGTTACATTTTCGTATTTATTAGCAATGCCAAGTGTGCATGTCTGCTCTTAGGGAAGGTCACATGTTCGCAATTCTTAATTGAACCTACAGAAATGTTATTCGCACCAGTTGAATCTATGTATCCACTGTATCCGTTGTATACATTGTTTCACGCGTTATCCAATCGAGTGACACATTCCATTCGTGTTTGCAGAACCCCAGTACTTTTTATTCGCTCACTCGCTATTTGCACTTCCGAATTCCATGCGTTGATGCTGGTGTATTTTTCCCCGTTCTTACGTAAACATGTTTTCCCAATGTCGGCAATAGCTACTCAGGTGCATACAACGTACATGTCCCCAGGACAAATATTATACCGTGTCTTTTACCACCATGTATCTTGGTCAATGGCAATATGTCATGTTTAGTATTCCTGCTCATTTTGTCACATTTCTCAAGGAAAATACTGTGGAAAATAGGATGATTTGCATAGAGTTTTATCCCAATGAATATGAATGATACTCTTGCAGATGTTCAGTTATCGGAAGGTGGAAGTTCCGTAACCACTACAAATAATGAGAACGATGATAATTTTGCTTCTAAAATGTTCTTAACTACAGAATCTGATGAATTAAAACTAGATTTTGATCTAAATGACATTCCAGCATATATGTTTTCTGCAAGTTACTGCTCAGAAAAAGATCTCATTTCATCATCCCATTCTGACCCAAATCAACTTTTCATTTCTCATTTTAATATAAGGAGTTTAAACCAACATTTTGATCAATTTCTTCTGATCTCCTCTTTTGATCAATATCCTTACTTCTTCACTACGGTTAGCCAAACGGATGTATTTCATGAATCAATTCGATAAATGCAAATATGATGTGAAGGGTACGTGGAGGGTGATAAATCAGGCGTTGAAATGTAATACTGACAATAATGCTCCTAGCTATATTCAAGAGGATGATGTTCGTATTGACGACCCCATAGACATAGCTGAAGTTTTTAATGATTACTTTGTACACATTGGCCCAAATCTGGCTGACAAAATCCCTTCAGCGCACCAGGAATTTCACTCTTTTCTGGATAATAGGAATGTGGCATCTTTATTTTTTGTACCGATTGTTGAAGATGAAATAATAAAGATTGTTGATAGATTAAATAACAAAAAAAGTTCGGGATACGATGGAATCACAAATTTTTTGGTAAAAAACGTGATTCATGAAATAATTTCACCCCTTACTTTTATTTTGAATCAATCCTTATCTAGTGGTAAAGTTCCTTGTAAAATGAAAGTAGCCAGAGTTGTTCCCATTTTTAAAAAAGGGCGAAAAGATTTTGTTAATAATTATCGTCCTATCTCCCTTTTAACTTCCTTTTCAAAGATACTCGAAAGACTTGTGTATAAACGTACCCTTAATTTTCTTCTTCAGTCAAAAATATTTACTGATTCTCAATTTGGATTTCGCAAAAAACATAGTACAACTCACGCATTACTCAAGTTTATTGATAAGATAGCTCATGCTATAGATGATGTATCTCATACTGTTGGTGTTTTTCTTGATTTTTCAAAGGCGTTTGATACAATAGATCATGATATTTTACTTTATAAATTAAATCATTACGGAATTCGGGGTAAGGCGCTAGAATGGTTTTCTGATTATCTGACAAATAGAAAACAATTTGTAAGTATCCACGGTCACGATTCCCAACCTAAGTTAATTTCTTGCGGGGTTCCTCAGGGTTCCCTGTTAGGTCCACTTCTTTTTATTTTGTATATCAACGATATTCAGAACTCATCTAAGATCCTTTCCTTCGTTTGTTTTGCAGACGATACAAATTTGTTCTTTTCTCATCCAAATCCTGATGAACTTATAAACATAATAAATGAAGAACTTGTTTCTGTTCAATCTTGGATTTTTGCAAACAAACTTTCCTTAAACCTTGAAAAAACTCATTATATTTTGTTTAGTAATTCCCCACCTGTACTACCTATTTCTGTCAAGATCAACAACATTGATTTGTCACAGGTCAACAGTACAAAATTTTTGGGTCTTTACATTGATAGTGATTTATCTTGGAGAACCCATGTTGGTTATGTAAGTAGAATTATTGCTAGAAATACAGGGGTTCTAAACAAACTTAGTTATTATTTTCCATGTAATATTCTACAGAGTATATATTCAACTTTGATATCTCCCTATCTTAATTATGGGATTCTGGCGTGGGGAAATGCTTCTAAAAATCTTATCGATTTGTTATTTATTGTGCAAAAACGCGCTATTAGAATTGTAAACTACGCTGGATATTTATCGCATACGAATGAACTTTTTATGAGCAATAAAATTTTGAAAATTCCTGAGTTATTTTCTTACAACGTTTGCCTGTTTATGTTTCAATTCTCAACTGGCCAATTACCAGATGCATTTTCCAAAATGTTCACAAGAAACTATACAGTTCATGATTATCCAACCCGCCAACGTTATGCGTATCACCTTCCACGTACCCGAACAATTTTTGCGAAAAAAAACTATCATGTTCACTGGACCTAAGTACTGGAATGAACTCCCTACGGAACTTACAAGCTGCACCACTTTAACCTCATTCAAACGAAAATTAAAACAATATCTTTTGAGCAGCTACGGCATGCATATTGTATAGTACTTGTTGCTCAGTATTTCCTCCCTTGTCTATCTTATTTATCTTCTAGTAGTAGTCCGACGGGATCCTAACCATGTACATTATTATTCTTCGATCAGTCTGCCTGTTGCGCTCTCTAAGTTTTTATTGTTACACTCGATTGTTGGAATTCTTGCGCGTGGCAGCTGTCTGTTACCATGGTTACACGGCCTGCATGGTTTAGGACCCCCGCTGGAATTTGACACCTGAGCTCCATTGTCCTTGTGTGTATATTTTATATTCACGACAAAATTCTTTTAGCCCACCTTCCATTTATGTATTTATGCCAATTGTTACGTCATCATCTATACCTCCACACCCACTTAAGGACGTTCCTCAGTTGAGTTTGTGCGCATCCTAGCTGCGCAGATGTCAGTGACGTAACAAAGAGCGTAGAAGCGCACGCACGAGTGATGAGCTGAGCTAGTTGAGCTGAGCAGCCCGACAGCTCCCCACCGCGGCCGCGCCGGGCAGCCGCGCTGGGCGGCCTCGCTCGGCTCGCGTGCCGACTGTACGCGTTACAATCTGTACATACCACGCAAAGGTCAGCGGTCCGAGCGGCATACATGGTCATTGTAGCACAACACTGATTGACGGAATCGCGAAACTTGGAAGTGGAACAGAGCTGTTTCCATTTTCAATCCATAGATCTGTTTTGTGACATGAAGTTCGTTATCCGGTCATCAACATGGTAAAGTCGAGTGCTAAGGTACCAAGGGCCTATTAGGCCCTAGACGGGGTCTAAGGCTCACTAGTCTATTGGACTAGGTGTTCAAACAACAACAACAACAACAACAAAACAGGCATATGACACACATTTCATCTTTCGGTCTAGCAGCTAAAACAATCTGAGTGTCTCTGTTAAAATCTAAATTAGATCTAAACTTGTCATTACTAGTAATACAAAATATTGTGTTTTTTTATATTTTTGGTTACAAAATACAAGGTCACGAAAGTGTTATCAAACAAGACTATTCATCACTTTCACCATTCATATATTATTTTTTTATTACCAAATCTGGTGTAACAGAAGGAGAATAAAAAAATTATATTTTTTTCCGGGGGGGGGGGGGGGGGGCAAGGTACATCTCCATAGCTTACAACACGCACTTTACCAACCACTGCAACAACCAACACATGCAATCTACAATCAACGTCACTGTATGAATATATTTGTTTTTCATTTGGAGGACCGTCAGACTAATGCCAAAACTCCCATTTCCTTATATTTATTCTTCTTCCTCCATTATCACTTTTTGTGCATGGTTACAGCAAGAGGGTAAAACAAACAAACAAGCGTGCATGTCAATAATATGGAGTTTTCCACGCTTGCATCCACATAATATCATTATGGCTGTGGAAGGGAAATGATAACAAAAACGCACATGGACCTTTCTTTCTGAATATTTTTCACCATATCACTGCAATTGTGACATGTTTTTTGTTTGTTTGTGTGTGTGTGTATGTTTTTTTTTTTTTTTTTTTTTTTTTTTTTTTTTAAAGAAAATGGGGTTTCGAGTGAACCGCATGAGATTCATGCATCCTATAGCAGGGTATATCCTTGCATTGTTGGTTCCTGACCAGATTTGGGGGTCTTATTTCTGTCGCAAGGAGGCTCTGCTAGCACTAAAACGAGCACATGAACCCCCCATTTTTACAATTCTTCTGCATTAAGTAACCCTTTTTCTACAATTTGATAAAGTTTCGTAAAAATGACATGGGTTTTGAATGTACTGCATGACATTCACGAACCCCACCTATAATCAGGACACCCACGAGAGGTTTATAACCAGATTTTATGGTCCGGTGAGGTGATTTCTATCATCTGGGGATGCTGCCAGCACAAAAATTAGGACATGAACACCCACTTTTTATTGTTTTTCTGGAATTAGTAAGCCTTCTTCTATAGTTTGGTCAAGTTTGGTGAAATTGACATGGGTTTTGATTGAACAGCATAAGCCTAATGAACTCGTCTTGTCATAATGTCAGGGCATCCCTGCATAGGTTCCTGACCAGATTTTGGGGACTTACAATGATATATGTCGCATTAGGGCGCTGCTAGCACAAAAACGAGCACATGAACCCCCACTTTTAATTATTTTTCTGGAATAAGTAAGCCTTCTTCTATGATTTAGCCAAGTTTCGTGGAAATGACATGGGTTTTGAATGTACAGCATGAGACTTATGAACCCACTCTGTTAGGGCGACTTTGGATAGGTTCCTAACCAGATTTTGGGGTAATGTCGCATGAGGGCGCTGCTAGCACAAAAACGAGCACATGAACCCCCACTTTTAATTATTTTTCTGGAATAAGTAAGTCTTCTTCTACAATTTGGTGAAGTTTCGTGAAATTGACATGGGTTTTGAATGTACAGCATGAGATTTATGAACCCACCCTGTCAGGGCGACCCTTACTATAGGTTCCTGACCAGATTTGGGGGCCTTACGTTGGTATATGTCGCATGGGGGCGCTGCTAGCACAAAAACGAGCACATGAACCCCCACTTTTCATGGTTTTTCTGGAATAAGTAAGCCTTTTTCTACAATTTGATGCAGTTTCGTGAAAATGACATGGGTTTTGAATGTACAGCATGAGATTTATGAACCCACCCTGCCAGGGTGTCCATGCGTAGGTTCCTGACCAGATTTTGGGGTCGTACTATAATATATGTCCCATGGGGGCGCTGCTAGCACAAAAACGAGCACATGAACCCCCACTTTTGATTGTTTTTCTGGCATTAGTGAGCCTTTTTCTACAATTTGATCAATTTTCATGAATTTGACATGGGTTTTGAATGTACAGCATAAGTTTTATGAACCCACCCTGTCAGGGCATCCCTGAATAGGTTCCTGACCAGATTTTAGGGACTTACGATGATATATGTCGCATAGGGGCGCTGCTAGCACAAAAACGAGCACATGAACCCCCACTTTTGATTGTTTTTCTGGAATAAGTAAGCCTCTGTCTACAATTTGGTAAAGTTTCGTGAAATTGACATGGGTTTTGAATGTACAGCATAAGTTTTATGAACGTTGTCCTTTTGCTCATCCCTAACAGAAAACGTCGATGAGAAGGATTTGAGAGATTTCGGTGTTTTCTGCCGCGTGAGGGCGCTGCTTGCTGAAGAATGAAAGTGTAAATCCTAACTTTAAAACCTTTTCCTCGTTTTGGGTACCCTTTTCTGCAATTCTTGCAAATTTGGAGAAAATAAGGTGGATTTTGAAAGAATTATGGGGATTTACGTTTGTCATTGCAGATGTTGTTGCCAATCATGGTCTTGATCATGTAACGCTATCATTTTGGTACAGGACGGCAGATTAGTCATATTCTTCAAAGTCCCGTAGAAGAAAAACAAGCACATGAACCTATGGTTTTATTTACATATTTGGGCTTCGGATGGGTCAAAGTTACGGTATGGAAAGTTTCAAGAAAATGACATGGATTTCACTTTCACTGAGGAACGTCCTTAAATCCTTACAATCTCAGTCGTTGTTCTCTCAATGTCCTTACTTGTATACAGTAGGTTATAGTTGCAACATGTGACCTGTCACTTTTTGATGCGTCTATGCATGTGCGCGTAGTTAGCTAGTTGATCTTTTTTGCGCGTATTGCTTTGTTAAACTTCCGCGCCGTTTTCTGGCGTTTGCTGAATTCGCTGAATTTTATATTGTATGTGTTTAGCTGTTGGACTGAATTAACGGCGTCCCATTTTTTCTATCTGCTAGACATATTTGATGAACAAAAATAAGTACATATATACAAATATTCATTACTTTGCTACGAATGGACTGGGGTAGATTTTTTCAAGTTTTCTTTATCAGTGTATTATGTCTTGGCTTTGTGTGTACTATATTATTTCTGATATTACTGTATAATATTCTTGCATTTATTGGTGTATGCGTATTTTATCGGCATGGACCAGCTACAGCCTTTGGCTGAAGCAGGTCCCATACGAACATAAAATTAACTGAACTAAACTAATCATTGTTTCTCTTTTTACTCTAAGAAGACAAACCTCTTAATAGGACAAGCAGTTGACAACAGTGTAGATTGTAAAGCCATAAAAATTAATTGAGAATATAATTTGCTGTCGTGAAATCATTTTCGTTTGAAAAAGTGCAGGATCGGACTCTTACGAAAATGCTGAAACATACACACACACACACACACACACACAACATCAACAACAACAACAATCACACACACACGCACGCACACATACACATACACAACATTGCACATAATATATATATAATAATATAATATATATCTTGTATAAAATATTATTTTATGCAAGAACGCTTTCTGTCATAGGAAACTTGCTTTTTGCCTAAAATCGAATACACTGTATACACCCTCGATGAAAACAACAATCAAGCGAACAAATAGACGTCATCAATGCCAATTTTGCAGAAGATATACATTTATTGACCAGCCACCACTCTTTAAAGAAGAAAGTCCTCAACGCAATGCTAACAAAACTTGCAGATGATTCGTAAGGTGTAAAATAGGAAATCCAGGTTTAGGAACCATACAAAGTTACATTTCTAATTGATGACACTGGATGATTTTTAACTTGTCGTGTCGTTCTCTGAACCATTCTGCATGAGTTTGTGCAAATTTTAGAATATTTATGAAAAAATGTAGGATAGCCTGATACAGAAGATAAGGTAAGATTACTGTTGATTACCTACGATTACTATATTTCTCGACAGTGTGAGTTCAATTGGAAGCATTGAGCTAAGTAAGAGGTGAAATGCCTTTGGTATTCATAAATTTCACTCTAGAAGCTAGACAGTATCGCAAATTTAATTCATTTGAATTGAATTGAAAAAAAAAAGTATCCCATATTCATCGTCTCGTGAAATTATTTCCATTGTAGCCTCTGTCACTGCAACCTTGGAGGGCCTAGGAAAAGAAAAACAATTATAAAAGTCAACAAAAGCGCATTTTTTTTTTGGTAATTATGGTACAAAATGCCGCATATAACATGGTATTTGAGGTTTTCCTGCCATTTTTTCAGAGTTCATTCGATTTAACGATGTGATCATTATTTAGATTTACAACGAATTTTCATAGTGTCTCTAAATTGAATGAAATTGAATCTTAAAGGAATGGTATGAAATGAAGCTGATCACTCAAAAAATAAATATGGACCAGGAGAGTACGGTGTTAAAGAAAATTGAATTTGTATACGCCTATGCGTGAATTCGAATGCAAGTCTGATGGAAAGGGGGGGGGGGGGACCTGTTACCGGGTATTCATCAGTCACCACATTTAACCTCATTTATCTATCAATACCAATCAACATGCTGAACCTTTGCTAATTTGTTCCAATACCTACTCCGAATGCATTTCGTTCCACTCAAAGGTCTGACATCAAAATTGTGTCGGAAACCCAGGTAAAACTCAACTTTTAAAGAGAGTTAAAGGGTAGGAACTTTCATATGAATATTTCAGAGAATGCAAAGATTAGGTTTGCCCAAGGCAAGTCTTATTTGATGGAACATACACCACATCATCTGCTGATTATTGAACACTTTGCTGCTGCAGATAAAAGGATGATGATAGCTTTATGCGATAATGACACACGTTCAGGTGTGAGTTTCTTCAATTTCTGTCCCTCTTGCTTTCATTTAATGGGACACCTCCTATGAAATATAAAATATGAGTATACCAAACTACAAGGAATTTAAAGCTTATTTGACAAAAATTTACTTTGAAATGGCCGAGATATAAAAAAGCACAAAGCAAAAACAAGGGGTCCTATCAAAAATGTCGGACCCAAGATTATTTTTTAAGGACCGCTTTTTTTCATTTTATTTTGATATCTCAGTCATTTCAAAACAGATTTTCATCTAATAAACTTAGAATCCCTTTCAGAATTTCAAAAGTGGTTCAAAATTCAAATTTGAGTTCCCATCTTAACCAACACTATACCATCCCTCTGAGGTAAAAGGGTTATAATCCTTTTTTATAAAGGATTTTATTGGACATCAAAATCGAACTAGGAATCACCCTATCAACGATGTTGTTTATGGTACCATCGGCCAAATGGACAACTATTCAATTCAAATGGGGAAAGTCGTTTTTTTTTTAACAATGCGACAACTAAATCAACTACTGCATGAATCTTGATAACCAATTGCCAAAGCAATGACAAACCTGCTATTAGTTGTCTGTGCATCGCACGCCAGCATCTTCTGAATGTCCGCAGTTGTTGACTCCGATTCCACTGTTGCCACAATCAAAGATGCTGGTTTCTGCTCCAGTACAAGCCACATCATCCAGTAAAATGTCACCGGTGCCTTCTCCAAAGGCGGCATTGCTCACAGCTTCTACAGCGCTTTCGTAACCAAGGCTGCTGCAAACAACGCCCGCATCGGTGATATCCCAGGAGTCATCGCACACCGTTCCCCAGGCTCCGTTGGCGTAAACCTCTACTCGACCTTCATTTGAGGTTTCACCATCGACAAGGCGAACTGGGTAAGCGAGATAAAATCTTAAAGGCAATTAAAACTTGCTTAAACTTAATGAGTGTACCAAAAAAGTCTTGTTTTGCTTATCGAGATTGAATCTAGTTTCAACTTTGTTTTCTTTACTAAATTTATTTCCACAAGTCGTTGAAAACGGGAATTAGAGAAATAAAAACTCTAGGCGCTTACAGACTGGAATTGTACGGCATTACCTGCAGCACTACACCTGACTCCCGCATCTTCTGAATGTCCACAGTTGTTGATTCCGATTCCACTGTTGCCACAATCAAAGATGCCCGTTTCTGTTCCACTGCATGACACATCATCAAGCAAAATGTCGCCAGTACCCTGTCCAAAGGCGGCATTACTCAGTGCTTCCTCAGCAGCTGGGAAACCAAGACTTCTGCAGACAACACCGGCATCGGTGATATCCCAGGAGTCATCGCACACAGTTCCCCAGGCTCCGTTGGCGTAAACCTCTACTCGTCCTTCATTTGAGCTTTCACTATCGGCGAGACGAACTATAGATAAGTGAGAAAGAATGTAACACCATTAATAGAGTATTTTTGGGGGAAAAAGATCTTGTTTTACTTAATACTTAAAGTAATACATGCTATTTGTTATCCTTTATGTGACATTTTTAATTGTGTTACATCCACTGGTATTTTTCCAAACAAACTTAAAATTGCCAAAGTTATACCAGTTTTTAAAAGTGGTCCAAGTCATGATGTTAATAACTATAGACCTATATCTGTGTTATCTGTTTTTTTTTTTAATTCTTGAGAAATGTATTTATGATAGATTACTGTTATTTTTAGACAAATATAATGTAATAACACCATGTCAATATGGATTTCGTTCTGGGCACTCCACGTCCCATGCTTTGATTAACCTTATTTCAAAATTAACTAATGCACTTAATTTTCATCAATCAATAATTGGTTTGTTTTTAGACTTAAGCAAGGCTTTTGATTCTTTAGATCATTCTATTTTATTAGATAAGTTATATATTTATGGTATCCGAGGTAATTTGTTGAAATTATTTTCAAATTATTTGGATAATCGGAAACAATTTGTATTGGTTAATAGATGTAAATCTGAGTTGTAGCCTGGGATGTGGAGTGCCTCAGGGTTCAATACTTGGTCCACTTTTATTTCTTATTTACAGCAATGATATTTGCAATGTCACAGAAGAAATACAGTTCATTTTATATGCGGATGATACCAGTATGTTTTTGTCTAATGATAATATTAATACTTTATTGTTACGTTTCAATGAAGAGATTCAAAAAATTTATGATTGGCTTCTTATGAACAAATTGGTTTTGAATGTGAAGAAAACTCAATGTATGGTTTTTACTAATAAGAAAATTGATATACAGAATTCAGCAATTTATATGAATAACAATCTTATAAAAAATACGAGTTCATTGTCATTTCTTGGCGTCATTATTGATAATAAATTATCTTGGCATAAACATATTGATTCAGTCTGCAATAAGATTTCTAAATGTATCGGTATTTTATACAAATTACGATATCTTCCTCACAATATTTTATGTATGATTTATAACGCTACAAGTCAACTTCAATACGGAAACATTGCTTGGGCAAATACATCAAATTATTCTATGGTCAGACTTTTCCGTCTGCAGAAGAAAGCAGTGAGAATTATATGTCACGCCAATTATCTTGCCTCCACTAAACCTCTTTTTATCAAATGTAATGTTTTAGATATTTTTGAATTGAACAAATATATAATTGGTGTATTTATGTTTTAAAATTTGTATTCCCCCAAGTCTTTCTTCCTTGTTTCAGTTAAATAGTGCTATTCATTCGTATTGTTTGAGAAATCCTCTGAATTATCATTTACCTCTTAATAAAACAAATGTTGGTTTATATGCTGTTTTGTATAGAGGACCTTTAATTTGGAATAACTTGCCACAGCCAATTAAAATGAGTCCATCTTTAAATGTTTTTAAACGAAGATTTAAATTATTCTTATTGGAAAAAGAAAAGTAATCTACACATTCGGGTATTACTCTGTGTTTGTTTGTTGTTTGTTTTTGTCTCTATGTGTCTATTGTAGAATATGTATTTTCAATCTCTTTGGTTTTAATATCTATGCACATTTATTTGTACGATTTAATATGACTTTTATTGTAAATGCTTTTGTTATGATGGCAGCTGCTTATAAAACTTTGTTTTTCTTGCTGTCTCCACATTCTGTTACATTTTTATTGTCAATTTGAATTTATTTATATACCTTGTCTGAATGTTTTTTTTATCTGTTTGAATGAAATAAACACGAATTGACGAATTGAATTGAATACAATCCGATATTATTCAGAGTAGGTTGTCCTTGCATTTTAAGAATAATCTTCTTTTAACAAAAACACAAAATCAGCAATTAGATAACTGAGGACTATAGTAATTGATATTGTAGCGCTTTGAGATTGAAGCTGTGGGGCCTTTCTACCTGCAGCACTGCACCTGACTCCAGCATCTTCTGAATGTCCGCAGTTGTTGACTCCGATTCCCCTGTTGCCACAATCAAAGATGCTCGTTTCTGTTCCGATGCATGATACGTCATCAAGCAAAATGTCACCGGTGCCTTCTCCAAAGGCGGCATTGCTCACAGCTTCTACAGCGCCAACAAAACCAAGACTGCTGCAGACAACGCCCGCATCGGTGATATCCCAGAGGTCATCACACACAGTCCCCCAGGCTCCGTTGGCGTAAACCTCTACTCGACCTTCATTTGAGCTTTCACCATCGACGAGGCGAACTAGATAAGCGGGATAAAATCTTAAAGGCAATTAAAACTTGCTTAAACTTAATGAGTGTACCAAAAAGGTCTTGTTTTGCTTATCGAGATTGGATCTAGTTTCAGCTTTGTTATTTAGCTAAATTTATTTCCACAAGTCATTAAAATCAGGAATTACCAAAAAGAAAAAAAAAAGAAGACTGTAGGCGCTTCCAGACTGGAATTATATGGCATTACCTGCAGCACTACACTTGACTCCAGCATCTTCTGAATGTCCACAGTTGTTGATTCCGATTCCATTGTTGCCACAATCAAAGATGCTCGTTTCTGTTCCACTGCATGACACGTCATCAAGCAAAATGTCACCAGTACCCTGCCCAAAGGCCGCATTGCCTAGTGCTTCCTCAGCACCTGGGAAACCAAGACTGCTGCAGACAACGCCCGCATCGGTGATGTCCCACAAGTCATCACACACAGTTCCCCAGGCTCCGTTGGCGTAAACTTCTACTCGACCTTCATTTGAGCTTTCACTATCGGCGAGACGAACTATAGATAAGTGAGAAAGAATTTAAGACAATTAGTGGAGTAAAGAGTATTTTGAAAAAGAAAAATCTCGTTTTACTTATTGGAATACGATATTACAGCTGTATTTAGAGTTTGTTTTCCTTGCATTTTTAGAATAATCTTCTTTGAAAAATAAACAAAATCAGCAATTAAATAACCGAGGACTACAGTAATTGATATTATAGCGCTTTGAGATTGAAGCTGTCGGGCTTTTCTACCTGCAGCACTACACTTGACTCCAGCATCTTCTGAATGTCCGCAGTTGTTGATTCCGATTCCACTGTTGCCACAATCAAAGATGCTCGTTTCTGTTCCGATGCATGACACGTCATCAAGCAAAATGTCACCCGTGCCTTGTCCGAAGGCGGCATTGCTGAGTGCTTCCTCAGCACCTGGGAAACCAAGACTGCTGCAGACAACGCCCGCATCGGTGATATCCCACAAGTCATCACACACAGTTCCCCAGGCTCCGTTGGCGTAAACCTCTACTCGACCTTCATTTGAGGTTTCTCCATCGGCGAGGCGAACTAGATAAGAGAGATATGATCTTAAGGAAGTTAAAACTTGTTCAAACGTAATGAACATGTACATAAAAGAGGGGGAAAAACTTGGTTCGATCATGGAGCTTGGATCTTATTGTAATATATCGAATGGAGGAGTGTTGTTGCCACAAACCCAAGTTGTAACCACTACAGACTTGAGGGAAAACTCCTTCGGTGCTATTCTCAGAATTTTGTCCTACCCGACTGGTCATCACACCCTGTGGTAAGCCTACAAGCCCCCTCCCTAGGAGCCTAACCTTTCCCATAAACATTTCTTGATAACCTGTCTCCCCATTGTCTACAAGTGCTCAGCTTCTCCCCCATCATTCCCATCATGTAATATGTAGATCACTGGTGTCAGTGACCCATAGATAACAGTGGTCACTATTAAGCTACACTTTTGCTTTATTCTAATTTGAATCCCTGTATTTTGAATATTGTAGATTAAGCCCCACCTTCAAGTATGCATGAACTATAAAAGTGACCATGTGCTTTGGAGACGAGCTCTCTCTTTCACCCTCTCCGGGTAAAGACTACATTGTGTTGGTCTCCTTTGCCCTCCCTCTTTTGGGGCAATATATGGCCGTCGAATAGGGAGTGCCTATTATACCAAATACTAAATCTTATATCTCTCATCGTCGCCTGGAATATTATCGTCCTGGTTATAATTGTTGCCATTTTCATATGATTCTGGAGCAAACATTCCTTCTAATAAATAAAGAGCCTGGAATTGAATACCGTATGAACTGGTCTCTTGGTCCCTTTTGTCAACCGTCGAGAAAACGTTTAATACCAATGCAGCACCGACATTTAATACGCCATCGAATAACATCGACTAAAATGTTTCATTATCATAACTATATTTTTTTCTGATTTTTATTTGTTTTTTTGCTGTTGCACTTTTTAAGTCGATAATTGATTAAAAAAAAATGAAGACTGCACGCCCTTACAGATTGCAGCTGTTTGGCCTTACCTGCAGCACTGCACTTGACACCTGCATCTTCTGAATGTCCGCAGTTGTTGATTCCGATTCCATTGTTGCCACAATCAAAGATGCTGGTTTCCGTTCCGTTACATGACACGTCATCAAGTAAAATAACACCGGTGCCTTCTCCAAAGGCGGCGTTACTCAGTGCTTCTTCAGCGCCTCCAAAGCCAAGACTGCTACAGACAACGTCCGCATCGGTGATATCCCAAGAGTCATCGCATACAGTTCCCCAGGCTCCGTTGGCGTAAACCTCTACTCGACCTTCACTTAAGGTTTCACCACCGACGAGGCGAACTAGATAAATGAGATAAAATTTTCTTAAATTCCCTTCCACAATTTGTCAAAAGAAAAAAAAAAGGAACAATAACAACAAGGTATTAAGATATTGAAGACTGTCAACACTTACACAATAAGAGTTATCTGACCATACCTGGAACAATACACCTAACTCCAGCATCTTCTGAATGTCCACAGTTGTTGACTCCGATTCCATTGTTGCCACAATCAAAGATGTTCGTTTCTAGTCCACTGCAAGCCACGTCATCAAGCAAAATGTCACCGGTGCCTTCTCCAAAGGCGGCATTACCGAGTGCTTCTTCAGCTGATCCAAAGCCAAGGCTGAAACAGACAACCCCCGCATCGATGATATCCCAAGAGTCATCGCATACAGTTCCCCAGGCTCCGTTGGCGTAAACCTCTACTCGACCCTCTCGTGAGTTTTCACCATCGGCGAGGCGAACTAGATGAGAGAGATAGAATTCTAACTCAGTTCAAATTTGTTCAAAGGTAATGAACATTATACACAAAAAGAGGGGAAAAAACTTGGTTCGATCATGGAGCTTGGATCATATCACAATTTTATTTTTTTCTGATTTTTATTTCGTTTTTTGCACTGTTGAGATCGAGAATTGATAAAAAATGAAGACTTGAACGCCCTTACAGATTGGAGCTGTTTGGTTTTACCTGAAGCACTACACTTGACACCTGCATCTTCTGAATGTCCGCAGTTGTTGATTCCGATTCCATTGTTGCCACAATCAAAGATGCTGGTTTCTGTTCCGCTGCATGACACGTCATCAAGCAAAATGTCACCGGTGCCTTCCCCAAAGGCGGCATTGCTGAGTGCTTCTTCAGCACCTGAGAAACCAAGACTGCTGCAGACAACGCCCGCATCGGTGATATCCCACAAGTCATCACACACAGTTCCCCAGGCTCCGTTGGCGTAAACCTCTACTCGACCTTCACTTAAGGTTTCACCATCGACGAGGCGAACTAGATAAATGAGATACAGTTTCAAGGCAGTTCAAACTTGTTCAAACGTAATTAACATAATTATAAGTGGAAAATTGAGAAAAGAAAACACTAAATTCTCAATGCTCGAATGGTCAGAAGCGATAGCAGTGTGTTTGTGTGTGACACACATGTACACACTTCAACCTGGCATAAACCCGAAAGAAAATTCAGCTTAGTGATGAATGCGAGGGATCACCGAAGTGATGCAGCTTTTTGAGTATGCAACAAACTAAAACAGAAAAAAAAAATTGACCAGAAATGAATATTATTTATTAGTGGAAAAATGAGCAAAGAAAATGGGATTCCATCGGGATTCGAACCCGAGACCTCCGGATGCTAGCCCGGTGCTCTACCGACTGAGCTATAGAAAGCCCTAGTTCAGTGTTCGTCCCAGAAACCCTAAATTCCCAATGCTTGAATGGTCAGAGCATAATTATACCTAAAAAAGGGGGGGGGGGGAAACTTGGTTCGAGTATGGAAATTGGATCTTACCAAAACTTTATTTTCTTTTCTGATTTGTATTTCTTTCTTCTTTTTTTTTGCACTGTTGAATTCGAGAATTTATAAACAATGAAGACTATAGATTGCAGCAGTTTGGCCTTACCTGCAGCACTACACTTGACACCTGCATCTTCTGAATGTCCGCAGTTGTTGATTCCGATTCCATTATTGTCACAATCAAAGATGCTGGTTTCTGTTCCGCTGCATGACACGTCATCGAGTAAAATGTCACCGCTGCCCTCTCCAAAGGCGGCATTACTCAATGCTTCTTCGGCACCTGGAAAGCCAAGACTGTTACAGACTACGCCGGCATCGTTGTTATCCCAGAGGTCATCACACACAGTTCCCCAGGCTCCGTTGTGGTAAACCTCTACTCGACCTTCATTTGAGGTTTCACCATCGACGAGGCGAACTAGATAATTGAGATATAAAAATTTGAAGGCCATTGAAACTTCCTTAAAGTTAATACTGTATGTATATTAAAATCTGGTCTTACTTTTCGAGCTCTGATCTAGTATCAACTTTGTTTTCTTTCCTAAATTTATTTCCGAAAGTCGTTAAAATCGAGAATTAAGAAAAATGACGCTTATAGGTGCTTACAGATTGAATTTAGTTGACAGTACCTGAAGCACTACGTCTTACGCTAGTATCTTCTAAATGTCCGCAGTTGTTGATTCCGAATACACTGTTGCCACAACGAAAGGACGTTCCAATTCTTGAAACCTTGTAGTCGTATGGATTCAGGTTGACCCAAAACGATTGCCTTCACTGAGAAGTCTCATGCATCTTCTGCGATGTTGTCTATTTTCCTTAGCCGAACAACTTGATAGTCATCCAACTTTTAGATCATCTTCAGTCTAACCATCGATTTATTTACAACAAAATACCCAGATGCAACTTTCATCGTACTTGGGGACGTTAATCGACTCGATCTGCAACCTCTACTCCTGGACAAATATTTTTCAACAGGTTGAAGATATCCCAACGAGCTGCAATCGGTCATTACATAAAGTAACATCGGCAGCATGTATAACAGTTTGCAATTCTAGTTGCCAGTTTGTCAGTAAGGCTATCAGATCATGTTGCTTTGTTGTAAATGCCAAAAGGTTTCATGGTGACACAGAACGCTACAAAGCCTGTCTTGAGTATACCGATGCCAACCAGCGCAATGTGTTCCTTCGACCGATCAGCTCATACGATTGGCAAGAGGTTTTCATGAGCAGTGACGTCAACGATCAGTGCACGGTTGTCTATGACAGGCAGCTCGAGGCAATAAACATTTCCTACCTGTTCATCCTCGTGACAAACACTGGATAACGGTTGAGATCAAATCATTGATTCGCCGTTGGCAAACTGCCTTCAATATCATATTGATGATTGAAAACAATTTTGGCAACAAAATTAAGGAAATGATCACGATAGCAAAGTCTGATTACTATTCCACTCGTGTGCAACAGCTGAAAAGATCTAATCTATCTGCTTGGCATCGAGAGATTGGTATCATGAAAGGAGGAAGATGGGATGAACCATTGACTGAATTCTGAAGATACCAGATTACTCGCGAGGGTTTTTAATAATCTTATCGCATCTATGACGGAGGAGTTTGATTCATTATTATCATCCTACCTTCCTGCCTTCCTATGAGTTTGAACGGTGTCATATACAATAAACTATCAATTTACCTGATTGGATAAAAGTAATGATTAGGCATAATTGGCATTATCACTTAATGCATTCCAAAGTCTTGGCCTTCATGTACTAATGTATTTCGTGCTAGCATGGATTTTAACAAACATAAATGATATTGTCCGGATCGTTTGGCACGGTATTTATGACTACGCAATTTCTTACGAAACAAGATATTAGATAAAGAAGGTAAAGTCCCGTTTTTTAAAGTAAATATAAACTGACCTAAGTAAAAATAACATTATCCTTTATTTCTAGTGATTTATTCTTTAATCAAAGAAAGATTGTGGATCTGTGCAAGGTCGTATACAGGATTTAAAATTATCACGGAGTGCCTTTTTCAGAAGAAGCGATTTGTCTAGCAGATTTTCATAAGAGTTGCCCAAAGTCAACAAGCCGTATACACAAGATAAAATCAGCGAGGAAAAACCATAAGTAAGAGAGTAGTAACTGAGAGGTAAAACTTAATCTCTTATTTACATCAATATTTCGAGATACGATTTTGCTAACCACATGACATTTTCAGGATAGTTATTATCACTGTTTATTCCTAGAAATTTGATATTTGATTAAATCTGCCGTAGAAATCTCATGGGAAATAATATCTCTTGGTTGATAAAGAGACTGGAAGGTTGCTGAAGAATTCCTATACATAAGAAGAGAGTAAAGAGGACAGCAATACACTATAGACTCCCCACGAGTGACTCAACTCGGCACTTCACAAAAATAATACCCTCGTTGAGTAGCACATTATGCACGGTAGAAGGTTCAAATTATTTGTGCTAATCTTCAACACAAATAAAAAAAAAAATCATAGTCGTTCAACATGTTGAATAAACACTGCAGTGAATGTGCAGAGCAAGAAAAATAAAATTATAAGTCAAGCGTTCATGAATATATACGCGGTATAATTAAGAGAGAAATCAACAAATCCACGGATGCTATCAAATTCCATAATGAATCCTTCAAGCTGATATAAAACTCACACTGGCGAACAAATGACAAAAGTTCAATATGCAGCAAATCAACAGAGACAAAAGATGGATTTTTATTTCACATGCTTCTGAGTGTTTTGTGCACTGGGTTGACTGTATGCCCCATAGAAGTACGCAGTAATGGGATAGAGGAATCTGCCTCTGAAATTCTACGTATCTAAACTGATTTCTTTAAAAAATGATTTGTTGGGATTTCGTGGATTTAGCACGGTGATGTATGGCGATCGAAAAATGTATTTTGATGGACGGTAATGTATGGTGACCGAGAAAGGAAACGAAATTTGAATTGAATTGAATTGAAATGAATGTACAACACGTAAATGCTATTATAATGACTACACTTTTTGTGACTTTTGTCTTCTTGGATAATTTGTTATGTCTACTTTTTTTATTGCACAGAAATGAAATATCACTTCAAAGTGTAAAATTGTTTTTCGAATAGTTATTTAGTTACTGCTTTTCTTGTTGATTTTGAACTTCAACAAGACAATCAAGAATTTTCCGATAAAGTACTTGATTTTTATTTTTAAAGGTGTGAACACATTTCCACCACAGTAACACCAGTTGGTGTGGTCTCCTATTGAAGCTGGGCCGGTGTTATACCATTGACATTAACACCAGCAATATCAAATCAACACCATGCGGTGTTATTGTTGAATTAACACGATCGTAGTGAAGTGCCAGGTGAACACTCTTCAACACCATCACATCATACTTTTTACACCTGTGGGTGTGGTCCTCTATTGACACTTGATTGGTGTTAGATTTAACACCCGCGGTGTTAAATCTAACACCAATGTTTTTGCAGTGCAATCCATACTATAGATATAGATATCTTTTTTATTTTAACAGGGAAGATACAGTAGTTTAATCAGTGCACAATGATAATGATCATCATTCATAAATTCGCCATACAGTGTTAAAGAGGATTACTACAATTGTATTATGATTCAGTAAAGATAAGTGTGAAACAAAGATCTGGTATTATAAACGCTCAGGATGCTCTAACCAAAATAGTAATTATTCTATCTTACTCAGTTGTTTACAAGGAAGACAATGATAGCAGGTGAGATAAAGTCCCCTGGATGAGTACAGTAAGCATTAACCACGGAACCGATAAGTAAGGCTGCAATCTGCAATTTGGATTGAAAATACTCGAAAAATCTCCCTCCCCCCCCCCCAAAAAAAAAGAACAAGGACAAAAGAAAATCTAACGAAGACAGAGCTGATAAAAGCGGTCTAAAATCTAGAGTTTCTGGAGTGGATGAGACGACGGAGGTCCTCCCCTTGTTGCCATTTTCCTCGCCCCCCCCCCCCCCCCCCCCCAAAAAAAAATCTATAATAAAAACAAAGTTCCTCTGCCCCTTGTGACTGCCGGAGGTCGTTTGGTACGGTGTCGTGTAGGAAAGAGCCCAGTATCTCTTGTAAATCATGAAAGCATTTCCACAACTTACAGCTGAGTGGGTGGTAATACAATTGTAATTATTTAGACTATTCAATGCATAATAATGTTGGAATGAGGCAGAATTTTTTGTGAAAAAAAACCCAGAAAACTAATCAGCATTGATAAAGTAAATTTCTCATTTAGTAATTCTATCAATAAGAAAGGGATCTACAAAAAGAAAAAAAATGAAGGATAGCAAATATCGACCAATTTCCTGGGTCTCAGAGCACAGAAGATATCAAATCGTAAGTATGTCCCTGTAAGGACATCAAAAGTATAAATAATGTAGAGCATAAAATTTTTAAGGAAAAGGTTACCATTATCAACAGCAGTTGCTGATGCCAGGAGGCAGAATACGACGATGGTACCGAACATCATCTTTGCAGGTGCGGTTTGAGAAACGCTCCAAAACGATGCTGATGGTGGCGATAGGAGAAGCTTTTCAAGACGAGATCCTCACACCTTCTTTTACCTAGAAAGCGTTTGCCGTATCATAACCGAGGCCCGCATTTTATCTTGTTCTTTTCACCTGTGTGGACAGAGGAGCTACAACCGGCTGGACGCGATTTGATACCACCGTCTAATTCATCGTAGGATCCTTATTTGCGACCTTGTGCAAATCATAATCACTACTGTGGACTTGAGACGGACATCATCATGTCAAAAAAAAAAAAGAAGAAACGAGACAGTTTTCGTTACTTGCTGGTATGGCATGTAATACCACTTGATCACGCCACTTTACCTTTTTATGGGATTATTGGCCAGACCTTTACAAGTACAAGTAATAACGGACATATCAATGGTCTGATATTTAATACGATCATCGCGTTGACCTTTCTCCTTCTACATCACTAGGACCACTTCACCGTCGTCCACTTTTGATGTCTGCCACTCGAGACTGGCATTATATTTCATAGCATAGGCCCTACTTTAATTTGAAAGCGGATATCAATTATTTTTGATATTTGCTGGCAGACTAAAAGAAGACTACCCCATGTGCTTAAGCCACTCGGCTCCAAAGTGCTGGTGATTCGCATAAATTACTGTCCAAACTACACAGGATTTCGGAAGTCACCTTCGCGGACGATGAGAAGATGAGAAATTGCACGTAGGCGACAAAGAAATGTGTGGAAGTAGAGGGATCTGCTTGATTGGCAATAAAAATGCCTAAAAAAGAAAGAAAAGAAAGAAAAACGAAGAAAAGAGTCCAAACCATCCATGGTGGCATTGTCTATACAGCACTTATTTTTGCTGACAGTGAATGCATGAACGCCAAGCTGGAACGCAAAAACGCCAAGCTTGTATACAGCATCTTCAAAGCATATCTTGAGATTTAGACTCGGGTTCCTGTTATTAATGTCGTATTATCTTAACTAAACTTGTGCTGCTTTAGTATCTTAATCCTCCTCTATAAGTCTCAGTCAGTGACAACCCTTTCATAGTTTGTGACATACACTCTGCATCTTCTTCCTCTCTGAGACTCTGCATGGCCTCATCAGGAAACCGGTAGAGTCCATGATCGCAAAGAGCAGGGTGCATAACCCGATGAAGTGGTCCCGCCCACACCCAGCTGGACCCATGGAAGACCCGCTAGTGCAGCTGAATATGGCATATCCAGTCATCTTTCTCAGTTGGATAATGAAACCAAACAACAAACCAACTAACAAACTAACAAACAAACAAACAACAAGGAAGGCTGTTGACCTGTCTGAAATTTGCTTTTTTTGTTTTGGATGAAAATGACCTCGACAAGACCAAAGAAGCACCGTTTTTTTCAGAGACCAACAGCAAAAAGCAAAGTGATCAAATCACATTAGCAACCCCAAAATAGCATAAATAGATACTATATAACAGAAAACCAAATACAGTGCAACAAAAATATCTACGGGTTTACAGAACGCAAACCGTAATAAGAATAGGTAAAAAAAAACAAAACAAAACAATCGTGATGCTTGACTATTCAACAAGCAGCTGCTCTATCTTTGCACTATAGGTACATGTACTTGAAGTCCATAAGAACAGAGAGCAAAATGTCGTATTCTTCCAAGTGCTTTGAAATACAGTTTATCGCAAATTACGCTAACATTTTCAGATACATTTCTAAATGCCTGAGCACTAGACTAACCATACTAAAGTTAATCAAACTTTTCTTTTGAGGCTGTTCCAAACAGGCATATTTCGACTTTCACCATTCGCAAAGTGATTGTTCCACGTTCAAGTAGAAAAAGGGCGTGAATCCGGGGGGGGGGGGGGGGTGGGGATGGGGTGATGCATCCCCCGCTCTTGGAAGAGTTGGCGGGGATGGCCTGCATTAAAAACATCCCATTAAAGTTTTAAAAAATGGAAGAAGAGGAAATTTGATTGTATTGATTTCGGCATTCTGCATTACGTTTGATCGTACGCCCCAATAAAGAGAGCTAAACATAGCTAATTGTATTCTATGTTTTAGGATTTGTATACACAATTTTTTCAAGCACTCGCTCGCTCGCAAATAGTAATACCGACTTAAAGCATAGTTCAGATAAATACCATACCAGTATACCTGCTATGACGCGCGCCACTCGGGACCATCTACAGATTACATACGAAAAACAACATGAAACAAAATAAAACCATCGGAATTAAACAACCCCCCCCCCTTTCCTGAATCATTGAGCAAAAGATGATGACTCAGTCAGGATAAAGGCACCCAGGAATGATCAGGGGCGACGATTCTACGGGGGCAAAGGGGTAGTTGCTCTCCTCCCCATGAAAATTTTGAGGGCAACCATATTATCATTCCCCACATAAAACCCGAAATGAGAAAAATTCTCAAACTTTTTTGATGGAAAATTGCAATCATAAACATGCAAAAGCTCCCTCGATAGCTATGCCCCTTTTCATAGGCATTGTACACTTTTGTGTGCACCAGATATATCACTTACAAAATGTAAACATTCCTTCATATAGGGTTGGTGATATCCCCTTCAAAATAACCCTTCCGCCGCTCGGTTGCCCTACATAGATTTAGTACACTTGTGATTGAAAATTTCCCAAATATTCCATCATAAATGTGAATCTGTTTTCATTTTAATTATTAAAAAAAATGCAATATCTCTCTCGTTTTGGTGGGGTTGTGGGAAACAGAGACTATGAATTGTGTAATCTTTGAGGATTGACAATATTAAATTCTGAATATAACCCCAAAAGTGTGCGCCAGATTGTTGAATGACAATCACGAAAATGCAAAAAAAAAAAAATAATAATAATAATCCCTCGTGTGAGAGGGGGTATGTCGCCACTTCCACATCCATCACCGCACATCGCTTTGAATACTAGTTATTAATTTACTCATTTTTTTTTTTATAGAAACAAAATTCTGATATTTCACCAACAGTGTGAACCATAAATCTCAGAATTTCAAGTCTAAAAATACAAAATCTCCCTTGCATGGGAGGGAGTATAATCCCCGTCTCGAAGTTTCCACCCCCCCCCCTCCGATTTTCCCTGCATAAAATCTCTCTTGCTTTTTGGATAGAAACACTAATTGAATATGCTATTGAATATAAACGCAAAAATCTCCTCGTGTGGGAGGGAGTTCCCCTCCAACACTCTCACACCTCCAACATTTCCCTGAGTATTTTTTCTTACTTCTTGAAAGAAACATAAGAAGAATAATATTTCATAGAAAAGTTTCACCAGATGTCTGAAATTCAAGTTTGAAAATGCAAAAATCGCCATTGTGTAAGAATATCCCCTTACACATTTTACTGAATATATATTTTCATACTTTTTAAAATAGAAACAACTATCGAATATTTCACAAAAAGCGTGCATCAGATCTCTTAATTTCAAGTCTGAAAATTGTAAAAAGATATCTCTCGTTTGGGAGAGGAGCCCCCCCCCCCCCATCCCCAACCTCGCCCGTTTCCTTGAATACTTTATAATTGTTCTTACTCCTTTGATAGAAACAATCATCGAATATGTCGCAAAAGTGTGCACGAGATCTATATTCCAGGTTATATGCAAAATCTTCCTCGTGTAGGAGGGGGCCTACCGCCCACCCACACCCTGATATCCTGGTACATTCCTCTAAATATAAATGTGTCTTACTTTTTTGTTGTTGACAGAAGCCAAAAGCGTGGGCTAGATCTTTAAGTGCAAAAGCGCCCTCATGTGCAAGTGGGTACCCCCTCCCGCACCCTATCCCCCTCCCGCCTCGATCGTTCCCCTCTCTCACACATATCGTCCAAGTTTTGCCCTCCCCCCCCCCCCCCACCATCATGAAAACAGTTCGACGCCGCTGAGGATGATTGATTTAATTGTCTGAATCATGAAAATTCATAAATCCGATAGAAATAAGAAACTATCTACTACCTACACAGATCGAAATGAATATCCATATTTCCATTTTTAATCTAATTTCATGTTTGTATACGTACACATCGCGCGCGTGTGCATATTATGGGCTTGTTCTCGTTGATAGTATTTGATGACTATAGCCGATCATATCCCTCCTCCACTCCTCGGTACGGATTTACGCCACTGTCTTGTGAGGGTGAGTCCCTCCCCCTCCCCCCCCCCCCCAAAAAAAAAGGAGTCCTTCTCCACCAGGGGGCTTTTGCATTATATTCTCACGGTAGGAAGCACCGCATTTAAGGTGGAAAATTTAAATAATTTGTACATTTCAAGGTGCTAGTTAAAGATCTTTTAAGAAATGAAAAAATGAACACTCTTCAATTCTTCGGTGATTTTCTCGCCAGCTACTCAAATCAATAAGTTATTACCTGTAAAATTAAGTTCGGCGACATGAGAGCCTTTTGTGGAGTCTATTGTAAAAGTATGACCATAATCTGTTGATTCTTCCAGGTGCTTTTAAAAGATCTTTTAAGAAAAAAGAATAAGCATTTTTCAATTCGTGCGTGAATATCTCGTCAACTCGTCAAATCATTCAAAATATCACGTCTAAGTTCAGCTACACCGAAGCCTTTACTTACATTGATAAAATTGAGAATTTTTGAAATTTTTAGTAAATGTTTGAAAATTTTCCAATACAGTATAACGATACCTTTATGATTTCTCTGATATACAAAGTACAAAAATATCTTCTTTTTTGTGATATCCTCATTAACTACTCAAATTATGACAATTAAAAAATGATATAAAAACTAATCAAAGAGGGAGCCTTATCATTTATAAAATATTTGAAATAATATATAATATAGAATATTTGAAAATTTTGCAATAAAACGTATGAAAATATATTTGTTATCTCTTCAAAATCGAAGAATTTTTTTTCTTTATGTTCTAATGAACTTTTGCAACTATCTATAAATATAGCATTTCCCTCAACCTTTAGTAGAATGTATTTTTTTCAAAATATTTCATTAACAAAAAGATAATAGCCATGTTGTTTATAAGAATTTGAAGAAAGAAGATCAGAATATAAATTTTTTTTTTGGACTGTTGCGTTCATACTAACAGGGACGTCATGAATACAAAGTAATTTTCTAAATCCATCTAAACAATTGAAATAAACCATTGACCTTGAAAAGTGCTCACTGGGAAAAGATGCTGTGAAGGTACGAGTCATTTCAAACGCCAAATATCACAAAAGCTGCGCTCTGTGCAATAAACGGGAAAAAACAGGGAGTAAAACTCCACAGCAACCACAGTGAAAGGACTATCTGAAATTTTGCACATCCTATAAAAACAGCGACACTCTCCTATCAAAAATTATTATAGTTCAAAGGGTAAAGTATGTATGGAAATTGTAAGAAATAAATTGGGGCTGTGAGACACAACTAAAATATTCTGCACACAGACAAAAAAAAAAGTGTTTTAGAGAAACTGCACAAAACACAATTCCCATTCTTTTACGACCCTTCATTATTGAATTATTTAGACTAGTGGGTGTATCACGTCATACTTGCTATCATCAGTTTCATTTTACTCCTATTCTTTTATTTACAAGCGCCTTTGCAAACATTTTAAAAGACCAAAAGTTAGAACGATAATACATGTATTTTGTAAGTGCCTTTGTGAAGCAATTTGACACTGTACGATTAAACGGCTTTTTCTCATGAGTTACATTACCATCTGTGTTTGGCATCTGCATCATCCTCAATAAAGCGATTCTCAATGGACTGGCCCAGGCACACTGGTTCTGCAATGCTAAACTTTTATGCATGTAATTATTCTTCGTATCACTTTCATCGCTGAAGAGGAAAAGATTTCTTTTTTATTTGGGTTTTGATGTTGTCATTGATGTTCTTGATTGTGATGTTCACTGCTGCTGAGTTTTGGTTCTGTTTGTCTCAATGGATGTGCATGTTGATACGCTTACTTTGACGCCTTCTGAAATAATTCTTCAAAGTGCCTATTGTCGTGAATTTTGTGAATTTGTGAATGGATTAGTGAATTAAACCCCATGATGATCACAGTGGATTGATTGGTCATTATTTATCATTTTAAATCTAAACAGGTAAACCTCTCCGTAGAAGAACCAGTAAACAGCAGTGGAAAATACATGTACCTCTAATCCATGTTTTTTCCGTTACATTTCACTCCTCTAGGCAGCATGGAAAATTGCATAGACTATAATGTGATTTGCAATCATGAACTCATTTCCGTGGAAATGAGTAACTGTGTGTGTGTGTGTTTTTTTTTTCTTAATGAAAACGCTGAACACACACACACACACACACACACCAGGGGCGCATCCAGGAATTCCGTAAAGGGGGGGGGGGGGGTTGATAACAATATTTCTGGTGCTACTTTCGGGTTTCATCTCATTTCTTTCTTTGTATTTCTTTTGTTTTAACAAAAAAAAAATAAAGAGGGGACGCGCTCCCGGTGCGCCCCCTGGATCTGCCACTGCACACACACACACACACACACACACACACACACACACACCAAAATCCCAACATCACACATCCATACAAACACTTTCTGTGAAGGGAAACTCTCGTCTAACCTCAAATCAAAATACACCCTCTATGAAAGCAGACGTCACCGATGTGAATTTTGCCGAAGAAATATATTTTATTGACTAGCCACCATTTCATTTACAGAATGAAAAAAAAAATCTTCCAACAAAAATTTCCAAAGCATTCAAAGCATAGGAAACTCAGGACTAGGAAAAATCAATAACGTTACCATCATGATCGATGCTATTAGATACATATTAAGTGTAAACACAGGCGATATGACGATTAGGTATACCTTTCAAGATTTTTTTTTTTCATTTCCTTACGGCTAATGCAGTACAGCTGTGACTATCCATTTTAACCCATTCAGGACGAGCTGAAGGCAAAGAAGAAGGTAGTAGAGACTGTGCCAATGGCAACCAGAAAGAAGTGAAATCAGCCCTCCTAACCTCCTAGTAAGTTTATGTTGATTTGATCTTTTCAGAAATTATTTTTCATCTGAGTGATTTTCATGGTTTCCATTACTTACTATGATACATTTTCCTTTATGCTGTTTTCTTATTTTATTTGCAAACAAACTAGGCTGTCCCATGTGTATTATGTATATGTATTATATAAACATGAACAAGTTGTTATACATACGTATATGCTCTCTAATGATACAATATATGAGAACAGAAGACAAATTCATCACAATAAAAAGCATGAATTCAATTGCAAAAATATACCTGTGGTCTCATTACAATGTAATATCTTTGAAGCCCAAAATAACAATGAAAGCTAAAGATAATGGAGGAAAATGAAGAATTTTCTTTCGAATCAAAATTTAAGTGAAATGAGAGAAAAGGCAATAAATTACGAACTCGAAAAATTGTTTAATTTCTTTTTTTCTTTCTTTTCTTTTTTTTTTGCTGAGTGTATATATTTAAGTACACTCTACATTGCTCTAAGCATCACAAATCATTTCAGAAATATTATTTACCTGAATGATTTTTGTAGTTGTTATTACCTAATGATTTTATGTTCTCTTTTTGTTTTAGTTGCACATAAACTCGATTGTCCAATTTGACAGCCCAGCTGAACCCCCCCCCCCAAAAAAAAAAAGTAAATTAAAGTAGGTTAAAAATATTTCCCCATTTTTACACTTCATTGACAATAGGCTATAAGCTCTCAGCATGAAAAAAAAAACAGCTTCTCGGACTTGAATCATTGCAAAATGTTCAAAAGTGATCAAAATAAGAGAGAGTTAGAGATGCACAAGAGTAAAAATTAGAGAAAGAAAAACAAATTTAATGATTAGGGTCAGTTTGGCATGCTCTGCAGAAGTATCAGACAAACCATGTATATACTTCACGATGGATAAGGCACTGGTGTTAAAAAAGGGAATAAAGAGTATATATATATATATTTATATATACGTATATACATTTATATATATATATATATATATATATATATATATATATATATATATACATATATATTTATATATAAGTATATATTATATATATATATATATATATATATATATATATATGTATATATATGGTTCAAAAAGTTTGCGAATATCATCCATGTGACTGTAGGCAGAGAAAAGATTGTTCTCCCAGATGAGACAAATAAAAAAAAAATGAGTCGTCAGCCGACATGCAGACAGTCCTATTCTTCGACTTTTGTAAAATGATATTGACCAATCATATCAAAATATCAGCAGCTACTGCGGAAGCACAACAAGGAGCATCAATGACGGCTAGCAGTCAAATGAGGAAAAGTCAAAGTCAGCGCCAAATTTATACCTTTCCATTTTCCTGGTATTGTCCGCAGTTTGTCCGCATGCCTAACTTATGTTGTCCGGAAGGCATCCTGATTGTCCGCTTTCATTCTTGGTGTAATCCTAGATGTTTCCGCGCTGCCCGGCTACGATTAGCATATTCCGAGGTATTTCGCGCTCTTCCGGAGTGATTCCTAGGAATGTCCGCAGTCAGTCCCCGGACAGTCCGCGGACAGTCCGCGGACATTCCTAGGAATGTCCCAGGACAAGCCGATTCACACACTTATTCCGCGTCTGACGCGGACAGGATGCCGAAATGACAGAATTTGCTTCCGCAACCCTTCCTGGGCTTGTCCGCGCCCAAGTGGACGTCCGCCCTAAGCATGGTGTAGTTTCACTTGAGATGGGGCTTCAGGTTTCTAACGTTTTTTAATGGTAACTTTTTGAGATAGTGATAATATGGAAATAAAGTGAGAAAATATGAAATATGGTAGAGCATAATAACTATACCAGGAATTCATAACTTGTCATTATCAAGAAAAATGAAAAAGCGAGCCTCGATTTCTTCACTTGCAGATATGGCATGTAACACCACTTGACCGCAGATAGCACTAGAAGCAAGGAACAGTAACAGCAGAGTAAACCCTAACTTTAAACACAACAACAGTTTAGATTTACAGCAAATGTTCGTGACCACAGGCATCACCTTCGCCTTTGAGTGCTTCTTCATATGCGACAATAAAAGCAATGACTTGTGAGTACTAACTACAACAACCTCAAGGAAATGATATTTTGCTTCATGTTTTTTTCTGCAAGGGGTGTAAACGTTTTAATTCATTCGTCATGGATTACGATCATTCGAGACAGGCATTGACTTACAAACATGTGCATAGGGTCGTATTTGATTTCGAAATGCAAGAATTAAATAATTTCAACCGTATGTCTAAAAAAAAAATATAACGGTTTGTACCCACCACAACGATAACTTTAAAAATAGGGAATCAATCCAAACACAATTTCAGGGTATGAACCTATAACTCATTGCCCACATCTTCCAGAAAATCCCATTCAATTTGCTTCAGTGGTCAAAGAGAAATTAGGAGTTTTGTGGAGCATGTCAGCAATCCTTTCCCTCCAAGTTATGTCTATTGTGTTTACACATCAATAATGTTATGCAAGTCCAAGAGCATCCAAGTGCTAAACTTGGAAGAATCAGACTCATGACTTTTACAACAATCCACATTTCTCTGTGACCGCTTAACTAGATAGAATGGGGTTTTCTGCAAGATAGAGCTAAGATGTTATATTTTAAGACTCTGAAGCAGCATCTAGACAATTTAATCATATTGGATGTTATCAATGCAAAAATCCGATTGTATTTGTTTTTGGTTTGTTTTCGGTTTTTGTTTTTTGTTTTTGTTTTTGTTTTTGTTTTTGTTTTTTGTTTTTTTGAGGGGGGGGGGGGACATACTGTACATTGGTTGGCGAACAACGAAAACTCTACCAGATGCTCATAAGCCATCCGGCTCCCAAGTAGCGGTGATCCGCATAAAATTATTCCCGTATTACACAGGATATCAGAATTCATTTTCTCTGGCTTGAAAAAAAAATGCACGTAGAAAAAAAGAAATGCAGTAAAAATGCATGGGTTTGTCAAAGTGGCAATACAAAGCAAACACACAAAAACAAAGAAACAGTCACAAAGGAAAGACCCTACATTTGCATTGAGTGTACTGTCTATACAGCATGTCTTTGTGCTGATTGTAAATCTGTTTAAGCCAATTGTGTATGGCATCTTTAAAGCATATCTTGAGAAAACGAATTCGTCCCAGAGTCCGTCTATAACGACGTATTATGTTATAACTAAACTTGTGCGGGTATTATAATGCTCCTCTCGATCCCCGTCCTTGAGGACCACTTCATAGTTTGGTACACGCACTCTGCGTTTTCTTTTTCTCCGCACGGCGTCATTACTTCTTAGGAAGACTCTTGACCTGTCTCAAGTTTGTTTGTTGCGTGTTGGATGAGAATCACCTTGACCAGCTGAATGAGGATTGCTTGTCAAAAAACAAGCAAACAAACTATTCACATTATATTAACAACACAAAAAGTAGCGTAAAGAGAAACATGACAACTTTTGACAGACAATAAAAAACAACAACAGGAATGAGTTTATAGAACAAAAAAAAAACCGCTACAAAAGAAAAAAGGAAAAATAATGATAGATATAAATGTAAATATTAATATAAATATACATATACATATATAACGTACATAAATTATTGGTATATTCTTGCACTATAATATGCGAATTACTATAAATCAATGAGAGCAGACAGCCAAAAGTATTAATATTTCAAAAATTGTGCTAACATTTTCTGGGACATCACTGAATATCTGAGCATCAAAGTTACTATACTTAAATTCCATGATAGTATATAGCCTCATTTTTTTTTATTCTTTTATAGATGATGAGTGGATTTCTTTTTGAGCAAATGGAATGTGTATTCAGTGATGTAATAACTTTAAAAAAAAATAAATACTGCAGCTAATTCTTTTTTATTGGTTACCAATGGGTCAATCTCAGTGATTTGTGCAGTTTGACATCCAAACGATAATCTACTGACGAAATAGCCGAGAGAGCTCTTTAAATTTCACCTGTCAAATTATCACCGGCGTGCCATCTAAGAATAGAAAATTGGTCCAAACTGAGCTGACTGGGAGCTTTTTATACCAAACAGTGGAGGACAGTGTCCTGAGAAATAACTTACTATTTTCAGTCAGCGCTGAAATGAAGATGATCTTTTAATTACTTCTATTGTATGAATTCTGATGCCCGTAATATAGCCTAGAGTATATAGACAATGTAGCGTACTACGCTAGCTCATTATGTTGGCTCATAAATAGCTTATATAGGTATGTTAGGATTTAAGTAAATTGCTGCATTGGTCTTTTGAAAATCATATTTACGATTTCATGGAAACTAAAATTGTAAATAGAATATGCAACAGATATGCACATGGCGCACAAATCCACTAAATACAAACCTAATTATATATCATATGCCCAAACGTTAAACCAAAAAATTGTACTTCACGCCATGCACAGCACAGCACAAGCACACCCCTCAATACAGTATTATAGTAAAGAATGCCTTTTCGAAAACAAATAATACTATAACCATTTTGAGTTTTCTTCTTTTTTCTTTTTTACTTCACAAATAACTACAATATTTTGGAGTTGATTATTGATTCTATTTTGTAGACACCGCCACACATTTATGTAAGTCGAATGTTAAGTTTTGAATTACACAGCACCGCGAGGTCGGCCGGAATTGGGCGACGACAAAAAGTGATGGCGCGTAATTACAGTAAAATGCTACAAATTTCATCCATTCTTTAAAACACAATGATCTTACTTTTGCTTCCAGGCTTAAATTTATTTAGCCATGTCTAGAGTCTTCATGGACGTTGTACGAGAGGGTCCATTGCATTTAATAGCAAAACGTGCATCTATTATGGAAGTAGAAGTGGAGGTGGATACGGGCGGGTCTCTCACGGCAACGCTAACACCAGCACCGAACTTGAAATGACGAAAAAAAAAAAAGATAATTCCTAGGGGCTAGTGTTAGTCAATGGGGAAAAAGCACGTAAATCGCTAACACGAGCGGCGGAGCTCGTTTCAGCAGACGACATTCTACACCAAGCCCAACACCAGTAAACGGAAATACGTCATAATTTTGAGGTTAACCTCCCAACACCGACTGATTTCAAGTTCGGTTTTATGGCCGGTACTTGTACTGATATAGCATTAGCACTAGCACTAGACACCGAACTTGAAATCACCCAATGTCTAAAATTGCACAATTTTAAAATCAATTCATTCAATTTCCCTTTTTTATTTTTTTTCTTAATGTCGTTTATAGTAGCGATCTATTCTGAATGAAAAATCAATCATCATTTAGATAATTTACCAACAATTATTTTCACGATTTCCTTCTGAACTTTTTTGTATAATGTTATGCTATACGTATCATACATCGAATACAGTCACACATTGTTCATAGAGCATGCATGTACTTTGAATTTATTTGTAAGACCGAATGCTTAGCTTAAAATGTTATGTAATGTTATTTTGTAAATGTGTATATTCTTTTGAGTGATTTGGAAAAAGGCAGAAATAAACCAAACCAAACCAAACCCAAACTACGATTAATATTTCTTTAAAAGATATCAATCACTGTCTTAATAGTTCAGATGTGGTAATTGTCCATGATTTACATTCATACCTTTGATATTAAAGTGCTTGCAGTAACTATAAGACTAACACAGGCCCATAAGCAGGATTTTAACAGGAGGGGCAAGAATTATACTTTATTATATTATTTTAATTTTACTATATATTATCTTTCAATGAGGACACACAGGGGTTGGGGTGGGGAGAGTAACAATCTAGCAGGGAGGGGTTTGTTAAAGGTTAGTCTATCTTCCAAGAGGGGTTTTTCTTTTTGTATTATTATTTTTTTTCTTGGGGATTCAAATTCAACGAATCATCTACAAGACATAAAGATGGAGAGGTTGATTAAAACAAATGCAACGAAAAGTATGACGATATATGGCTTACCTTTTGAAGTTGCAAAGAAAAACAAAAAATCTCCCGTAATCTTTGTGCCACCTTGTCAAAGTTCTCAAACTATTTAGAAATGTTATATCTACGTTTAAGTACAAGGGAGCCTTACATTATTTGAAGTGAAATTCAACGTTTAATGGAATGTCTTAAACATTTTGCAATGAAAAAGTAGAACGATATCTTTCATTTCATTTCATTTCATTTCATTTCATTTCATTTTATTTTATTTTATTCTTCTCCTCTTTCCAACAGAACATAACACAGTATAATTAGGAATCATATCACAATCGTATACATACATCTTGCAAATGATATCAAATGATACAATAACACAATCTATCGTAAATTTTCTTTTAATTTCAAGGAAAAACGTAAACGTTAGTTAATTACATTTTAAATTAAATTTTCACTTACTAAAAACTTACAGATGTTATATGTAAGTCCAGCTACGCTAGCGTGAGCCTTAGCATAAAGAGTATTAAAATGTAGGAATCTGGATGAGTGTTTCCCACAGGTATGATAAGGTAATTAAGACAAGGTAAAATCAAAGCTTAATATAACATGAAAAGGGTTGGAGTGGGAAAATAGTATTTAACTCTATTTATAACACCTATGTTTCGAGATATTGTGTGACAAACACTATCAATAATATTGTAACGGTTTTATATTCATACGTATTGTTAAGTATAAAACGTTCAGTACTCTGTTGTGTTTCTGTTATGTAAGCTAGGTATATGCTCTGTGTGTTTCTGTTGTGTTTACCAAGCTAGGTAAACTGCCAGCTCAGCGTCTTCTCTGTCTCTTCTCTTCGTCTTAATTAGCTCGTCTATTGTCTCTTATGTTGTTCTTTGTCTCTCGTCTCGTCTCCCTCTCTCCCTCGCTTATGTTGTTCTTTGTTCTAGTCCAGTCTCTCTCTCTTCCCCTCTCCTATGTTGTTCTTTGTTTGTAATCCGGTCCATCTCTCTTCCCCTCTCCTATGTTGCTCTTTGTTCCCCGTCTAGTCTCTCTCTCTTCTCCTCTCCCTTCTTGTTCGTTGTTTCTGTTTACTCTGAGTCTGGTGTGTTTAATTTGACCGTCTGCAGACTGGAGATTAGAGATTGAGACCAGAGTTAGGATGTAGAGAGCGGAGCGGATGAGGCCAGTTTTGTGAGAAGTTCTTGCACTGTGAACAGGTATTCGTCTTGGAGAGTTGCTATATGCTATTCATGTACCGAACGTCATTTGGAGCAGGCGAGTGTCATATCGCCTGAATAAAGTCATTGTGAACCGGAATCTTGAGTCTTAGTGCAGTCTGTCATGCTTCAAACATCCATTCTACAGTCCGTAAGGCCCGCTACCAACCTCATCTATCACGGAATCTCAAAGGAACAATACATGTCTTCTCACACTTCTCCGCCCCAGTACATCACATTCACAATCTCCTAATAACTATACCACATACGACTATGTTCCAAAGAGAGACCCCGTGACAATATGTGACTTCCAAGAAAGAGTTATTTCATTATCAAAAACCATATATATATATATATATATATATATATATATATTAAAAAATATGTATTTTGAATAATCTAGTCATTTGATTTCAATGATATTTTACATATTTCTCTTCTTGCCAATTTTTCTTTAACTGTTTCCTTGCATATTAATGAAACACCTATGGAATGGTCATATCTTTGTTGTTGTTGTTGTTGTTGTTGACTCCAGCCCTTAATGGTTGATATTATTTTTTTTACCTTACTTGTATATACGTTGCTCGATCCAGGCGTGGAACTTTTTTTTTCTTTTAAAAAGTAAGCCCATATCGACAATTATGTACGTTGTGCTCTTGGTTGTCGTCAAATTTATCACCTACTACAGTTCTGTCTATACAAGAGAGTTTAATGTAAAGTCAAAGGTCCCATTTAAAGGTACATTTAGTTTGAATTATTTGTTCAAACGGATGAGTAGCTACAAAGAACATAAGCAGTGACGAAAAGGACTGCCCAGATGTGGTAAATGTTTGCCTTTTCGCGATTTTCAATTCCTTAACGTTCGTCCTGGCCGTGCTGATGCGAATTGGAAGCGTTTCCCCTGCAATCATAATCCGACCGCGCTTTTTACGCGTTTATGCGAGAAAATCCTTACAAAGAATGCTGATGAAATCAAATTAAATTAACTGATTAGCCTTTTGAATGTTGATCTCGATGATCATTCAAATTCTATCGAACTTGAATGATCGCATCGTTATATCGAATGCAAATCTGATGAAAGTGGACAGGAAAACTGTAGTCATTTCCATAAATGACATTCCATTTGTAAGTTGCATTTTGACGTTAGATAATCAAACGTCAGATTTGATTTTTGTATTTGATTGTCGCATTTATCAAATGAACCGAAGCCAGTGATGGTTAAAGTCGGTGCAGTGTCACTTAGATTTATTTGCAAAGCACAGCCTAAGTACTGTATGCTGCAATGTTAAATTTTGCCAACCTGTTATGGTATGCAGGAGTTCCGTTTGGAGTAAAATGTTTGCCGAGCAGGCCATTAAGCTCATATTTCTAGTAGTAGTAGTACAGTGTAGTAGTAGTATAGTAGTAGTAGTAGTAGTAGTAGTAGTAGTAGTAGTAGTAGTAGTAGCAGTAGTAGTGGTAGTAGTAGTAGTAATAGTAATAATAGAAGTAGGCCTACAGCTTAGGAAACACAAGGGTTCAAGCAAAGTACCTTACATTTCCATTTCAATGGTGACATGTTTTGCGGAGGAGGCTGTCTCCCTTTGTTGAATCTGTCCCTGCAATATTCTCTGGTTGCCTAAATGTGAGGTAGCGAAGAAGCTCGTCATAATACCAGTACAAGTAAGGGAGAAGGAGAAGACGAGATCAGTGATGTTGAGCGAGACGTGTTGCTGTTTGATTGGCTCACTGGTTACGGAGGTTAAAGGTTGGTTGTCTTCTGTGTGTTTAACCTACAGAGCCACTCCTAGTGGGCAGTATACAGTTTCAATGCCAGGACAAGGAAAGATGCGCTATAGGTTTCTTCAAAATAATGTGTCGCAGTTAAATGGAAATAATAGTCAGTATCATCATCAAAATTGCATTCACGTCCAAGTTTGGAGCACTGAATGAAACGGTTTATCGTGACCTCGTCTACAGCCACTCTGTCTACTTTCCAATTGGTCTACTGGCAAATTGTCTATTACCGATTCGTCTAATACCCATTTGGTCTACAACTTGTTTTGTCTAGTACACATATTGTCTAATAGTCACTTTGCCCACTACCCGTACTGTCTAATACCCAACTCGTCTAAGGAGCATTTCGTCTACTGAGCAATTGATCTAATAGCCAAGTCGTCTATACTCACAATGTCTACTTGTCATGTCGTCTAATATCCATTTCGCCTACTGCCACTTTGTCTACTCCCACCTCGTCTACAAGTCATCTCGTCTACATTCACTTTGTCTAAGGTCCAACCCTTAGTCGTCTATACCCAACATGGTCTATACCCAACTGGTCTACTCCCAAATGGTCTACACCCAACAGGTCTATACCCAACTGGTCTACTCCCAACTGGTTTACTCCCATCTGGTCTACTCCCAACTCGTCTACTCCCAACTCGTCTATACCAATTATTGGTCTACTCCCAACTGGTATACTCTCAGCAATTTACCCAAACTCATCATTCCCATCAGGTCATGCTAATAATGAATATACCACTTTGTCTAGTGTCCAGTCTGTCTCACTGTCGATACAAAAATAAAGGTGAATGGGTGGAGTGTTGAAGTTTGGACATATAAATGCCGCATGGTTGCTTCTGACATAAATTACACATCCAGCACAAACGTAACACAGCAAGTTTTCACACTGTGACTTAATTTTTTTTTAATAAAAAGTAATTAAATTATCATAATTAGAATAAACAATTTAAACCAAATGGGGCACCAAGGGTGTTTAAGCCATTTCAATGGGAAAGGAAACTGGATGAATTAGACTTAAGTAAGGAGTTTGGAGTAGACAAAAAAAAAAAAACCCACTATATAACAAGTAGACCAGTTGGGAGTAGACGAGTTGGGAGAAGACCAGTTGGGTGTAGACCAGTTTGGAATAGACCAGTTGGGTGTAGACGAGTTTGGAGTAGACCAGTTGGGAGTAGACGAGTTTGGAGTAGACCAGTTTGGAGTAGACCAGTTGGCAGTAGACCAGTTAGGTGTAGACCAGTTGGGAGTAAACTGACTGGTTATTAGACTAATTGATTATTAGACAAGGTGGATGTAGACCAATTGGCTATTAGACAAAATGAGCTGTAGACTATTTAATTCATAGACCTAATGATTAATAGACGAAATGGTCAATAGACATAATGGGTATTAGACGAAATGTGACTTCGACAAATTAGAGATTAGATTAAATGGTTAGTAGATGAAATGGAAATTAGACTAATTGGCATTCAGACAAAATGGTTGGTAGACGAATTGGTAGTAGACGAAGCGAGTTTATACGAGATGGCATTAGACTAGGTGAACAGTGGACAGTATGGTTGTAGACGAGGTGCCAGTTTACCAATGAAACGCCGGTCCGCAATATTCGGACTTACAGCAATGCAGCGATATTAGTAGAACAAATAGTGAAATTTTGAAGAAATTATTTTATGTTCAAAGCTATGGTTGTTCTGTGTTTCTGTACAGTCACTGCTGACTAACAAAACTATTACAGTCTAAGATGTTTCATGCGTAGAACGAAATAAGGAAAATACAGAAAGGATTTTACAAAAATTTCATTTTTTTTTAATATGCGTTTCCTCGACTTGTTACTGACGTATGTTAAGGGTGATAATAAACTATTATTCCCCTGTCTTATTAAAGAGGCAAGCCAAGTGCGCTTTTTTTATGCGCGTAAAGAGAATTATGTGGAATGTTCTTTATAATCATATTTCATTATGTACGCTTATGAAATCACAACGTGTAGCAGTCTTCTCATCCAGTGAAGGTGGCACTTGAACGTTAAAAAATGATAGTCATTTTTAAATATTCATCATCCGATCTTCCTCTAACTGTCAAAATTCAGCATCCTTTCACTTTTCTCGCAAAATGAAGAACACTTGACTTTCCACTTTCAGAAAGCAGGGGGAATAACATTACTCTTTACGTTCGCCAGTGAAGAGTTTAGGAAATGATGTGCACTTTCTTCAAAAAATAAAATTTTGTGAAATTCTGTTTATATTTTCCTTATACCGTTCCATGTATGTAACATCATACACTGTAGTAGTCTTCTCATCCAGGAGTGACTGCGCAGTTTCTTAAAAAAAAAAAAAATCCCTTTTTTTTGGGACTTATCCTTTAAGCCGAAATTTCGCTTCAAGGTTTCTTCACAAAGACCAAAAGTGTGCCTTAATGGTGAGTGGAGGAATTCGAAACACGAGATGCGAAGAATAGGTTAGCCGAATCCAAGTTTTGTTATAAATATGTGATGAATGCCCAATATATATATATATATATATATATATATATATATATATATATATATATATGAATACATGTATATCTGGGGGTGTTTCATCAACAATCACCATAGTAACAGTCAGTGACCAGAGCATCTCAGCCAATCAAAACCAAGGATTTTGCTGAAATTGTCAGCGCTGACAAACGTTGATGAAACACCCCCAGATATATTATGTTAGAAATGTATTTGAATTATACCGAGGAGATGACTCACTTCCCTGATTATACTGATTTTGTACATTGTAAAAATTGACAAAAGGAAAGAACTAGCCAATTACCGCTCCCCCTCCCCCTCCCACCAGCGCCCCCTCAAAAGAGAGAGAGAGGTAGAGAGAGAAAGAGGGAGAGATATAATTTCTTTGTCTAAAATTTCTTTTAAAAAAAATAAAGGTATCAGCGCCAAGCTTGATGCTCATCATCAGGTCATGAAAGCTTATATTGGAAGAACGACAGTCCCGGGGTCTCATTTATGTCTATCGAAACTGCGCTGGTATCATAATCCTCCGCACCGACCCCTTTATAATTTTTGACAGACACTTCGCGTCATATTTCTATTTGCGTGGTCTCATCACTTGTTAAGAATCTTGACTCTTGACCTGTGTAAACTTTGTTTGCTTTATTTTGAATAGCCTATCCCTCTAAAAATCTTGAAGTGAGTTTGTGGTCATGCATAGCAATGATGACGAAGTCGATGATTCATGATTTAATTTCGTGATACCTTAATTTTACCTTTTAAAAGCGACTTTGAGACATAGCCCAGCAGACCGACAACAGAACTGTAACGTGCAATAGTCACGTATTCACAACTTTGAAGCACAATGTTTCTGGCAACTGTGTTACTTTGTGGGTAGACAACTCGTTTTACTTCGTTCATTTCTTCTTTTAAACGGATGTAATTGACAGCAATATCATGTGTTTCAATTGGACATTAAGGTTATACTGGTCCATAATTGATTGTTAGATAACCCCATGTGTTTGTAACCTGACCAAAGAGATCATAGGCATTACTGATGCCTAGGCCTATAAAATTCTGAGGGAAATTAATGTAAAAAAGTCCACCAAAATGATCCATTAATTATTATTATGACTCCTGCAGTAGTCAGTCCCAAGTGGTGATTACACTTCGTCCCATGTATGCGTTTTCTTTTTATCACAATCGTTTCTACTATGTTGGAACATTGATGCTCGTTACATGCAGATAATGATGTAGACTACTCCTAATACTTCTATCTGTTTGTCTTTGTTTCCGTGATTGCCGATAATTGATTTCTTCAGATTTTTTTTTTGATACACTCTAAATTAAACTGAATAGAATTTGTGAATTTATGCAGATTACACACACTGAGTGATCTTTGTTTATTTTTCTCGTTAATCTGTACTGAGAAATCTCGTAATTAAACAAGTCGAGAGCAATGTTACACGCTTTTCATCATGTAATGTCGATTCCGACACAATACACTTTCCTATTGCTATACACGTACATCCAATGTTTGCAACCATAGATTTATTTTATCTCTTTCTTAAATTCTGCCGTATGAAAAAATTCTCTTAAAGATCAAACTTTGTCTTCAATACATTTTATGATGTAATATACTCTTTGAGTATCAAACCTACTGTACAATTTTTAATATTAAATTGGTAAAAAGAAATATGAAGTCTTTCGCATTTCTTAATAAAACAATAAAAGTTGATGCTGTCATAGGTAATTTGTTTTAATACCTTTACCCTGACAGGGCCTTAGATTAAAATACCTATGTAGTGATATTTCATTGTAAATATTAAGCAAGATGTTGACGTAAAATTTAAAGTACGTACACTTGGTTTAATCAGAAGTTTTGAAATGTTTATATTCTTATCTCGTCAATCAATTGTAATGTCTATATTACTGCGTGTTAATTTTTGATGCAATTTGTCACATTTGTGAGTATATGTAACTTTATCTGGGGTTTTTTTTTAAGAATTTGTAACATCAGTATATAAAAAAAATAATAATCCTCCATCACAAAATCGCCAAACGCCACCTTACATTGATTTTTCATTCAGGGGAGATTCTATAAGAGCAGAAAACGATGTATTACTCAACACAAACGGACTTCCCAAGACCCTAACGTATCTAGACAATAAAAATAATGGACACACTTTGGAGAGAAAAGTATTTCCAACTGAGGAGGGATTTTGGCGTTACTCATGTGTTTAATCTCACCAAGCTGTACTCTGTGGAATGGATGGGACAAAATACAGGGTGTGAATTTCCATAGATTCTACAAGGATGGAATTAAGCTAAAAAAAAAAAAAATGCACACTCTTATAATGATTACTTATTCTTAGAGCAATATTGCATTATTTCAGAAGTTATCAAATGTATAAAGGAAGAATTACTCTTCAGAAAATACGAGAATTAAAGATTGAATAGGTTGACCCATCTTACCTATTTTAAAGGTGCATGGTCCCGGTGTTTTAGTCAAATGCGTACGCGGGCGCACGGCGCAAGTTTCCTATAAAGACCTATGCTATCGACTCCTCTTTGGCGTTTATGCTGTGGCCTTCGGCTGTGGCCCACTTCGCCGAGTCCGAAGAAGTCCGATCCACTGTAGTCAGTGGTCCGATCACAGTTCGGCTCATGATTCGACTGAGGCGATGACAGCTTTAGCAAACTTCTTTTTTGATGTCATAATAAGAAGCACATATGCACGAACCCTGGCATTACTACAGACTGCGTGATGCGCAGAGAAGACAACAAAGGCAACGTTACTTAGCAACACCTACGCGCTTTACTCTTGATGACAGCTCAACTTCGGCAATCTTCGTATCAATGCTAACGGTGATCGGCAGTATCAACAGCGCCCTCTACACTACCGAGACTATGCCCCTTTAATGGTCAATTTCAAGTAAAATCAGGTTGAGCGACTTTAATGTTGCTTTTGTGATGCACGGTAACAAAGAAGAAAGTGGTTAATCACCTAAGGTGAATACTAAAGAAGCTGAATGATGTAAGTTTTCCTTTTCTAATAATTCTATAATAGTCACAACATATTTCCAGGCAGATATCTATCTTTGTTCATGGCAGACACCAAAATTCGGTTAAATATCGATATTTTTTTTTTATATTTCACATTAAGGGGACAGAAATAGAACAAGAAAGTCTCAAAGGTGTATGGACTCCCTTTGCTTTTCAATTACTTTATAATCATTCCATAACATAAGATATTCTATAATCTCAATCAAATCATCAACACAATCGAAAGCTTCCCAACATTATGCAAATAATGCACAGGTGTGAGTGCATTAGTGGAGATGCAGCGCACTCGAGGGTAGTCTATCAGATAAGACTTCATATTTCAATACAATGGTGGGCCACTCTTCAATCCATCACACCGTGTGCAGTGGTGCCGCGCGCGAACGCACGTACAGTTGTACGTACGTATCAAAGAGATATCTGCCACAGGATAACACGCCGTGCTGTTATGACTTTTCGTTGCACACTTTTTGCACGTCCATGCATGTTAGTAAGAAAATCAAGAGCGCACACGTGACTCATTTCAGCAGTTCTGATTGGCTACATTCTTGAATCCATTTTATGATAAGAAATATTATGGCTGCAAGGGCGTTTGAACAAAAAAAAATAGGTTTGGGTTTTATATATTGTTGTTGTTTTCATTAGTTTAACTCCTTTTCGTGATATAACACAAAATGAGTTAAAATGCTACAATCATAAATGTGAAGCATCCAGCTAAAGAATTCGCAGGATTTTTTTATTGTCTGCACTACTTTATAAAGATATGAATACCTCCTCTGATTTCTCGATTTGTGATTCATTAAGATACCAATTTATTGGTAGCATGTTTCGAAGATATTTCCAGGTTTGTATTGGCAATATCACAATTCATGCTTTTGTCCCTTCCGCGAGCAGGTTATTCAACTATAGATACTCATGCTTGCTCAAGGAAATGTGCATATTTCGCAGTGTGTTCTTCGTTTGGTTTTTCATTTTTGTTGGCTTTAAAAGCGTATGTACAGATTTATAGGTAAGGTACGGACTCTCAGCTGTCAGATGCTGGGATGCCGCAGTTCGGTATTTTATGGTGTATGTAGTCTTCTGTAGTTTTCCCATTTTGTACCTCTTTAAGTATATTCTTTGCAGTAATTTTTATGTACCATGCAACTGTCTCTGCAGATATGTTTGGAAATGCCGACCGTGTTTTTGTTTTAGCTTTTAGTTATTATTATTATTTTTTACATTTCGGATCATCATTTTCCATTTGTTTGACAGTATACATCGATACTAAGCTACCATCTTGAAATAGATGACTCTGTTCGTATCAAATATCAGGCGGTACAAATGTCTTTGTTTTCACATTGAGGACAATATAAGCCAGCAATCCCAACTAATATCAGAAATCGACATATCATGGCATATATGTTGCTGCCTCTGTTTTCTATTTTTTTTCTTCTAATATTTAATTTTTTGTTTTTGCTGATACAATTACATCTGCTATGAACATAGTGATTAAAAAAATGTATTTCAACTGATTTTCAGTACATGAGATTAAAGCAATACATACTGCACAAAGTCAACATGGTAATTCTACTGCTTCACAATAAGCTCATTTAACTGTGAATTGACACGTATTTTGTGCAAAAGTTGCAATTAGCTTTCCAAAACATGAATTCGATCTATCAAGATTATGTAGGAAACACGTGAAGACTGCAGTACATTGTATTGACAATTTTCCCCTGGTTGGTTGTTACTCAACCGTGAAATTTAGCCCACAAAGTCAAATGGTTCCATAGGAAGCACATACTTTGTATTTCACCTGCCTTGTTGTGCTGGAAATTTGGCAATCATGTTGTTCCAATATCATTAAATCGAAGTTAGGAAATTGAGCTTGGGAACTTAATGTAAGCGTTATGTATTACTTTGTATCATTTTGTATGGAAATAAAATCATTTGAATAGAATTTAATTTAACTGAATTGAATTGGATTGAATTGAATTGAAAGTGATTATTTTGAATTTACAGTATGCCCACTGAAGCGCGACCGACTGATATCTTCTAAATATCACAGAGACACAGCTGCAAGCTCCTTGTTTTCAGATTTCCTCAAGGGTTCTGAGTTAATTTATGAAATGACCAGAATCTGCTTCATTATTTTAAAAAATAAATACTACACATAATTTTGCATGATCACCCACACTTGGTACTTCCGGAAAAGTCCAGACACCCTCGGCTATCGTCTCGGGCGCGTTAGTTTATTCCAAATGTACCGTGTTTGGATGATTCTTAATGCCTAAAGGATGTGTATTATATTCGTTACAACACTTTGCAATTACCTTCAAATGATATTTGCTTGTAACTGTGAAGACTATTCACAAAATGCAAACATCCATATAAAAGCACGCCCTTCCACTCTACTTTGTATTCCAAGTTACCGGGAATGAAAACACAGCTCAAATAATTACAAACTCGACACGTAGTATTTTGCCTAGAAAAGAGATTTATCAATTGATATATTGGGTAAGGATAAATTCAAACCAGTTATAGAGCGATGGAAAGTCCTTGACTACTACTATCAAAGCAGTAGCTGGGGACCTAACTCTTCAAACATTACACCTACTTCTGGTTTCGACATTAGCTATGGCCCGGTGGCCTTGGGTCACTAAATATGATGTCAGACCACAAAATTTCAAATATATTATATATATATATATGTATATATATATATATATATATATATATATATACATATATATATATATAATTATATATATATATATTGGCAAAATTTCAAATGGTATGATATTAGTGGCCGGATCGGCCAACCAGAGTACAACAAAGGCAGTGTCGAGCCTGAATTGCTTAATTGTAAAATCATTCAGAGGCAAATTTATTTGTTTTTTCTTTACATGCAAATGGTAATTGCTGTGGAGGTGTTTGATTCCACACACCAATATCTTCGAATTATAGAATTAGTGCAAAACAGCAAACTAGTAATTAAGTTTGCCACGTAACTGTTTTATTTCTTTACCACTGAATCCTTATCCCGAGTCCTTATAATGATTAGTAATGGAGCTAGAGGAGATAAAATGCCATAAATACCACTGCTACTACAAGTTCTATTCTACAATGAGCTCAAAGGGAAAGGTGACCCATAACCGCATTGACGCAAAGTCAGTTACAGCTGTAGTCTCAGTCATCGTAATGTAGCGAGGCCTGTAAAGGAAGAAAGGAAAGGAAAATAGAATTAGAAAAAAAAATGATACCTTCAAATACAATTGTAGATAAGATCAAATTATATTTAGTTCTAGTGAGAAATCAACTGAGATGCATATTTTGTTCTTTCTCACAAAGTGTCATGGCAAATACCTCTGAATACCATCAATGATATTGGTTGATCTCATAAATTATATTGTTTGTGTGTTTTAAGAGACAATAACAGCATTATCAAGCTTGTTGACATATTTTTCAAACTTTGAATTTGCTTTCTTCCATGTTCGTTTGTTTGGGGGTTAATCTCGCATTATGAATATATCTTATGGCATCTATACGAAGCCGACCATTGTCGTCCTTTCTTTCCATGGAAGAACAAATTTACTTTTGAGTAGTGAATTGGTAGTTTTTGTTTTTGTTTTTTGCGGAATACGAGAAGTACATCGTTATAAATAAATGCTGAACCTGACGGCTAGTTAGTGATGCATCGCACGCCTGCATCTTCGTGATGGCCGCAGTTGTTGACTCCTAACCCCGCGTTGGGGCAATTCAGTATGCTCGTCTCGTCTCCCACGCATTGGACATCGTCAAGAAGGATTTGTCCGGAACCTTCTCCATATTCTGCGTTGCTAAAGGCTTCTGATGCCCCTTGGAAGCCAAGACTGTTGCAGACCACGTTAGCGTCGTCGATATCCCAGAAGTCATCGCACACAGTACCCCACTCACCGTCGCTTCGTACTTCCACTCGACCTTCACAGGACGAGGAACCGCCAACCAAGCGCACTGGATGATGAACAAGAGAAGAACACACACAGTCATAATATGTACTATTGATTCTGAGCTGCATTCTCATATTTTCACTTTCTAGCATAATGAAAGAGCACTTGACGTATCTCTTTCACAAAGTCCCAGGGGCAGGATGATATAACCCTTGAAATACTAGTATATCAGTGACAAGTATAAAAGGAAATGTGCACTTTTCATTAAGGAAAAAAAAATCAAGTTTGTGGAATTGTTTTTCTTTTATATCGATGTACAATCTTGACCCTATGAATTGTCAGTCGTCTCGTCCACCGATGGCGGTACCGAAACTGTTGACATAATTTGATACCTTTTGAATGGATTGCCCATTTTTCCTTAAACTTTGCTGATATGTACTTATTCCATCCACATGTACTTTTGGGTTTCAATCCAATTCTAATACAACTCGCTCACGGACCAAAATAAGCGCAACGTGCATAAGGCGTGTCAGCGTGCATTCTTCATTGGATATCTGCTGGCGTAATGAAGGTGTCACTCATATACGCAATCGAAATTTGTATGATCAATGGACTTTATATTGAAAGAAAATTCTAGTCACGATACATGTACTTCAAATTTTCCCCAGGAGAAAATTTGGATTAAGCTGACCGAAGGATTACTGGGAGACATAAAATATGCACCTTGATATAATATAAACTCACCCTCCATGAAGACACAGGTTAAAATATGAAATATAATAACATTCATACAATTGGAGATTCAGGCTTCTACCAACATTTAGTGATTTGCTGGCTAGCTTTTATCCACTCCTGTGGACTTCTTCAGGCCTAACGATTGCACCGTTTCTCTAGCACCGCCTGCTTGTTTCTTGATCATTAGACCTTTCGTTCTTTTTTTTTGTGTGTGTGTGTTCCTCTCAGCCGACTATCGGCCAAAAATTGCACCTCAAAGATATGAAAACCTTTTAGTTGCTGTTTCTCTTTTCTTTGCTTTCGTTTTAAAAGACGATTTTGGCACCCCACTTTTAAAATGATAGCCTCGACCAGCAAAATGCAAAAATGATATCAATAAAATGGTAAAAAAAAAATATGAATATCCATTTCTTTGTAACTATTATGTAATAATGTAGTACTAGTAGTAGATATTTCATTATACCTATTGTGTTACTAAATTTTCTTGATTTCAGTCAATTGAAGTAATCATCACCAGGGGCATCGTTCCGTATAATCAATGGGGGTGGAGCAAAACATGGAAAATCTGTGCGATAGAGCGGTGCGACCAAGAGGGCGAAGGGAATCATGGAAGGGGCAGGGGCGTCGATCCGTTTTCACGATTGGGGGAGGGGAACTTGGAGTTGGAATATCTGTGCGAGGGAGCGCGAGCGGAGCGATCGAAGGGGGGGGGGGTATTCCCCTTCCACGCGAGGAAGATTTTGCATTGTTTGACCTGAAATTCAGCGATCTGGTGCACACTTTTGGTGAAATGTTGGATTTTTTTCTATAAAAAGTAAGAAAAAGAAATATTCACAGATAACTGAATGACTGAATTGTGGTATGTCCGCTCTCGTTCCGAGTATGCGACATCACTGTGTATGCCTATTTTAATAATACATGGAAGTTGTCAGGGGAAGGGGGAAGATGTGGGAAGGGATATCCCGTTGTATCCTAAAATAGTTTCTGATTATTAAAAAAATCAAACGATTTATAGTCATAGAAAGGAATAAAAATTACAATGAAAGAAATGTAGATTACAACAATCAGAAAAACACGGTAACAAAGAATGCAAGAAAATTAACGGTGTATATACGAAGAATGTACATAGGCCTACTTGGATTGTGTTTAAGACACTGTAATTGTCTTCTGGAATAGGTATTAATGCTACTTTTATTTAGTAGTGAACCTTACCTGCAGCACTACACCTAACTCCAGCATCTTCGTGATGTCCGCAGTTGTTGACTCCGATTCCACTGTTGCCACAATCAAAGATGCTCGTTTCTGTTCCACTGCATGACACGTCATCGAGTAAAATGTCACCGGTGCCTTGTCCGAAGGCGGCATTGCTTAGTGCTTCTTCAGCGTCACCAAAACCAAGACTTCTGCAGACAACGCCGGCGTCGCTGATATCCCAGGAGTCATCGCACACTGTTCCCCAGGCTCCGTTCGCGTAAACTTCTACTCGTCCTTCACTTGGTGTATCGCCATCGACAAGGCGAACCGTCTCTTCACACATCAAATAAAAATGCAAATACAAAATGTCATACAGGTATGGATATTGCGATCTCAGTATGTTTATTTTCCAATGAAAGTACAAATTACGTTCAATAATTCAACGAACTAAGAGAGATATAGGTACATTTTAAAGAGTACCTTTGTCAATTGTGGCTTTGCATTTATCCCGTTCCATGACATTTGTTCCTGTGACAATTTATTGCTCCCTTGAAATATCTGCATGCAAAGCCAGACATAAATTCTACCCACAAACATAGCCCAATAAACCTAGTCTTAATATCCTCACATCAAACTGAACCTAAAACTCCATCACAACCATAACCCTAAGTCCTTGGAGAAAGTATGACCGAAGCAAATGTACCACGAGCAAATGTCGTGTCACCCAATTATCCTTGTAATATGCAGTATCAACACATTTTTTTTTTATTCATTTGTTACCAGGTTTAAGCTTATGATTATACCTCACCTTGCGTTACCGAAGGATCTGAATTATCCAACACGGGCGACACTTTTTTTAACCAACGGTTAATTTCAGAATTGCAGGGACAATGTTACGCAATACATGAAATTCTTAAAAAAAATATCTGTCAATTTTTACCCTCCGGCCTTAATATAAAATGTTTAATAGAGAAAAACAACAGAAGTGATCAGTAAAACAAGGAAGTCAAGAGAAACCAACGTCTAAACTTTTCCACAAGATAAGCTAAGATTGTTTGATGAAAGATGAAATTGTCAGAATTAATTCTGAAATCTTACCATAATCGTACTGATATCATACCTCCACATTATGATTTAAATGTCATTGCAATCCATGAAAACTATGACTGCCTTTCTTTTAAATACAGAGGTTCTTTCCAATTTACAGCGCAATTGATGTTCTTAAAACTTTCAGGGACGTTTCTTGTCTTATATTCCAAAGTCTGTAAATATTAAATAGCCGTTCGAGCTCACATTTAGCAAATTACTTCAGGGAATTTGGATATAGGGATTGCGTATACAAAAGCTGAAATTGTCTTCCGGAATCAGTATTAAGGCTAACATCACAAAAGATTGGTGAACCTTACCTGCAGCACTACACCTAACTCCAGCATCTTCTGAATGTCCGCAGTTGTTGACTCCGATTCCACTGTTGCCACAATCAAAGATGCTCGTTTCTGTTCCACTGCATGACACGTCATCGAGTAAAATGTCACCGGTGCCTTGTCCGAAGGCGGCATTGCTCAGTGCTTCTTCAGCGTCAGCAAAACCAAGACTTCTGCAGACAACGCCGGCATCGGTGATATCCCAGGAGTCATCGCAGACAGTTCCCCAGGCTCCGTTCGCGTAAACTTCTACTCGTCCTTCATTGTCACTACTACCACCGACGAGGCGAACTTTTTTTTTTTAAAGGAAAAAGGACATGAACGAACACTTCCGATTTCACATCCCATGAACAAGCGAGAATACCCTTTTCTGTCGTCATGCTTTATTATGGCACTGTTTTTTGGTGTTTTTTTTTTGGAGAATGCTCATTTGAAGGTGAATTGTACTGACGAAATACTTTGCAGCTATAGCTCCAAAGAAAGTATCTATCAGTATTTATTACCTTGTACCGGTGTAACATAACCGTGTCACACTTATGGACAAATATCAATACATTCGAAAAGAATTTGGTTCCATAGACATAGTAGATGTGCCTTTGAAAAAGTAAATGCTTGCAAAATGAATGCTATTGTAGAATGTAAAACAAAGAGCTCCGTTCGCGTAAACTCCTACTCGACCATCACTTCATGTTTCTCGATCAACAAGTCCAGCCGTCTCGGGCGGCACTTTTTTTTTTTTTTTTTAAACAAGGGGTTATTTCAGAATTGCAGGGACAACGTTACTCAATAAATGTGAATCCTTTAAAAAAGTCAACGAATTTTTACCCTCTGGCATTAATATTTTAGACAAAAACAACAGAAGTGAACCAGTGAAACCTACAAAACAAGGAAGTCAAGAGAAACCATCGTCTAAACTTATTTACAAGATAATCTCAGATTGTTTGATGAAAGATGAAATTGTCAGAATAAATTCTGAAATCTTGCAATACTCGTACGGATATCATACCTCCACATTATGATTTAAATGTCATTGCAATCTATCAAAAATTATTACTGCGTTTCCTTTGAATACAGAAGTTCTCTCCAATTCATAGCGCAATCGATGGTCGTAAAGGTTTCAGGGACGTTTCTTGTCTTATTTTCCAAAGTCTGTAAATATTAAAGAGATGTTCGAGCTCACATTTAGCAACTAACTTTAGAGAATTTGAAAATAGGGATTGGGTTTTAAAAACTGAAATTGTCTTCCGGAATCAGTATTAAGGGTAGCATCACCCAAGATTGATGAACATTACCTGCAGCACTACACCTAACTCCAGCATCTTCTGAATGTCCGCAGTTGTTGACTCCAATTCCCCTGTTGCCACAATCAAAGATGCTCGTTTCTAGTCCACTGCATGACACGTCATCGAGTAAAATGTCACCGGTGCCTTGTCCGAAGGCGGCATTGCTCAGTGCTTCTTCAGCGCCCCCAAAACCAAGACTTCTGCAGACAACACCGGCATCGGTGATATCCCAGGAGTCATCGCACACAGTTCCCCAGGCTCCGTTCGCGTAAACTTCTACTCGTCCTTCATTGTCACTACTACCATCGACGAGGCGAACTTTTTTTTTATAAAGGAAGAAAAAAAAAAACCACAGATTACATGAACGAATACATGCGATTTTACATCCCATGAACAAGCGAGAATACCCTTTTCTGTCGTCACATTTTATCATGGCTCAGGTTTTTTTTTTTTTCAGAATTCTCATTTGAAGGTAAACTGTACCAATGAAGTACTTAGCACCGATAGTTCCAAAGAAAGTATCATCAGTATTTATTGGCTTGTACCGGTGTAACATAACCGTGTCACACTTATGGACAAATATCAATACATTCGAAAAGAATTTGGTTCCATAGACATAGTAGCTGTACCTTTGAAAAAGTAAATGCTTGCAAAATGAAGGCTATTGTAGAATGTAAAACAAAGAGCTCCGTTCGCGTTAACTTCTACTCGACCTTCACTTAATGTTTCTCCATCAACAAGTCCAGTCGTCTCAGGCGGCACTATTTTTTTTTTTTAAACAACGGGTAATTTGAGAATTGCAGGGAAAACGTAACTCAATGACTGTAAATCCTTTAAAAAAATCAACGAATTTTTACCCTCCGGCATTAATATTTTAGACAAAAACAACAGAAGTGAACCAGTGAAACCTACAAAACAAGGAAGTCAAGAGAAACCATCGTCTAAACTTATTTACAAGATAAGCTCAGATTGTTTGAAGAAAGATGAATAATTGTCAGAATAAATTCTGAAATCTTGCCATGATCGTACGGATATCATACCTCTACATTATGATTTAAATGTCATTGCAATCCATGAAAATTATTACTGCCTTTCCTGTAAAGGGACTGTACAGTACTGGTTGAGGTGGGGATTCATGTTTTGAACATTCCTAAGTGAGATAGTGAAAAGCCTCTTATGAAATATGAAAGAGCATGTAATTTTAAGAAGGATTCAACGTTTATTTGACGAAAATTTGTTTTCAAATGGCTGAGATATCCAAAGTGCTAATAATAAAAGGCGACATGCCACAACTTTATTAATATCTCTTTGTTTCACCTTGTTTTTGGATATCTCAGCCATTTCAAAACCGATTTTCGTGGAATAAACTTTTGATACCCCTTAAAACTGCATGCTCTTTCACATCTCATAGAGTGGTTTCTTAATATCTCGCAAAACGTTAAAAGCTAAATCCTCACCTCGACCAGAACTGTACACACCCTTTAAATGCAGATGTTCTCGCAAATTTATAGCGCAATCGATGGTCCTAAATGTTTCAGGGACGTTTCTTGTCTTATTTTCCAAAAGTCTGGAGATATTAAAGAGATGTTCGAGCTCACATTTAGCATATAACTTCGGGGAATTTGGGTATAGAGATTGCGTATACAAAAGCTGAAATTGTCTTCCGGAATCAGTATTAAGGCTAGCATCACCAAAGATTGGTGAACCTTACTTGCAGCACTACACCTAACTCCAGCATCTTCTGAATGTCCGCAGTTGTTGACTCCGATTCCCCTGTTGCCACAATCAAAGATGCTCGTTTCTGCTCCACTGCATGACACGTCATCGAGTAAAATGTCACCGGTGCCTTGTCCGAAGGCGGCATTGCTCAGTGCTTCTTCAGCGTCAGCAAAACCAAGACTTCTGCAGACAACGCCGGCGTCGCTGATATCCCAGAAGTCATCGCACACAGTTCCCCAGGCTCCGTTCGCGTAAACTTCTACTCGTCCTTCACTTGGTGTTTCGCCATCGACAAGGCGAACCGTCTCTTTACACATTATATAAAAATGCAAATACAAAGTGTCATACAGGTATGGATATTGCGATCTCAGTATGTTTATTTTCCAACGAAAGTACAAATAACGTTCAATAATTCAACGAAGTAAGGGAGATATAGGTACATTTTAAAGAGTGCCTTTGTCAATTGTGGCTTAGCATTTATCCCGTTCCATGACATTTGTTCCTGTGACAATTGCTCCCTTGAAATATCTTCACGCAAAGCCAAACATAAATTCTACCCACAAACATAGCCCAATAACCCTAGTCTTAATCCTCACATCAAACTAAACCTATAACCTCAATCACAATCATAACCCTAATTCCTTGGAGAAAATATGCCCTGAGAAAATATCGCACGAGCAAATGTCGTGTCACCCGTTTATCCTTGTATAAAATTTGCAGTATCAACACATTTATTCATCTGCTACCAGGGTGAAGCTTATGATTATACCTCATACAAACATACCGTTACCGAACAATCTGAGTTATCCATGAGTTGTGTGAAAATGATTTGCTTCAGAACGGTCTCATATTCAAGTAATGTGCAGATTAATGCTCCGTCACTGACCAGGGACGCTAACCTGGAAGCATTAAACTGCACATTACTTGAATATGAGACAATTCTGAAGCAAATCATTTTCACACAACAATAGATATACAATGAACTCTTGAATGAATCCCACAAGGATTGGAATAATCATCTCCAAGCATTTCCACTGATTCCCACTGATCAGTTACTAGCCTACCCCTTTAAGTTCTCTCCAATTTACAGCGGAATCGATGTTCCTAAAGGTTTCATGGACGTTTCTTGTCTTTTGTCCAAAGTCTGTAAATATTGAAGAATCGTTCGAGCTCACATTTAACAAATTAGCAAATTTACATAAAGAGAATTTGGATAGGCGGATTGGGATTGCGTTTAAAAAACTGAAATTGTCTTGCGTAATCAATATTAAGGCTAGCATTACCTTAGATTTGTGAACCTTACCTGCAGCACTACACCTGACTCCAGCATCTTCGTGATGTCCGCAGTTCTCGACTCCGATTCCAGGGTTACCACAATCAAAGATGCTCGTTTCTGTTCCATCGCATGACACGTCATCAAGCCAAATTTCACCGGTGCCTTGTCCGAAGGCAGCATTGCTCAGTGCTTCTTCAGCGCCACCAAAACCAAGACTTCTGCAGACAACGCCGGCATCGGTGATATCCCAGGAGTCATCGCACACAGTTCCCCAGGCTCCGTTCGCGTAAACTTCTACTCGTCCTTCATTGTCACTACTACCATCGACGAGGCGAACTTGTTTTTGGTTTTTTTTTTTAATAAAGGAAGAAAAACACAGATTACATGAACGAATACATGCGATTTTACATCCCATGAACAAGAGAGAATACCCTTTCTGTCGTCATATTTTATTATGGCTCTGGTTTTTTTTTTTCCAGAATTCTCATTTGAAGGTAAACTGTACCAATGAAGTACTTAGCAGCGATAGTTCCAAAGAAAGTATCTATCAGTATTTATTGACTTGTACAGGTGTAACATGAACGTGTCACACTTATGGACAAATATCAATACATTCGAAAAGAATTTGGTTCCATAGACATAGTAGATGTGCCTTTGAAAAAGTAAATGCTTGCAAAATGAATGCTATTGTAGAATGTAAAACAAAGAGCTCCGTTCGCGTTAACTTCTACTCGACCTTCACTTAATGTTTCTCCATCAACAAGTCCAGTCGTCTCAGGCGGCACTATTTTTTTTTTTTTTAAACAACGGGTAATTTCAGAATTGCAGGGACAACGTCACTCAATGAATGTAAATCCTTTAAAAAAAAATCAACGAATTTTTACCCTCCGGCATTAATATTTTAGACAAAAACAACAGAAGTGAACCAATGAAACCTACAAAACAAAGAAGTCAAGAGAAACCAGCGTCTAAACTTATTTACAAGGAAAGCTCACATTGTTCGACGAAAGATGAAATTGTCCGAATAAATTCTGAAATCTTGCAATACTCGTACGGATATCATACCTCTACATTATGATTTAAATGTCATTTCAATCCATGAAAATTATTACTGCCTTGCCTTTAAATACCGAAGTTCTCTCCAATTTATAGCGCAATCGATGGTCCTAAAGGTTTCAGGGACGTTTCTTGTTTTATTTTCCAAAGTCTGGAAATGTTAAAGAGATGTTCGAGCTCACATTTAGCATATAACTTCGGAGAATTTGGGTATAGGGATTGCGTAAACAAAAGCTGAAATTGTCTTCCGGAATCAGTATTAAGGCTAGCATCACCAAAGATTGGTGAACCTTACCTGCAGCACTACACCTAACTCCAGCATCTTCTGAATGTCCGCAGTTGTTGACTCCGATTCCCCTGTTGCCACAATCAAAGATGCTCGTTTCTGTTCCACTGCATGACACGTCATCGAGTAAAATGTCACCGGTGCCTTGTCCGAAGGCGGCATTGCTCAGTGCTTCTTCAGCGTCAGCAAAACCAAGACTTCTGCAGACAACGCCGGCGTCGCTGATATCCCAGAAGTCATCGCACACAGTTCCCCAGGCTCCGTTCGCGTAAACTTCTACTCGTCCTTCACTTGGTGTTTCGCCATCGACAAGGCGAACCGTCTCTTTACACATTATATAAAAATGCAAATACAAAGTGTCATACAGGTATGGATATTGCGATCTCAGTATGTTTATTTTCCAACGAAAGTACAAATAACGTTCAATAATTCAACGAAGTAAGGGAGATATAGGTACATTTTAAAGAGTGCCTTTGTCAATTGTGGCTTAGCATTTATCCCGTTCCATGACATTTGTTCCTGTGACAATTGCTCCCTTGAAATATCTTCACGCAAAGCCAAACATAAATTCTACCCACAAACATAGCCCAATAACCCTAGTCTTAATCCTCACATCAAACTAAACCTATAACCTCAATCACAATCATAACCCTAATTCCTTGGAGAAAATATGCCCTGAGCAAATATCGCACGAGCAAATGTCGTGTCACCCGTTTATCCTTGTATAAAATTTGCAGTATCAACACATTTATTCATCTGTTACCAGGGTGAAGCTTATGATTATACCTCATACATACATACCGTTACCGAACAATCTGAGTTATCCAAAACGGGCGGCACTTTTTTAACCAACAGTTAATTTCAGAATTGCAGGGACAATGTTACGCAATAAATGTAAATCCTTTTAAAAAATCAGCCAATTTTTACCCTCCGGCCTTAATACAAAATGTTCTAGACAAAGACAACAGAAGTGAACCAGTAAATCTAGAAAACAAGGAAGTCAAGAGAAATCAACGTCTAAACTTTTCCACAAGGTAAGCTAAGATGGTTTGATGAAAGATGAAATTGTCACAATTAATTCTGAAATCTTGCCATTATCGTACGGATATCATACCTCCACATTATGATTTAAATGTCATTGCAATCCATGAAGATCATTACTGCCTTTCAATTTACAGCGGAATCGATGTTAATAAAGGTTTCATGGACGTTTCTTGTCTTTTGTCCAAAGTCTGTAAATATTGAAGAATCGTTCGAGCTCACATTTAACAAATTAGCAAATTTACATAAAGAGAATTTGGATAGGCGGATTGGGATTGCGTTTAAAAAACTGAAATTGTCTTGCAGAATTTGGATAGGCGGATTGGGATTGCGTTTAAAAAACTGAAATTGTCTTGCGTAATCAATATTAAGGCTAGCATTACCTTAGATTTGTGAACCTTACCTGCAGCACTACACCTGACTCCAGCATCTTCGTGATGTCCGCAGTTCTCGACTCCGATTCCAGGGTTACCACAATCAAAGATGCTCGTTTCTGTTCCATCGCATGACACGTCATCAAGCCAAATTTCACCGGTGCCTTGTCCGAAGGCAGCATTGCTCAGTGCTTCTTCAGCGCCACCAAAACCAAGACTTCTGCAGACAACGCCGGCATCGGTGATATCCCAGGAGTCATCGCACACAGTTCCCCAGGCTCCGTTCGCGTAAACTTCTACTCGTCCTTCATTGTCACTACTACCATCGACGAGGCGAACTTGTTTTTGGTTTTTTTTTTTAATAAAGGAAGAAAAACACAGATTACATGAACGAATACATGCGATTTTACATCCCATGAACAAGAGAGAATACCCTTTCTGTCGTCATATTTTATTATGGCTCTGTTTTTTTTTTCCAGAATTCTCATTTGAAGGTAAACTGTACCAATGAAGTACTTAGCAGCGATAGTTCCAAAGAAAGTATCTATCAGTATTTATTGGCTTGTACAGGTGTAACATAACCGTGTCACACTTATGGACAAATATCAATACATTCGAAAAGAATTTGGTTCCATAGACATAGTAGCTGTACCTTTGAAAAAGTAAATGCTTGCAAAATGAAGGCTATTGTAGAATGTAAAACAAAGAGCTCCGTTCGCGTAAACTTCTACTCGACCTTCACTTAATGTTTCTCCATCAACAAGTCCAGTCGTCTCAGGCGGCACTATTTTTTTTTTTAAACAACGGGTAATTTCAGAATTGCAGGGACAACGTCACTCAATGAATGTAAATCCTTAAAAAAAAATCAACGAATTTTTACCCTCCGGCATTAATATTTTAGACAAAAACAACAGAAGTGAACCAGTGAAACCTACAAAACAAAGAAGTCAAGAGAGACCAGCGTCTAAATTTATTTACAAGAAAAGCTCACATTGTTCTACGAAAGATGAAATTGTCCGAATAAATTCTGAAATCTTGCAATACTCGTACGGATATCATACCTCTACATTATGATTTAAATGTCATTCCAATCCATGAAAATTATTACTGCCTTGCCTTTAAATACCGAAGTTCTCTCCAATTTATACCGCAATCGATGGTCCTAAAGGTTTCAGGGACGTTTCTTGTTTTATTTTCCAAAGTCTGGAAATATTAAAGAGATGTTCGAGCTCACATTTAACATATAACTTCGGAGAATTTGGGTATAGGGATTGCGTATACAAAAGCTGAAATTGTCTTCCGGAATCAGTATTAAGCCTAGCATCACCAAAGATTGGTGAACCTCAGGAACGGCGCAGTGTTTTCAAAAGTGTGGGGGCCCACTTTCGGGTTTCATGAGCTAACAAAGTGATGACGCCTTATGTATTCCTTTGTATGGCGCACAAAAAGTGTGGGGGCTCGAGCCCCCACGGCCCCCCACGGCTGCGCCGGCCCTGAACCTTACCTGCAGCACTACACCTAACTCCAGCATCTTCTGAATGTCCGCAGTTGTTGACTCCGATTCCACTGTTGCCACAATCAAAGATGCTCGTTTCTGTTCCACTGCATGACACGTCATCGAGTAAAATGTCACCGGTGCCTTGTCCGAAGGCGGCATTGCTCAGTGCTTCTTCAGCGCCACCAAAACCAAGACTTCTGCAGACAACGCCGGCATCGGTGATATCCCAGGAGTCATCGCACACAGTTCCCCAGGCTCCGTTCGCGTAAACTTCTACTCGTCCTTCATTGTCACTACTACCATCGACGAGGCGAACTTGTTTTTTTTTTTTTTTTTATAAAGGAAGAGAAAAAACAGATTACATGAACGAATACATACGATTTTACATCCCATGAACAAGAGAGAATACCCTTTCTGTCGTCATATTTTATTATGGCTCTGTTTTGTTTTTTCCAGAATTCTCATTTGAAGGTAAACTGTACCAAAGAAGTGCTTAGCAGCGATTGTTCCAAAGAAAGTATCTATCAGTATTTATTAGCTTGTACAGGTGTAACATAACCGTGTCACACTTGTGGACAAATATCACTACATTCGAAAAGAATTTGGTTCCACAGACATAGTAGCTGTACCTTTGAAAAAGTAAATGCTTGCAAAATGAATGCTATTGTAGAATGTAAAACAAAGAGCTCCGTTCGCGTAAACTTCTACTCGACCTTCACTTAATGTTTCTCCATGCATCAACAAGTTCAGTCGTCTCAGGCGGCACTATCTTTTTTTTTTTTTTTAAACAACGGGTAATTTCAGAATTGCAGGGACAACATCACTCAATGAATGTAAATCCTTTAAAAAAATCAACGAATTTTTACCCTCCGGCATTAATATTTTAGACAAAAACAACAGAAGTGAACCAGTGAAACCTACAAAACAAGGAAGTCAAGAGAAACCAGCGTCTAAACTTATTTACAAGTTAAGCTCAGATTGTTTGATGAAAGATGAAATTGTCAGAATAAATTCTGAAATCTTGCAATACTCGTACGGATATGATTTAAATGTTATTGCAATCCATGAAAATTATTACTGCCTTTCCTTTAAATACAGAAATTCTCTCCCATTTATAGCGCAATCGATGGTCCTACAGGTTTCAGGGACGTTTCTTGTCTTATTTTCCAAAGTCTGGAAATATTGAAGAGATGTTCGAGCTCACATTTAGCATATAACTTCGGAGAATTTAGGTTTAGGGATTGCGTATACAAAAGCTGAAATTGTCTTCCGGAATCAGTATTAAGGCTAGCAATACCAAAGATTGGTGAACCATACCTGCAGCACTACACCTAACTCCAGCATCTTCTGAATGTCCGCAGTTGTTGACTCCGATTCCACTGTTGCCACAATCAAAAATGCTCGTTTCTGTTCCACTGCATGACACGTCATCAAGTAAAATGTCACCGGTGCCTTGTCCGAAAGCGGCATTGCTCAGTGCTTCTTCAGCGTCAGCAAAACCAAGACTTCTGCAGACAACACCGGCATCGTTGATATCCCAGGAGTCATCGCACACAGTTCCCCAGCCTCCGTTCGCGTAAACTTCTACCCGTCCTTCACTGTTACTACTACTACCGACGAGGCGAACTTTTTTTTTTTGAAGATAAAACACAGATGACATGAAAGAATACGTTGCGATTTTACATCCCACGAACAAGCGAGAATACTCTTTTCTGTCGTCATATTTTATTATACCTCTTGGTTTTTTTTTTTCAGAATGCTTATTTGAAGGTAAATTGTTCTGTTGAAGTACTTAGCAGCGATAGTTCCAAAGTTAGTATCTATAAGTATTTATAACCTTGTACAGGTGTAACATAACCCTGTAACATCTATGGGCATATATCAATACATTCGAAAGAGAATTTGGTTCCAAATACATAGTCGTGCCTTTGAAAAAGTAAATGCTTGCAAAGTGAATGCTCTTGTAGAATGTAAAACAAAGAGCTCCGTTCGCGTAAACTTCTACTCGACCTTCACTTAATGTTTCTCCATCAACAAGTCCAGTTGTCTCAGGCGGCATTATTTTTTTTTTAAACAACGTGTAATTTCAGAATTGCAGGGACAACGTTACTCAATAAATGTAAATCCATTAAAAAAATCAACGAATTTTTACCCTCCGGCATTAATATTTTAGGCAAAAACAACAAAAGTGAACCAGTGAAACCTACAAAACAAAGAAGTCAAGAGAAACCAGCGTCAAAACTTATTTACAAGATAAGCTCAGATTGTTTGATGAAAGATGAAATTGTCCGAATAAATTCTGAAATCTTGCAATACTCGTACGGATATCATACCTCCACATTATGATTTCAATGTCATTGCAATCCATGAAAACTATTACTGACTTTCCTTTAAATACAGAAGTTCTCTCCAATTTATAGCGCAATCGATGGTCCTAAAGGTTTCAGGGACGTTTCTTGTCTTATTTTCCAAAGTCCGGAAATATTAAAGAGATGTTCGAGCTCACATTTAGCATATAACTTCGGAGACTTTGGGTATAGGGATTGCGTATACAAAAGCTGAAATTGTCTTCCGGAATCTGTATTAAGGCTAGCATCACCAAAGATTAGTGAACCATACCTGCAGCACTACACCTAACTCCAGCATCTTCGTGATGTCCGCAGTTGTTGACTCCGATTCCACTGTTGCCACAATCAAAGATGCTCGTTTCTGTTCCACTGCATGACACGTCATCAAGTAAAATGTCACCGGTGCCTTGTCCGAAGGCGGCATTGCTCAGTGCTTCTTCAGCGTCAGCAAAACCAAGACTTCTGCAGACAACACCGGCATCGTTGATATCCCAGGAGTCATCGCACACAGTTCCCCAGCCTCCGTTCGCGTAAACTTCTACCCGTCCTTCACTGTTACTACTACCACCGACGAGGCGAACTTTTTTTTTTGAAGATAAAATACAGATGACATGAAAGAATACGTTGCGATTTTACATCCCACGAACAAGCGAGAAAACCCTTTTCTGTCGTCATATTTTATTATACCTCTGGGTTTTTTTTTTCAGAATGCTTATTAGAAGGTAAATTGTTCTGATGAAGTACTTAGGAGCGATAGTTCCAAAGTTAGTATCTATAAGTATTTATAACTTTGTACAGGTGTAACATAACCCTGTAACATTTATGGACATACATCAATACATTCGAAAGAGAATTTGGTTCCAAATACATAGTTGTGCCTTTGAAAAAGTAAATGCTTGCAAAGTGAATGCTCTTGTAGAATGTAAAACAAAGAGCTCCGTTCGCCTAAACTTCTACTCGACCTTCACTTAATGTTTTTCCATCGACAAGTCGAACCGTCTCGGGCGACACTTTTTTTTTTTTAAAACCAGCGGTTAATTTCAGAATTGCAGGGACAACGTTACTCAATAAATGTAAATCCATTAAAAAAATCAACTAGTTTTTACCCTGCGGCATTAATATTTTAGGCAAAAACAACAAAAGTGAACCAGTGAAACCTACAAAACAAGGAAGTCAAGAGAAACCAGCGTCTAAACTTATTTACAAGATAAGCTCAGATTGTTTGATAAAAGATGAAATTGTCAGAATAAATTCTGAAATCTTGCAATACTCGTACGGATATCATACCGCTACATTATGATTTAAATGTTATTGCAATCCATGAAAATTATTACTGCCTTTCCTTTAAATGCAGAAATTCTCTCCAATTTATAGCGCAATCGATTGTCCTAAAGGTTTCAGGGACGTTTCTTGTCTTATTTTCCAAAGTCTGGAAATATTAAAGAGATGTTCGAGCTCACATTTAGCATATAACTTCGGAGACTTTGGGTATAGGGATTGCGTATATACAAAAGCTGAAATTGTCTTCCGGAATCAGTATTAAGGCTAGCATCACCAAAGATTGGTGAACCTTACCTGCAGCACTACACCTAACTCCAGCATCTTCGTGATGTCCGCAGTTGTTGACTCCGATTCCACTGTTGCCACAATCAAAGATGCTCGTTTCTGTTCCACTGCATGACACGTCATCGAGTAAAATGTCACCGGTGCCTTGTCCGAAGGCGGCATTGCTCAATGCTTCTTCAGCGTCACCAAAACCAAGACTTCTGCAGACAACACCGGCATCGTTGATATCCCAGGAGTCATCGCACACAGTTCCCCAGCCTCCGTTCGCGTAAACTTCTACTCGTCCTTCATTGTCACTACTACCACCGACGAGGCGAACTTATTTGTTTTTAAAGGAAGATAAAACACAGATGACATGAAAGAATACATGCGATTTTACATCCCACGAACAAGCGAGAATACCCTTTTTCTGTCGTCATATTTTATTATAGCTCTGGGTTTTTTTTTTCAGAATGCTTATTTGAAGGTAAATTGTGCGCATCGATGATACCCCAGGAGTCATCGCACACAGTTCCCTAGGCTCCGTCGTTGTAAACTTCTACTCACTCTCACGGTCTCACCATTGACGAGGCGAACTACATGTATAACGCGAATTAGTGTTAAAAAGCATTTATGTATGAACATTGATTTTGTTTTATGAATCGAAATAAATCTCACTTTGTCGAGTTCCTATAAACTGTAAACAGTGCTGACGTGCTAAAGGGCATATCTCATACGTCTTCGCAAACACCGAGACTCGAATCGACATAAAGGGCGCCACCTAATCTCCACGCCAATGAGATACCCACTTATTCTTTTTTTTAAATTCAGTTTCGAATAGCAGCAAATGATTTCCTTGACGGTTGTGATTACGTTAAGAACTGCTTGGTATAAGCGAAATTGTCAATATCTAGGGCTACGTGTACTTTGTAATAAAATTCGATATCGAATAACACAAAGACAAAGCACTACTGATGAAAACGATGAACACAATACTAGTAATGTAACAATTCATCGAAGCAAACTGCCAGATCTCTGGTTTATCTTTGCGCGGCCATATTCTACCTTTGTTCTGTTTTGTTTTCCTCCACAAAAAGTCTCTTTTTTATTGAAGGTAAAAAGTCCATTAGGTCGAGTGTCAAGTAAAAATACATGTATGAAAATCAGATCAGAATTTATGACTTTGTTAAATTGTAAACACTGTATAACTTTGAAGATAGACACTCCTTTTACCAACTTACTGAGAAATCAAGGAAATCGTCTTCCAACGTATTGCTTTGGGACAGATCTCAGGATATCGAAAAACAGTGTGAAGATACAAACATAAAGCTGTCTATTGCGGCAAAAATGAATGCTCCATAAAATATAAAACGAAGGAAATTTATTTCAAAGAAAACATGAGCCAATTAATTAATAATTGCTGTGAATTATTCAGTTTCACTTCGACATCTCACGCTAACCCCCACTTTTTATTGTTTTTCTGGAATAGATATGCCTTCTTCTACAATTTGGTCAAGTTCCGTGAAAATGACATGGGTTTTGAATGTACAGCATGAAATTCATGAACCCACTCTGTCAGGGCATCCCTGCCCAGAATCCTAACTAGATTTTGGGGTCTTACGATGGTTTATGTCGCATGGGGGAGCTGCTAGCTCAAAACGAGCAAACGAATCCCCACTTTTTATTATTCTTCTGGAATAAGTGAGCCTTTTTCTACAATTTGGTCAAGTTTTGTGAAAATGGCATGGGTTTTGAATGTACAGCATGAGATTTATGAACCCACCCTGTCAAGGCATCCCTGCATAGGTTCCTGACCAGATTTTGGGGTCTTACGATGATTATATGTCGCAAGGGCGCGCTGCTAGCACAAAAACGATCACATGAATCCCCCCCCCCCCGGTTTTTTATTATTTTTCTGGAATTAGTAAGCTTTCTACTACAATTTTGTCAAGTTTAGTGAACATGGGTTTTGAATGTAAAGCATAAGTTTTATGAACCTTGTCCTTTAACTCGCCCCTAACAGTAATGTCCCTGACAAGGATTTGAGAGATTTTGGTGTTTTCTACCTTGTGAGGGCGCTGCTTGCTCAAGAATGAAAGTGTAAATCCTAACTTTAAAAAAATATATCTCGTTTTGGGTACCTTTTTCTGCAATTCTTGCAAATTCATAGAAAATAACGTGGATTTTTCAAGAATTATGGGGATTAAGTCTGTCATTGCAGATTTTGTTGCCAATCATGGTCTTGATCCTGTAACGCTATCATTTTGGTACTGGACGGCAGATTTTTATATTCTTCAAAGAAATGATACCATTCAACTCGGCTGCGCCTCGTTGAATGGGATCATTTCATCTTTCACCTCATAAAATATTCTGTCCATTGCACTCATAAACATTCATTATTTGTAAACTCCTTGCCGCGCACACTCAACAAGCGCATATTTTTGACACTCATTTTTGTGAACAGCTAAAGTTCAACAAGTCAGTTCCGCCTACGTACGTGTGTATATATTATACTTGACGGCTGACTGTAATACACAAATGCCTAAAGTGCGTTTTGTTCGGCCGCTAGACCGTGTACGTACGCTCCTCTAAAATGGAAAATTTACACTTTGTCCACCAGATTGACGATTTGAACAACGGATGAGAAAAATCTCGCCCGTTTCTTTTACGGTGGGAATATCCGGCAAATGAAAATGATATGCGGTAACCCCACTCCCGAACTTTCTTCAAGGTTTACACAATAGATAGTTAACGATGGCCAATGTTTTGGGGTGTTGCTTAATGAAAAAAAAAAAACAAAGTTCGGGAAAAAATTCATTAAGTCTTATGCATCTTCGTTTCTTCATCACGCATCCGTATTTTCACTCAAATCTTATTGCATTTTCTTTTTTTGTCAGTCAGCCTTAAAGGTTCTGTTTATCTCTGGGAGCAGTGATTTCAAACATTTTCAAGCTCCACTCCGAATTCATATACAAATCTGCCAAACAAACTCATCAAATTCAAGCTGCTGATAAAATCAATATCAACGTTTATGCCAGCAACAGCTTACTAAGTATCCCTCCACACGTGCAACTAAAAAAAAACACATACGCAAAAAACTGACATAATAAACACATTCTTCCATCACACACACACACACACACACACACACGCACAAACGGACACTAAATTATCATGTGCACGCGCACATACACACTTCCTTGAAACCTCACCATGACTTTTTACATGGCATGTTTGCGTGGATGTAGCCACGTAAGTTATGTGTTAGTATTTCAATGATTATGTCCAGAACGATGTTACCCAGCAAAATGTGCTTCGAGGGCGGGCGACAATCCGTGCCGCCAGCCCTCGTCACGGATTGTCGCCAGGCGACAATCCGTGACGGGGGCGACAATCCGTGCCGCCAACGCCCGTCACGGATTGTCGCCCCGAGCAGAACGATGTTACCCAGCAAAATGTGCTTCGAGGGCGGGCGACAATCCGTGCCGCCAGCCCTCGTCACGGATTGTCGCCAGGCGACAATCCGTGCAGGGGCGACAATCCGTGTCGCAACACTCGTCACTGCACATTCTGTCATTCAAATTTGCGAGTTGGTCGTTCAATTTAGCATTTCCATTAATGAAATTTGCACATATGCCTTTCGAGTTCGTAAAACGGGCATTCAAATTGGCTCGTGCTCTTCAGTCATTCAAATTTGCCAGCACTGGCCGAAAGGGGTATTTCGGTTATTCAATTTCGCGTATGGGTAATCAAATTCCAAACATGTTCATTCAAATTAACGTCATGTAATTTCTTTTTTGAAAAGATGATAACATTTTAACACGTATTTCTATGTGACTTTTTTGTTTCATCCACACACTGTTAAGCAGTAAAGGTATTATATTTTTGACCATATATAACTCGAGGTTGTTGTTCTGTAACTCCCCTTTTCTTTCATACATGTCATTTTAGGCCTACATGCACCAATACTACAGATTAACTTCATCATCTTACAGTCATGACAGCACAAGTTATATACAGACGCATTTCTCATGAAGACAGAACAAGAATTATAGGAACATTTTGATGATCATGACTTCCTAGAACTGCATACATGGCCGACACACTCGGAATAAAGCGCTCAACGGCGATATATCTTCGGACTGGAAGAGTCACTAAGCACATTGAAAAAAAAAAAAACTGTTGCCAAAATCTCTAAAATGAGTACGAAAACATGAAACGTAATGACGCTTGCAAAATGATAAATATTTTGAAAAAAAAAATAAAGAAAGAACCAAAGCATAAACATACGTGCTAAATTGACTGCAAAAGATGTTAAATTGGATGCCCAAAAATGAATTTGAATGATCCAGTGCAGCATGTCCGTGATCACGTGACCATATCATTCTAAACTGAATGAACGAATAACGAAATGGTGCTTGTTTTACGAATTTCAATTGAAAAAAGTGTTAATTAGAATGAAGATAAATGTAATTTAGATGCTTCAAAATGAATTTGAATGAAGAGATCATAAAATTGAACTACCGAACATGTCCTCTTTATACGCTAATTTTTTGCTAAATTGAATGCAGCAATTAAGAATTGAACTGGAAAAACCTATATGTAAATATCAGTATTTTTCTCAATAAACCATAGCTGTAGATGGTTTAGTCTGGAAACATTTTTATAAAACATATTGTTCACATTATGTAAATTTAATAGTACTCAAAATCGAGTATACGGATTCAAATTTTTACATTGGTTGTTTCTATCCCTTACTCTCATTTTAGAACTATTTTAAAGCACTAATACTGGGTTTTTGTTTCATCTGCAAATGGTAAATTATGCCTTTCACAGCCAGAGTCGGAACACGAAGTCAACGTCCTAAAAAAAAAAAAAAAAAAATGCGCTGCATGGCTGGCTCTCCTTTTCTCCATAATTTTGGCTTTCAGTGGAAACCACATTGAATAAAAGCTACCCAGCTTTTAAGCTTATCACTGAACGGCGAGAAAAAGAAAAGAAATGTAGCCAGGTAAAAGACATCACTTAGACTTCCAAATACAGTACTGTCGACAAGAGATTCGGACAATATTGCGAGAAATGAACTTACTGTATGATCATACTTTGATCACTAATTTTGCTTATAAAAGTCGCTACAGCAACACCTCCCTGGATCCCTTACTTTTCGATCTACCTTTGAGGTTTCTGGAAAAAAAAGACACTTAGAAAGTGGTCGAATTAAATGACTCAAGAATATTGTAAAGCAGAGAAAGCATAGATATTCAAATAAATTTTGGGGTTTGTTACATGTCTTTGCCTCACAAAAGCAAAAATAATGATAATAATAATGATAACTTCGCTAACAAGTTAACGAAGAGATTCTCACCTTTAACATAATAAAAAAAAAAAATCACCGCTCTTGTACTTCCCTAACCCACAGAAATAGGAAATGGAAAAAGAAATTAATGCTATTCTAAAAATCATACACTGCAAAAAGTCCGGTGTTAAATATGAAACACCGAGCTGGTGTTAAATTTCCGGTACTCATTCATGGTGTTAGATTAACACCTCCGAGTGTCATTTCAAAATTTGAATTTTTTTTTTTGAATAGTTTCTTAGTTACTGCACTTCTTGTTGATTTTACACTTCAAAAAGACGATAAAGAATTTTCCGATAAAGTACTTGATTTTTGAAAAAAAAAATTGTAAACACATTTACACCACAGTAACACCAGTTGGTGTGGTTCCCTATCGAAGCTAGACGGGTGTTATACCATTGAAATTAACACCACCAATATCAAATCAACGCCATGCGGTGTCATTATTGAATTAACTCTAGCGCAGTGTCAAAAATATCACCAGCCACAGTGTCAAATTAACACCACGAAGTGCAAGGCGAACACTTTTTAACACCGTCACAATACATTTTCTACACCTGTGGGTGTGGTCCTCTATTGAAGTTTGATCGGTGTTAGATTTAACACCCATGGTGTTAAATCTAACACCGATGTTTTTACAGTGTACAAGCTACACATAATTATGTCAAGTCCACGGGCACACCCTCACCAAAGCTTTTTTTTTTCGAAGACCCGCTCCCCGGAGTCATTCAAGAGAAGAAAGTAGAGACAGATCAAGCCAGCAGCGATAGGCCAGCTCCCAGTGAAAGGTTCACGTGAAATCAATCCGGATTTCCAAACTTAAGAATTTGAATTCCCGAAATAAGCCAGTTCACGTTAGCTCATGTGAACATTGGTACAAATGACATTTCTTTTCTTTTTTTTTCTCAATTGGTTAGGCACTTCACTCATTTTCAAAGCAGGATAATACATACACATGCTCACAATTTATGGAATTCAAGTTCAAACAACGAATTAACTTGCGCAGAGCAGTTTAAAAAGAATAGTCTGTCAATGGACACTTCGGCAGGCATTCATTTCATTGTTTCTTGTTGAATGCACAAACACAGTCTTTCTACCAACATTGCTAAATAGCAGGCTTGCTGTCAGATGGATGTGCCAGTAAGCACCATTTACAAGGGTTACATGGATAATCATTACATGAAGGATGCTTTTCTCAGTGAATTCAAAGACAAATATGCCTGATTGTACAAATGAGCTTTTTCTGCCCATGCCCAAAGTGGAACCGTAAACGCTCTTATCAGCTGCCAGCGTTTGGTGGCAACAACAATAATAATAATGATAAAAAAGAAATCTGCAGAACTCTGTTCGAAAACTCATATGTATATATATTTCATACCGGCCGGCCGATTAGCGACTTTTGGTACCATTAATTGGTCTCAGTGACTATTCAGGAGTGGTGCAAGTATATTGACTAGTAATCTCACTCGCAGATTTCAAAAGGTACTATAGAGCTGACGCGCTCGACAGTGGTTCATTTCATTCGCTAAACCAGCGTAAGTGCCGTTTAAAATTCTTAATGTTTTGCGTGCAAAAAAAAAGAAAAAAAAAAGAAAGAGAGGATTCCAAATGTTTGTGGTAACAATGTGAAGAAATCAACATATAACCGAAAGACTTTTTACACTTCTCGATAACACTGAACGAGGGCTTTCTATAGCTCAGTCGGTAGAGCACCGGGCTAGCATTCGGAGGTCTCGGGTTTGAATCCCTATCGAATCCCATTTTCTTTGCTCAATTTTCCACTAAAATATAACATTAATTTTTTGGTCAGTTTTTTCTGGTTGCGTTTGTTACATAGTCAAAAAGCTGCATCACTTCGGTGATTTCTCGCATTTATCCCCAAGTTGAATTATCCTTCGGGTTTTTGTCAGGTTCAAGTGTGTACGTGTGTGTCGCACACAAACACACTGCTATAGCTTCTGACCATTCGAGCATTGAGAATTTAGGGTTTCTGGGACGAACACTGAATTAGGGCTTTCTATAGCTCAGTCGGTAGAGCACCGGGGTAGCATCCGGAGGTCTCGTGCTCGAATCCCGATGGAATCCCATTTTCTTTACTCAATTTCCCACTAATAAATATTATACATTTCTGGTCAGTTTTTCTGTTTCAGTTTTTTACTTCTCGATTACATTACATTACCACCTATCATTATATCAACAAAATCAAAGCTATACCGCTAATCACTTTTAAAGCTTCTGTTACCGTTTTTATGCCCATTTTCGCATACTTCATTGGTACGAAATAGACAAATTAAATTGAAACAGGAAGAATGGGTCTACTAAAATGATAAAGAACAAATTCTACACTTACTGTTTAATGCTTTTCATGCTTGCATACTGTGGATGATTTTTTTTTTAAGTTACAAAAAACGCCTGAAATTTGACATCGGAACTGGCAAGCATAATATCAGATCTTACGAAATCAATCTATGTCACAGTAAAGTTTGTGATGTAGTGATGTTTTGTGGCTCATGGCTATTAATATGATATCTTAAAATGTATAATAATATCAACCGCACGTCTATCATATCATTGTATCATAGTACCTCTTTTTTTTTTTCTTGACCAACTTGACCAATATTATCGTACATTCCATATTGCGACATAATATATTGTATCGGCAACTTCAAAAAGTGACATTGATAGAATATTATTTCCACAAAAGAAGTCTACACGTGTTACTGCAACAACTCGGTTTATAGAGATCATTCAGATCATTCAGAAAAACACCCAAGGTAGATGACATTATTTTTTCTTTTGTGTGCAAAACTTACCCTCTGTGTTTCGCTTACATAATGATCAGTTGCCATCTTCTTTTTCTCTCATTATTTCAATTAAAGAAGGACATACATTCTTATCCCATAAGACGATCTGAAAAATTTCACTTCCGTAATCCTACATGGCTTTGATGGCTCTGAAATCTACCAGACACTTAGGACCAGACGTTTGAAACTCTCTTCCTTCTGAAATTTGAAGATTAAAGTTAATGTACCCTTTTAGGAAAGGTGTAAAAACGATGTTACTCTATGTATATCAGTAATTTCATTGTCATTGTAAGTGTATTATACAAGAATTTTTTTTAAAGAAATATCGCCCCATTTAATCTACTATAAAATCATATAACCGACCATGAACTGTATAAACTGTTTCCTGTTCCTCGATTAGAAACTGTTTTGTCACGCCTTGCTGATCAGTGGTCCAGGTGAACTTACTTTACAAGTGTAAACCTTAAGTGAAAGTAGATAGACATCTCCTTTCCCTTTCTCCTTTCTGCTATCCTATCTCTACGCAAGTCATCCTTCCCTCCTAAGCCACGATTAAATGCTGTAGCCCCACTCTCTTATTCACTGCTGTATGCTGATACGTTTTGCTATACATTGTGTGAAGGCAATGTGGAAAAAAATTGTTAACAATTTATGTTTATGTATAATATGTATGTCACGACAATGTATGTATATATACATGTACATGTACAATGATAATTCAGGAACCAATCAATCAAATCAAATCGAATTAACTTCCCTCTTAAATTTTGGGGCCATTTATAGCACACTGAATGGTTCAGATTTGAACTAAGAATTGATATCATGAAATCTGCCAAACATCTGTCCGTCGTTACACTTTGATCAGAAAGCTTAGAGTACGATATTGATTTCGAACGACTGTATAATCTATTATACTGACGAGAACCAAGACATTGACTCACCATTTGTCGTCGCAGTCGCCGATGCCAGGAGGCAAAATAGGGCTATTGCTCTTATCATCATCTCGCCCATGGCGATGTTTCTGACACGCCCAGGAGTCCGAGAAAAAAATGCTGAAAAAGCGTTGGTTGGAGAAAATTTCTATTGTGATGAGACCCTCACAACTTCGCAGCTTCAGAAGTGTGTGCCGTGTCGGCACAGCGGCCAGCTTCTATATTTTGTTGGCACAAACAAGCACGACAACCAGGATCTCTGCTGTCCTTGAGCTAAAGACACATCGTCCCACACAGCTCTTCATTTGTGCTTGTACCCGATTTGTTTACTCTCTCAAATCTACTTCAGGACTCTTGACAATCAACATGGCATTGGAAATCTCCGTAAACTGGACCCTTAACAAAAGAGAAGTATAACTGACGGAAACGTTATACGATTTCGTTTCTTGCAGGTAGGTCGATACGAAAAAGTAGCAACACTTAGAGGAGAAATCCGTACCAGTTAAAAGTTAATATGAAAAGGCAAAGTGTTATTTTCATGAGCACAATACTGAAAATTTGATAATAATCCAATGACAATAAGGGAAGTTATGAAACTGTTCAGTTTTGCTAATTTTCACGAAACAATTCTTGAATAGTCGATATGATTATGAAAATGAGTGATTCGATGACTTCATCGCCTAACAACTCCCGATGGTTTGTACACAAATTGTTGACATTTCCCTTTTTTAATGCAATTACCCTTGTCTTATGTCCTAATTTATCTCACTCAACAATATATTTAATTCATTCAGCCAGGAATAACGTTATGTCGGCCAAATAACATTATTTTCCCCGCAAATCAGTGTCATATCTTTTCATATCTTTTCTTTTAATTTGTACACGATCGATCTAAATTTCAATCATCAACTCATTTGTTTGCGTACCCATATCAACTGTTTGAGAATAATGTTGTAAAAAACGTTATTTTCTAACTTCCTCAAAATTTATCAGATTTTGATCAGATGTGCACTATTGTGCTCATTAGATTGCAATCTTTCTTTTCAGACTATTGACAGTTTCAGCTGGTTCTCATTTTCTCCATTCTTTAAAGCACGAATCCGTGTCATGTTTAGATTCACCATGATAACAAGTTAAAGCAGAAGAATAACAGGAAGATCAACTGCAATGTATTTAAAGTAGACCCCCCCTCCAAAAAAAAAAAAAGCAAGAGAGTAATGAGATTTGTATGTTTCATATTTCAAACACATCACGCAAAGTGGCAGAGGCAATGATCGCATCACCACACACCTCTCACAGTAAACAAAATACAGAGACTAGAAAGTTATTTTTATGCTGGTTGGTAATTTAGACGCTACGTCCTCATCTCCCTAAAACTTATCTTTGCTTTACTTTGCAAGACTACTATAATAGTAGTACAAAAAGCAAACCAGTGGGAGCAACGCCGACGCGACGTCGGCCCAGAGGGTCGAGTGTGATTGGCAACCAGCACCCAGCGACCAACGCCCTCCTATCCGGCATAGTCGCAAAGCTGCAAGCCGACCTGTGATAGTTTCTCACGCTGATTCTTCGACCCCGTTCATTCACGCATTCCCCACGTGATCAGCGTCTAGCGTCGCCTCCCCGCCACGTCACATCAGATGAGATAGATCCCGACGTTTGTTCTTTAAACCCTGGCCAGTCATCTGTATTCAAGTTACCTTTTGTTAAAACGATCCTATCTAATCTTGAACTGCTTTGGTTAATTTCACTGTAATGCTCTAAGTAAGAATGATTATTCCGCTTGAAAACTGATTGTAAAGCAAACCCTTTTCAATCTTTGGAAATGTATCTATTTCAGTCTACTTTACGTCGCCTTTTATTAACTTACTTGAAGTTGATCATAATATTTATACATATTATATATATATATTTATTTATTTATTTATTTATTCTCCACTCATGGGACGGATAGCCCTGGTCAGCTAAGAGCTGTTTTTCACAGGGGTCCGACCATATACAGTATTACCAAAAAAACCCACAAAAAAACAACATACAATCATTAAAATGTACAAACATTGAAACACACGTAAAAGGAATAAGAAAGAGATAGAAAAAATATTTGTACAATATATGCAATATACTTAGAAATACACACAATACATTACAATATAATATGCATTACATCATTAAAAAAAACACAAAAGAAAGGATGCCTCCATCGCTACACATTATAGTTCTGTTTTTATATATAATAAGTTCCATGACCTTTTACCCTATGACCCTTAATCCAGATCAGTTCAGAACCCCAAAACCCAAAACCAAAACCCAAAACCCAAACCCCCAAACCCCAAAATAATTAATCACTGCCACTTCAAAATATATTGTTATTACATGTCAGGATGAATCGTTTGAAGGATAGGATAGAATTTATATCCTGATAATTCAAATCATTCCATAATTTAGCTCCTCTGTACCTTAGGGATCTTTTCCCATAATTAGTTTTTGGTCGAAAAAGTTGTAGTTTCTTTTCACCTGACCTAGTACGATACACTAACTCACGGTAACAAAATAACTCACATAGATATGGCGGATTAAAATTAAACACAGCTCTGAACATAGTACATGCTAACATATATATATATATATATATATATATATATATATATGTAGTATATATACATATATATATACATATATATACTAGGTGTTACAAAAAAATCCCATTTTTGATCCTTAAAGGTACCGTTTGCCATTGGGAGCAGTGATTTAAAAATATTCGAGATACAGTGTATCACTATTTTCTTATGCATATGTGTGTTGGTCAGTTGTATCACAAAACATCCTGCCATGTAAAAATTTTGCAGTAAAGCCTAAAATATTAAGGAGATATCACTATTTTTCTCAATAAACTCTAAATGTAGATGATTTGGTCTGGAAACATTCTTATTATAACTATTGTTATAAAGATGGAGGCAGGGAATTCCACAGTCATGTTTGGCCCAATTTATTCCGAATTGATTTATGAAGGGAATGGTAAGTTACTCTATGTGAAAAAGTTATCTACTTCTGGTATCAAGACTATGTACATCCGGGTAATGAATATTGTGAGATATGAGAAAGAAAGGAGAAATCGGTGCGTAGCTTTGACATCATTATTCCTCTTACTGTTCCTCCTTTTCGGAAAAGCGCAAGAGTTGGAAAATTGGTCTCCGCCGGGACTCGAACCCTGGTCTTTGGCAGGGAACGCCAACGCCTTAAACCGCTCGGCCACGGAGACGTCATAGCGGTTCAGGCAGACCCAAGCTCGAATACCCGACGGACCAACCTTTCAACCTTTTATGCGCATGTTCCTTTTTGGGGCAGAGAGTTATGAATAACGACCAGCCGCGTTCCTCAGCTGGATCTTCTAATGAGATTCACGTACCGGTGAATTGGGATAATGTTTTGCGAGAAAGAGATCACCGCTACAACAGCTTTTTGGCTTCTCCTGAATTAATTTTGCATATTGTGAGATATGAGAAATTAAGGAGAAATCGGTGCGTAGCTTTGACATCATTATTCCTCTTACTGTTCCTCCTTTTCGGAAAAGCGCATTATTATATATGTATATATATATTTCCATATCAAATACTCCGGTAATGTTTTGGGAAAATGACGATGTATAATCATACGAATGCTTAATTTATTCTAGGTTTTCTCGCCCAATTTCATCAGATTTGCATTCGATTTAATGATGCGGTCATTCAAGTTCGAGTGAATTTTGATGATCACCGAGATCGACATTCAAAAATGTTACCAGTTCATTCAGTTTAATTTCATCACCATACGATTTCACGAGTTTCTCACACAAGGGTTTAAAAAGGGCATTCAAATTAGAAAAGCAAGTGCAACGCATTCAAATTCATATCAGCACTGCCGTGAAGAGCGTTAAGGAATTCAGATTTATGATAAGGCAAACAACTACAAAGTATTAACAGTCTTTTTCGTTGTTGCTTTAATTCTTTGTATTTACTCAGCTGTTTGAATATGCAAACTTAATATACCTTGAAATGTTATTTTTGGGGGGTCATATTACAAGCTAATAACTAGTACAACCCCACTTTCAAACACAGACAATTTACACTTTATTCTTACGCGACTTTAGTCCCTGTTACATTACAGAGTATGCGTGAACATCTCGAATACGGACAGAATTAGTGGATGAAGCATGACCTCGACAACCAGCAAAATTGGCAATATAACCCTTTGGTGAAATAAGTCTATCTACAGCTGATCCGATTGCGACAACTTATTATATGGACACGAGGAACTAAGGAATGGAATCAAAATTTGTCAATACGGATTTGAACGAAAAGGACCCTTAAAACATTCTGTGATATGGCTATTTCCTAAATGTTACATCCATATTGTTAGGGATGAATTGAAAGTGACAGAAAGGTCGACAGGAAAGAAATACATCCCATACAATTAAGATAATTAAATGAGACTTTGAAATGAAAATGAAATTGCATCATCCAATACTTGTATGACGATGAAAAAAGGCCCGTAGAAATTGTGTATGTTGATTGAATTCGAATTTTCAAAGTGCGAAGTTGTGTTCCTATAAATGAAATTGAAACTGGTATTTGGCACGAATTTGAACATCTATCCAGCTGGCGCGAAATTGAATACCAACTTCGAGTCATACAATTGAATGAATTTCTCTCTAAATTGAATGAAATGAAATCTAAAAAGAATGACATGAAATGAAATTGAATACTCAAAGAATTAAAATGAACCCTGAGAGTAAAGCAGTGACCAAAATCGCTTGAATTTGGACGCCTTTTCATTATTTCGAATGCAAATCTGATGAAATTGGGCGGAAAAACGTACGATATCATACACACTAAAAGTGTTCAAACTTTAAAATAAAGACAAAAAATGTTGCAAAATATTCAGCATTTGAGAAGTCCCCCCCCCCCTTTTTTTTGAAGACGATGCAGTTTGGAGAGTTTCGACGGGTATGCAGTGTTGCAATATACCGTATAATATATGGAAAAATGATTATACATCTGAAACAAAATACGAAGGGGGACAAAATATGCTTTATGTGTTGAAGTACGCCAATAATTCTGGATACTTTGGAACTGACATGATTGATAATGCAAATCCCAAGCAAAATGTTGATTTATACTCCCAAGTACGTAACTGCTGAACAATGTTCAGATCAGTGTCATTAATATAAAGTGATAGATTGTCACAACTTTCACTCAGATTTTGCGAATAACGAAATGACTGTTTACAGTCATTCTGGTCTCCATCATGTCCATTCTTAAAAAAAAAAAATGGGATAACTTTAGCGGTTTTCATACTCGACAGAAATACACCAGTTTCGAGAGACAGATTACGTATAGGTACAAATGGTTTAATCACAAAGGTGATAGCTCATTTTACAGTAGAAGCAGGTACAGTATGTTATCAAATCAGCACTCTTGTTACCATCAATTTCTTTGTGGACAATATCATAAATATTTCCGATAGTGAATTCGAATGACCGGATTTTTTGATTGATTTGATTTGATCTATTTCTGCTCAATTCCGTTACATCAGATATAATAATGTACAAGTATACGGTCTGTGTTACATTTGTGGGTTGCCCAAATAATGTTGCAATACGATATATATGACAGGATTAAAGCATTATATAGGGTAAACAATACACGAGTTGGTAAAAAATACTGAAGCTTAGTTAACAGGCCAACGTTTCGGGATACAGGCAAGCTACCCTTTAGCTGTAGCACTGCTGTATTATTCATTGCTGATACGTTTGCTATGGTTGTACATTGTAAAGGCAATGAAGAAAAATACTGTGTTAACCACCTATGTTTATGTTTATGTGCATTATGTATGACACCAACATAATTCATGAACATGCATGTACCTGTACAATGATAACACAGGAACCAATGAATCAAATCAAATCGAATCAATTCAAACCTGCAAAATGTATTTCACTTATTTTTTTTTTTTACACTTTTAATGGCCAAGAGGCAAGTTAGAGAACCTTAAAGTTGTAGCTATTCTTTTTTACCTTGAGCAAGGAAACACAACAATCTAAGGTTCTACGAAAGTATTTCGTAAAGACTGAACTGAGTATTGATCGCAAAACACGTTGATAATATTGATAAAAAGATCCTATCATATGGACTTCATAACCATTTCCTCGAATGTGTATGCCGCCATGTCTTTTCTTTCAGAGAATAAGAAATTGAGCTTGGGTATTTGTCCCATGTTCATCGTGTCACTGCAGGCAACCAGGGCAGCCTGGTGGTAGTGTCGCTGCCCGGAAAGCAGTAGATGACAGGTTCGAGTCCTACTGGTACCTCTTTTCCGACATGTTTGTTAATTTACAGATCAGCAGTTGCAATCTTAACAAATTTAATTTGTAGAGGGAGACAAACAGGAGAAACTCACACCTGAACCTTCACCCCTCTGAATAATATCTTACTTTCATTAATAAGATGAAATATTTTTTTTTTAATTCATTGATTTCAAATGTTGTGCACCCAAAATGATAACTGTGGCCGACGTGGTACAACGTATTTTCCCCAGTGATGCCTGTAAGAGAAGCTTACACTACGCTCTCACATGTTGGTTAAAGGGACTGTACAGTACTGGTGGAGGTGGGGATTTATGTTTTGAACATTCCAAAGTGAGATAATGAGAAACCTCTTATGGAATATGAAATGTAATTTTAAGAAGGATTCAACGTTTATTTGATGAAAATTGGTTTTCAAATGGCTGAGATATTAAAAAAAAATGGTAATAATAAAAGACGACAGGCCACACCATTTATTAGGATCTCTTTGTTTCACCTTGTTTTTGGATATCTCAGCCATTTCTAAACCGATTTTCATCAAGCAAACTTTTGTTACCCCTTAGATTTGCATGCTCTTTGACATCTCATAGAGTGGTTTCTGCATATCGCACAAAACGTAAAGGCTAAATCCTCACCTGAACCAGAACTGTACACACCCTTTAAACGGATGACAAATACAATGACAAATACAATTACAGCAGTTAATAGTCACAAACTGGCAAAGTCTAGCTGGGATCGAATGGATGCCATAGTGTTTTGAAAACACTACAGAAATGTAGGTGAACTTATCAATTGCACCTCAAAATTCAAATTAAAGAACATTTCATATTGAATGCAAACTTAGTCAGTTACTGCCTTTCTGCTGGTTACTTGAGAGTCGGCCGCGGCCAAGATACTGACATTCTGTGGGAGTTCTGATTTGTTTTCTGATTTGATTTGATTTATTGGTTTCTGTATTATCATTGTAATATATATATATATATACATTCATGTACAAACATAAATATGATAATATATACAAGTATTTTCTTGTTCATTGTCTGTGTACAATGTACAGCAAAAGTACAACAAAACATACTACAATGAATAATACAGAGGGGCTACAGCATAAGCGTAGCTTGATTTGCGTGCAGCCCCCGTAGCATAACATAATATTATAATGTACATCGGAAGGAGAATAGGAGGGAGGGATGACTTGCATAGAGATAGGATAGTTGAAAGGAGAAAGGGACGGGAGAGGTTTGTCTGCCATATCAAATTCCTTCAGTGTGATTCCTTCCTTTCCTTCAGTTATGTGCAAGTCAATACGTAGCGTATGAATGTACAGTTTAAAATAGGTTGCGTCCATTGTGTATAGAGCATGAAAATGAAAGTGCAGCTGTGAACTGGCAGATGAAAGTAGAAGGAAAAATGATATTCGTATTACTGCATGTATAGGTCAGTTAAAGGGGTGCAAGAATGTATAAGCAAAATTGATTAAGTAAAACAAGGCTCTGTTTTATCAAAAGATATAATCGATTATAAATTCCCTTACCACACAGGCTGCCATAGACTTGTGAGAGAAATCAACTATATGATTAATTATAACTCTTTATAACACAGGGCCCAAGTTTGGTATATGGAATTGTTAGAATGCTAGGGCTCTATCGTGTGTGACCGAGTGCTGTTGTAAGGCATGATGTAGGGGATTATGTATTGGTTCGTTGTAATGCTGCTGATATAACATATATAGTATAAGTAAGATAGTACGGTAGTTTTGTATTGTTTAGATTCAGGGACTGTGTGAAATTGAGTTGGGTCTGAAACAGAGAAACAGCTCAGTTATAAATTCAGGTGTATTTGACAATGACAGAGAGATAAAGAGAAAGGGGTTAGGTGTGCATATGAACTCAATGTGTCAGGCTAATTGAGCAGTGTCATAGCATTTGTTTATCCATCATTCATGCAAATCCATGATGTGTAACTGAGCACAAATGTTCATTGTTATTCATTTAATTTGATCTTGCAGATTGAACGTGCAAGGTGCAAGGTGTGAGGTGCAAGGTGTAAGGTGCAAGGTGTAAGGTGTAAGCTGTACAGAGCAAAGACAGAGAATAAAACACCACATCACCGTGACAGTGTCAAGCTATGGACTGAAGACTCAGTTATTTGTGTACCGGTTTGCAGTTTGTTTAGTAGCCTTATATGTCGCATTAGTAGTCTTGGTCTTGTGTGTGTGTGTGTGTGTGTGTGTGGTAAACAAGACGAAACAGGACAAAACATTTTTTTTCTGTTGAAGAGTCATACGTGCCACATGTATAATCCATCCAATGACATGAATGATGATGCGAAGTAGTCATAGATTTAGGCATTAATGTGGGGTTCTATATGTAATAGCTGAACTGAAGGTTTAGACCCCGTTTACAGTGCGGGGCCGGGCTCGGCCGCGGCTCGGCCGCGGCCGAGACCACCTCCAGGACCCCGTTTACAGTGCGAGGCTCGGCCGCGGCTCGGCCGCGGCCGAGTCCAGCCCCGCTTCAGTGTAAACGCGCAAAAGGCCAAATGCGAGGCCAAAATTGGCCTCGCATTTGGCCTCGCTCTGGAGGTGGTCTCGGCCGCGGCCGAGCCCGGCCTTTTCTTGGTGTAAACGCAAACTGGGCCAAATGCGCGGCCAATTGCGCGGCCAGTTTTAGTCTGGCTTCCAAACCCTCTGCTTGTATCTTTCGCTGTTCAGGACATTAACCCCCTCAACGTCGAAAACTAGTATAGTTTAAGGTGGTTTTGTCCTGCAAAGGATTTTTTCCTTCGGCAAAGGCCTTTGCCCGAACGGCGACTTCGTCGCCACGGAATTCAGTTGGCAAAGGGTCTGAAAACCAGACAATACCAAATTGCGTTAGTTTACAAGCAGAGCGCCACTACGACCAAATAGTGAAAGGTTTGAATCGAAAGCGCGGCCGAGCCCAGCAGTGTAAACGGACAAAATTGCGAGGCTCGGCCGCGCAATTGAGGCCGGGCTCGGCCGCGGCCGAGCCGCGGCCGAGCCCGGCCCCGCACTGTAAACGGGGTCCAGAGCGAGGCCAAATGCGAGGCCAATTTTGGCCTCGCATTTGGCCTTTTGCGCGTTTACACTGAAGCGAGGCTGGACTCGGCCGCGGCCGAGCCGCGGCCGAGCCTCGCACTGTAAACGGTGTCTTATTTGGAATGGGTTTAGTAAAAGACGGCGCCGCCATGTAGACACAAAAGCCTTCATAAAGATGTGTGATTGAAGACAACGCCTGTGTGTGTTGTGACTATGACCCCGTTTACAGTGCGAGGCTCGGCCGCGGCTCGGCCGCGGCCGAGTCCAGCCCCGCTTCAGTGTAAACGCGCAAAAGGCCAAATGCGAGGCCAAAATTGGCCTCGCATTTGGCCTCGCTCTGGAGGTGGTCTCGGCCGTGGCCGAGCCGCGGCCGAGCCCGGCCTTTTCTTGGTGTAAACGCAAACTGGGCCAAATGCGCGGCCAATTGCGCGGCCAGTTTTAGTCTGGCTTCCAAACCCTCTGCCTGTATCTTTCGCTGTTCAGGATATTAACCCCCTCAACGTCGAAAACTAGTATAGTTTAAGGTGGTTTTGTCCTGCAAAGGATTCTTTCCTTCGGCAAAGGCCTTTGCCCGAACGGCGACTTCGTCGCCACGGAATTCATTTGGCAAAGGGTCTGAAAACCAGACAATACCAAATTGCATTTGTTTACAAGCAGAGCGCCACTACGACAAAATATTGAAAGGTTTGAATCAAAAGCGCGGCCGAGCCCAGCAGTGTAAACGGACAAAATTGCGAGGCTCGGCCTCGCACTGTAAACGGGGTCTATGAGTTAGTAAAAGACCTATCTGCTTGCTGTTTACAGGATTCCTGTTGAGTGCTTGTCCTTTTTGGCTGCATGACCTCCCTACCGAACCCACGTGCCCTGACCATCCCTTTCACACACACACACACACACACGCACACACACACACACACACACACACACCGTTCTCACAATATATCTCACTAACACACTCCACTCGGCCCCCTAAATTTAGTCAGAAATTTCGATATGTCTGAATTCCAGCGTATTAAATTGTTGATGCAATTTGTCAAATTTGTGAATGTATTCAACCTTTCAGACTATTCTGATTTTTCTGGGGGGGGGGGGTTGTTTGTTTGTTTGTTTGTTTTTGTTTTTTGTTTTTGCAGAGATTGTAATGTCAGTATATAAAAAAGTGAACTTGCATCACAAAATTGCCAAAAGCCGCTATACATTTATTTTTAAGGACAGCTTCTAAAAGACCAGACTCTAATCTAGTATTTAATGATGCATTACTCAATAACCCAGTTCGCAGTTCCACTTTGCGCATGAGCAGAAAAAAGGTCATTCGTATCAACAGGCATGTGGGTTTTTAAATTCACTGGGATAAGCATCTGTGATGTAATGATTATTCTCGTAATCCTCACAAATGTTGCTTGCCAGCACATTCACCTGACATCAAAAGTGGTATTTGACAATATCAATAGAAAGAGAGCGTTAATACATTCAATGCCAAATAATAATATTTCAAATGGATGCTTTCACAGGTGTGAATTGACTGATCATTCGGGCCATCTGGTCGCTACGCAAGTTCATTCTTTGTTTGAACAGGATTGATGAATCCCATAAGTTGTTACGTAAAGTTTATGCATTATGTCCCTCGGAAAACGAATGAAGTGCCCCTAACCGACTGAGAAAAAGAGAGGTCATTCGTACCAATTATGTGCCATGAGCTATAACTCCGAACTGGCTTTAAATATACAAACGGACTTCCCTAACGTATCTACACAATAAAAAGAATGTACACACTCTGGAAAAGTGTTTCACAATAGGCGTTTTCACATCAGCCCGATAAAAATCCAAGCTCGAAATATTTTCCGCGATTGCGAATTAGAGCGCTATTTCATTTCTTATTCACATCAGCCCGAAGAGGGGGTAGCCCGTATAGTTAAAAAATTTTTAATAGCTGATTCGACAGCTGAGTATGTGCAAACAGCATCAGTAATGTGTGTGCCCTCTCAAAAATTCCTCATGATTTATGTGCAGTTTGCCTCGATCGATCGGGTCACACACGCTAGGCATGATGGGATTCATTGCGCTAATTTCTCGAGTCGTTTTCACATTATCAAATAGCGCGCTACTATCCCGCTATTTCAGAAATTTCCCGAGTTGGAGTCGAGAAATTTTCTCGAACAGAGCGATACAATTAGCGCGCGAATTTGTGTTGACATTATCAAATAGCGCGCTATTTCGCTATCGGGAAAATTTCCCAAGTCAGAAAATAGCGCGCTATTTAGAAACATCGGGCTAATGTGAAAAGAAGAACAGGTTTTGGCGTTACTCAAGCGTTTAATCTCACCAATCTGTGGAATGGATTGGACAAAAAACAAGATGTAAAATCCCATAGAAACCACAATGAAGGAATAAAGCTAAAAATTTGCACACTCTATAATAAGTTCTTATTCTTACAGCGATATTGTATTATTTCAAAAGTTGTTTGAGCCAAAAGTATGAAAGAGGAATTACTCTTCAGAAAAATATGAGAATTTAAGATTTAATAGGTTGACCCATTTCACCTATCTTACGCCTTCAAGTAAAATCAGGTTGCGCAAGTTTTTGTTGCATTGTCACAAGAAAAATCACCCAATGTGAATAGAAAAGAAGCTGAATAATATAAGATTCGGTTTTAGGAATAATTCCATAAGAGTCAAAACATATTCAAAAACAAATTTTTATCTGCAGAAATTGAGATTCGGTTAATGTAGAGATACTTGTTTTGTTTTTGTTTTTGTTTTTGTTTTCTTTGTTAATATTTTGCATTGAAGGGACCAGAACAGACCCAACAAGAAAGGCCTCATAGGTGGACTCCCTTCGCTTTTCGATTACTTCGCCATCGTTTGCTATTACTTTAGACATTCATTCTTAATCAAATATCAACACAATCGAAAGTTTCATATAATTAAGAAATATATTGGCTGCAAGGTTGTTTGCGAAAGAACAGAATTACGTTCAAGTTTTATAATTGTGTTGTTTTCATTAGTTTAACCCTTTTCGTGATGTTAATAGCGGAAAGCTACAAATATAAGTGGGCAGCATCCAGCCAGCGGAGTCGCAGGATTTTTTTTTTCATTATTATTGTCTGCGCAGCACAATTCCATAATTTCCACAATTTCTTACCTTGATTTCTTGATTTGCTTTCATTTACATTAAACACCTGTTCCCAATGTGTCTGGCAGTCTGTGTTTCTCCGCATAACTGATAACATATTTCAAAGATATTTTCAGGTCTGTATTGGCAGCACACCACAATACATGTTATCGCCCCTTGCGCGAGCTGGTTATTCAGCTATAGATCTTCGTCTTTGCGCAAGGAAAGGTGCTCTTCGTTTACATGGAGTTTTTTGTTGTTGTTGTTGTTGTTGTTGTTGTTGTTTTTTTTTTTTTTGGTGTTAATGCGTATGTACAGAGTTTCAGGTAGGCCTAAGCCTCAGAATCTCGGCTGTCTGATGCTGGGTAGTCGGTTTTTGGTGTGTGTGTAGTCTTCTCTAGTTTTCCCATTTTGTACTTCTTTAACCATATTCTTCGCAGTAATTTTCATCTATTTTACCATGCCAACTGTCGTGTCTCTGCTGATATGTTCGGAAATGCCGATTTTTATTTTTATTTTTTAGGTTTTTTGTGTGTGTTTTGTTTTGTTCTTTTTTTTACATTTCGGATAATCATCTTCCATAAGTTTGTCAGTATAATAGCTTCCATTTACAACACTTGCGTGTTCCATCTCAAACTAACTGATGGAGCACTTTCATCATATCGAATATCAGGCGTTGCAATTATCTGTGTTATCACATCGAGGACGATATAAGCCAGCAATCCTATCTAAGAAACTAACCTAGTTTTTTTTTTCTCTAGCGATATCTCACGATGTCTCTGTTTTTTGATTGTTTAATGACATGCTCTTCTCTAAACGTTGATTACAGTATTTCTTTGGACTTAACTCAAAATAGTGAGGAAAAGATATAGAGTGGACTCTCGTTCTAACAAAATACTCATGAACGGCAGTTTTCTTTCGTTATATCGAAATTTCGTTATAAACGAACAAATAAACAATAAAAAAACATAGAGCGGATAAGGTTGCAGCCTGAATTTATACTTTGTTTTAACCGGAATTTCGTTATAACCATGTTCATTATAAAGGGAGTGCACTGTTACTGATACATGTTACAGAAGCCTCTAAATGCTGTCTACGTGGTGCTGAATATTCTCACTTTTGGGTGAAGAAAGTGTGAAGCTCTAAACTATCATAGTTTTCTCATGGTTTGCCAAATTTTGACAACTAACATTACTTTGGTATAAGCCTTTTGAAGTTCTGATTTCAAGTTCGGTGTTACAGTGCTAGTGCCTAGTGCTGTCTCAACACTATAGCACCGGCATTAAAATCGCACTTGAAATCAGTCGGTGTTGGGAGATTGACCTAAAAATTATGACGTATTTCCGGTTGCTGGTGCTTGGCTCGATGTTGAATATCGTCTGCTGAACCGAGCTATGCTGTTTGTGTTAGCAGTTGACGTGTTTTTTCCCCCATTGGCTAACACTAGCCCGTAGGAATTATCATCTTCGTCATTTTAAGTTCGGTGCTGGTGTTAGTGTTGCCGTGCGAGACCCACATTCACATCCATAGCAGATGCACATTTTACGTGCAAAGTCTATGCTAACGCAATGGTTGCTCACGTAACGTACATAAACACTCTTAGACATGGCTACATAAATCTGAGCAATGATCTGAGTCTGGAAGCAAAATTAAGATGGTTGTGTTTCAAAAAAGGGGGGATGAAATTTGTGGTATTTTAATCTGATGTCTTCCTTATTATGTGTCTTAAACTAAGCAGTCATGGCTCGATCTGTTAGTAATTGACTGTAATCACGCGCAATCACTTTTATCGTTTTTTTTTTTGTTTTTTTTTTTACTTTTATTGATTCCAGCACCTACTGCTGTGGATCGATGTGATCAGTATCGCTTCGTCAATTTGACCATCCGTGTTGGAGCTCGATTTAAAGCAGTTGGATGGGAGATAGCACAAGCAAAATAGCAATAGTATCGAGCTTGAAATCACCCATTGTGTAGAGTCCCATTTTAAAATAAGTGAGGACATAACTACGCCTTTGCCAATCCAAGAAGTAATTTAAGATAAAGATAAACGTTAGGTCCGAGCTGTAAATCTGGTAACATAAATTATTATGGACTTTGAGATGAAGGTGATTTATAAAACGACAAGTATCTGCTTTATCAGTCATTTTATAAAACAAATAATACACACAATTTTGCCGAGGAATAGCATGGTCACCCATTCTTGGTAAATTCGAAACAGTCCAGAGACCTTATCTTCTCGGGCGTGTTAGTCTGTTCCCAAAAGTACCGCGTATGAGTGATTCTTACTAATGCTTAAAGGATGTGTATTATTTTTAAAATGATACTTTGCAGTTATCTTTAAATGATTTTGCTTGTAACAGTGAAGACTATTCACAAATGCACACATCCAAAACGTACGCTCTTCCACTCTACTTTGTATTGAAAGTTTCCGAGAATGAAAACACAGCTCAAATAATTACAAACGTTTCAGGTAGCATCTTTGCCGAGAAAAGAGATTTATTAACCAGATATAATTGTGCAGTGATTAAATTCAAAGCAGTTTTATAGTGATAGAAAGTGCTTGGCTACAACATGAAAGGAACGTCATCGAATGGCTATCAAGACAATAGCTCGAGATTTAACTCACCACAGTTTTTATATACCTATGTCAGGGCTCGACATTAGCTGTAGCCCGGTGGTCTGGTGCCACTAAGAATTGATGTCGGTCAACCAAATTTCCGAAAGGTTATCTTTGGTGGCCCTATAAGGCAACTGTGATACAAAATGGATTGCTACATTTCCCTTTATTCCGAAATTTCCTTTAAAAAAATCCTTTTTAAAATTTAAATATTTTAGAGGCCTCGAAGGAGGAAAAAATAGTGTCGAGCCTTGCCTAATTGTAATATCACTTTATAATAGAGCGGCAAACCTACCTTCTTTCTTATTATCATGCAATGGGTGATTGCTGTGGAGGTGTTTTGATTCCACACACCAAAAACTTCGAATTATAGAATTAGTGAAAAAAAAGCAAACTTAACTAACTAAACAACGTAATTTTACCAGTTAACTACTTTATTACTTTACCTGTGAATAATTGCTCAACAGTCCCTATAATAGTCATTGAAATAGAAGAGGTAAAATTGCCACAATACCACGATTACTGTCAATTCTATTCTACAAAAAGCTTAAAGGTATGGCAAGGGGCAAATGCCCCAAATCCTCATAGTCATAGTCATCAAAGCTGTAATCTCCGTCGTCGAAATTGTGGGGAGGCCTAAAAAGGAAAAAAAGGAAAGGAAATGAAAATTTGAAGAAAAAATACCCAAAGAATAGATTACTATAGGCAAAATCATTGATAGTTCAAGTGAGAAATTGCTTGAGATGCATTATTTATTTTTATACATTCTCATTATTTTGCCTGTGTCTTGGCAGATAACTCTGACTTCATCAATGGCATCCATTGGTGTACTAATGATATTTTTTTTAAGCTAATAGCAAAGTAATCCAAAAGAATTTGTTGTATCACGGTTGATGATTTTTTTGTTTATTCAAAGCTTGATTTCGCCACGTTTCACTTTCATACTGTTTAAACATCATGTTCGTTTGTTGTTGTTCTTGTTTTTTTTTTTTTTTAATCTCGCATTCCAAAAATATATTTCATGGTGTCTATAATCAGTCAACTGAAGCTATCCTTCCTTTCCACGACAGAACACACTAACAATTTTATTTCTGAGTAGAAAATCTGTAGGTTTCCATTAAGCGGAATATTTGCAGCGGATAACAAACAAATGCCGAACCTGGCAATTAGTTGGGTGTGCATCGCACTCCTGCATCTTCGTGATGTCCGCAGTTGTCGACTCCGATTCCCCTGTTGCCACAATCAAAGATGCTCGTTTCTGTTCCACTGCATGACACGTCATCGAGCAAAATATTACCGGTGCCTTGTCCAAAAGCGGCTCTACTCAGTGCTTCTTGAGCGCCAGCAAAACCAAGACTTCTGCAGACAACACGCGCATCGTTGATATCCCAGGAGTCATCGCACACAGTTCCCCAGGCTCCGTTCGCGTAAACTTCTACTCGTCCTTCCCTTGATGTTCTGCCACCGACTAGGCGAATATTCCCTTCGCAATTACATAGAATAAATTTACTCACAAAGTTAAATATTAACACAAAATGCCATAAAGGTATGGGTATTGTGATATCATTATGTTTATTTTATGTTCAATAATTCAAATGATTAGTAGGATGTGGGTAAAGTGTTTTATTCGAATGCGTCTTGTCATTTATTCTTGAATGTGATCCTAATTATTATTCTTTCATCTGTTGCGGATCGTAAAAAATTATAAAGATTTCTTGCAGCGTTACCCAATGATTTGAGAAATCTAAAACGGAAGGCACTGTTTAGAAAGCGGTTAGTTCCAGAAAAGCAGGCGCAATATGTTCCCGCACAAAAACAGCTCTTTTTAAACAGTCAAAAGCAATTTCAGGCAATTTTTACTGTCCGTCTTTAACATAATAACTTAACCAGACGCAAAAATCAAACATGTTTAAAATTTTCCAGAGGATAAGCTAAGTTTATTGCAGGAAAGATGACACTAACTGAATGAAATCCGAAACCTTACCAGGGCAATTCCGCAGTTAGGTGGACATGACATGGATAAAAGAAATGTGCCTCTTTATCTTACCCTTTAATCTAGGTATCAACTAGTGCCATGGATGTTCACCAATCATTAGGGTCTTTCAAATTCAGTAGATTTTATTTTTCGTATTCATTGATTTTGTGAGATCTAAAACCATCATTTAAAATGTACATGTGGGACTGGGGACGCTGAAATTCACTTAAATGCAAATTACAGTGGGTTCCTTTGAAATTTTTTCCTCAAAGTTTTGCTAAAGGGTAATAGATGAATACATTTAAATACTCCAGAAGTCATGTGACATTTTGTCAATTACAAAAGGGTGAAATTACCTGCGGAATTACTCCGGACAAATGTAACGTTACTAACCGTAACGTTACTAACCATGCTTTTGGGGGTCTAGCTAAAAAATTATTGGTCGAACTGCTAAAAAAATTTGCATGAACATTTGTCATGATGCAATAATTGAAATTAATGCAACACTTTGTTTGAAATAACTTGAATTTTTGCACACTTTTTGTTACAAGACATTGATTTTTTTGTCATGTCCTTTTTTCGTAACGTTACTAACCAGCCCTTTAAGTTGCTATAGCAATTCTAATATTTCTTGGATTGTGTTCATTCTTTTCTGTATCATAAACCTGGGAAGGATGAACATGTTTTTGACATAATTTTGACTTGAAATGAGTAAATGGTAATTTAGTGGTAAAAACAAATATCTAAATTTGTTAAAATGTAACGTTACTAACCGCGGAATTGCCCACCATAATCGTATTGGGATACCACTTGCAGACTATGATGTAAATGCTATAGCAGACATTAGGGATTTTTATTTTTTCTTCCTCTAAATACAATGGTTCTTTCCAATCGGTGCAAGCGACATTCTTAGATTTCAGGGACGTTTCTTGTCTTATTTTCCAAAGTCTGTAAACCTCTAAGAGCCGTTCAAACTCACATTTAGTATAGGTTTTCCCGGCCAATTTCGCACTTTTTTCAGTCCAATTCCTAATTGCTGCATTCAATTTAGCACAATTTAGCCTAGACGGCATGTTCGGTATTTCAATTTTATAATCTTTTCATTCAAATTCATTTTGGAGCATTCAAATTACCTTTTACATCATTCGAATCAGCACTTTTTCGGTTCAAATTCGTAAGACAAGCACCATTTCGCAAATCGTTCATTCAGTTTAGCACGATATAGTCACGTGATCACGTAAACGCTGCGCTCGTTCATTCGAATTCATTCTTGGGCATCCAATTTCGCATTTACTGCAGTCAATTTAGCAGACACGTTTAGCTGATATCACCTTTGCAACAGTACTTTCAAAATAAGTGTATGTGTTTATAATATTCGATAGCATTATTTCATTCACATATACATTGATCTTAAGTTTGTTTTGTCAATAATTGGGAGAAGGGGGTTTCAATTTACATGATTATTTCTTTCATCTGCATGTTTCATTATTTTCATTTGGTGGGTGCTAGATTGCGTTAATTATCATTAAGAATGAATAAATGTTCTTGGATCAGCTCGAGCCATCAATTTGTCAAGGTTATTACCCTCAAATGCTTCTATGATTCTTTCCCTGTTTTCTTGAGAGATACGCCTGTATCTAACTCGTGCTGCCATGACTGGACATAAGAAAGTGAAGTGAATCTATGGTACTGGTGCAAGCATGGCATGTATAGTTCTGATAACATGTATGGAAGAAGAGGGGCGTTACAGAACAACAAATTTGAGTTATTTAGGGTCAAAGATACCTTTACTATATACTTAACAGTGTGTGGATGAAACAAAAATTCACATTTAAATACGCATAAATCACGGTTCTCACCTTTTCAAAATAGAAATAACATTACGCCAATTTGAATGAACATATTTGGAATTTGACTGCCCATACACGAAAGTGAATGACTGAAATACCATTTTCCGCCAGTGCTGGCGAATTTGAATGACTGAAGAGCACGTGCCAATTTGAATGCCCGTTTTACGAATTCGAAAGGCACATGTGCAAATTTCATTGACCGAAATGCTAAATTGAACGAACAAGTTGCAATTTTGAATGACAGAATGTGCAGTGACGAGGATTTTCGCTAAATTGAATGAACCTTTTATCAAATGGACTGACAAAAGTGCGAAATTGACCGGGAAAACCTATATTATTACTTCGGAGAATTCAGACACGCATTTAATGCTGTAATTGTCATTAGGAATGAGTATTTTATCTTAGATTGGTGAACCTTACCTGCAGCACTACACCTAACTCCGGCATCTTCCTGATGCCCGCAGTTGTTGACTCCGATTCCCCTGTTGCCACAGTTAAGGATGCTCGTTTCTGTTCCCCTGCATGACACATCATCAAGTAAAATGGCACCGGTTCCTTGTCCAAAGGCGGCTCTACTCAGTGCTGCTACAGCGTCTGTAAAACCAAGACTTCTGCAGACAACGCGCGCATCGTTGATGTCCCACAGGTCATCGCACACAGTTCCCCAGCCTCCGTTCGCGTAAACTTCTACTCGTCCTTCCCCTGATGTTCTGCCACCAACTAGGCGAACATTACCTTCACAATTAAGTAAATTTACCAACAAATATAAATAATTATACAAAGTGCAACGAACGTATGGATATTGCGATATATTGTTCAGTTTCGTTAATAATTCAAATGATGAGTAGGACGTTGGTAAAGTGTTTTATTCAAATGCGCTTTAGCCTCTATTCATCTGATCTATTTCAAGTATCATTCTTTCAACTATCGCGGATGGAGAAAATTATCATGTTATCTCACAACGTTACCCAATGCTTTAAGGAATCTTATACGGGAGGCACTTTTCTTATAAAAAGGGGGAAAATCCAGTCCAAATATAAGTTAGTCTGATAAGAAAGAGTAAAATATTACGAGTTTAGCTTAAAATTATGATCGAAATCGGATGAAAAATAAGGAAGTTATAACATTTTGAAGTTTCGCTATTCATTTTAGGGAACAGTTCTTGAAGTGAGCATGCATTCCCTCACAACTTGCCATATAGTTTGTTCAGAAAATTTCCATGCTCCTCGCACAAAAGTAGCTCCTTTTAAAACAATTTCAGTCATTTATTCAATTGTCAGTAGTTAACATAAGAACTTTAACAAGACGCAAACCAGTTGGACCTACAAAACGAGGAAGGGAAGAAAACATGCTTAAGATGTTCCACATAATTTTGTTACATAAGAGATAAAATTAAGTGAATAAAATTCGAAACCTTACCATAATCGTATTGGTACCACCTGCAGACTATGATAAGAATGCTATGGCAGACCTAAGGGTGTTTTATTTTTTTTTTCTTCCTCTTGAATACAATGGTTCTTTCCAATTGGTGTAAGCGACATTCTTAGAGTTCAGGGACTTTTCTTGTCTTATTTTCCAAAGTCTGTAAATCTCTAAGAGTCCTTCAAACTCACATTTAGTATTATTATTCAGAGAATTCAGACACGCATATATTGTGTTTTAAATACTTTAATTGTCATTAGGAATAAGCATTTTTACCTTAGATTGGTGACTCTTACCTCCAGCTACTGCAGCACTAGGCGTACACCTAACTCCAGCATCTTCCTGATGTCCGCAGTTGTTGACTCCGATTCCCCTGTTGACACAGTTAAGGATGCTCGTTTCTGTTCCCCTGCATGACACGTCATCAAGTAAAATGGCACCGGTTCCTTGTCCAAAGGCGGCTCTACTCAGTGCTGCTACAGCGTCTGTAAAACCAAGACTTCTGCAGACAACGCGCGCATCGTTGATGTCCCACAGGTCATCGCAAACAGTTCCCCAGCCTCCGTTCGCGTAAACTTCTACTCGTCCTTCCCTTGATGTACTGCCACCGACTAGGCGAACATTCCCTTCACAATTAAGAAGAGTAAATTTACCAACAAATATAAATAATTATACAAAGTGCAACAAACGTATGGGTATTGCGATATATTGTTAATTTTCGTTAATAATTCAAATGATGAGTAGGACGTTGGTAAAGTGTTTTATTCAAATGCGGCTTAGCCTCTATTCTTCTGATCTATTTTAAGTATCATTCTTTCAACTATCGCGGATGAAGAAAATTATCATGATATCTCACAACGTTACCCAATGCTTTGAGGAATCTTATACGGAAGGCACTTTTCTTATAAAAAGGGGAAAAAATCCAGTCCAAATATAAGTTAGTCCGATAAGAAAGAGTAAAATATTACGAGTTTAGCTTAAAATTATGATCGAAATCGGATGAAAAATAAGGAAGTTATAACATTTTGAAATTTCCCTAATTTTTTTTTAGGGAACAGCTCTTGAAGTGCGCATGCATTCCATCACAACTTGCCATATAGTTTGTTTATAAAATTTTCATGCTCCTCGCACAAAAGTAGCTCCTTTTAAAAACAATTTCAGTCATTTATTCAATTGTCAGTAGTTAACATAAGAACTTTAACAAGACGCAAACCAGTTGGACCTACAAAACGAGGAAGGGAAGAAAACATGCTTAAGATTTTCCACACGATATTCTAAGTTTGTTACATGAGAGATAAAATTAAGTGAATAAAGTTCAAAACCTTACCATAATCGTATTGGTACCACCTGCAGACTATGATATAAATGCTATGGCAGACCTAAGGGTGTTTTATTATTTTTTTTCTTCCTCTTGAATACAATGGTTCTTTCCAATTGGTGTAAGCGACATTCTTAGACTTCAGGGACTTTTCTTGTCTTATTTTCCAAAGTCTGTAAATCTCAAAGAGCCCTTGAAACTCACATTTAGTATCATTATTTAGGGAATTCAGACACGCATATATTGTGTTTTAAATACTTTAATTGTCATTAGGAATAAGCATTTTTACCTTTATAGATTAGTGACTCTTACCTAAAGCTACTGCAGCACTTGGCGTACACCTAACTCCAGCATCTTCCTGATGTCCGCAGTTGTTGACTCCGATTCCCCTGTTGCCACAGTTAAGGATGCTCGTTTCTGTTCCCCTGCATGACACGTCATCAAGTAAAATGGCACCGGTTCCTTGTCCAAAGGCGGCTCTACTCAGTGCTGCTACAGCGTCTGTAAAACCAAGACTTCTGCAGACAACGCGCGCATCGTTGATGTCCCACAGGTCATCGCACACAGTTCCCCAGCCTCCGTTCGCGTAAACTTCTACTCATCCTTCCCTTGATGTACTGCCACCGACTAGGCGAACATTCCCTTCACAATTAAGAAGAGTAAATTTACCAACAAATATGAATAATTATACAAAGTGCAACAAACGTATGGGTATTGCGATATATTGTTCATTTTCGTTAATAATTCAAATGATGAGTAGGACGTTGGTAAATTGTTTTATTCAAATGCGGCTTAGCCTCTATTCTTCTGATCTATTTCAAGTATCATTCTTTCAACTATCGCGGATGAAGAAAATTATCATGATATCTCACAACGTTACGGAATGCTTTAAGGAATCTTATACGGAAGGCACTTTCCTTATAAAAAAAAAAAAGATAAAAATCCAGTCCAAGTATAAGTTAGTCTGATAAGAAAGAGTAAAATATTACGAGTTTAGCTTAAAATTATGATCGAAATCGGATGAAAAACAAGGAAGTTATAACATTTTGAAGTTCCGCTAATTTTTTTTTTTTTTTTTAGGGAACAGTTCTTGAAGTGAGCATGCATTCCGTCACAACTTGCCATATAGTTTGTTCATAAAATTTTCATGCTCCTCGCACAAAAGTAGCTCCTTTTAAAAACAATTTCAGTCATTTATTCAATTGTCAGTAGTTAACATAAGAACTTTAACAAGACGCAAACCAGTTGGACCTACAAAACGAGGAAGGGAAGAAAACATGCTTAAGATTTTCCACACGATATTCTAAGTTTGTTACATGAGAGATGAAATTAAGTGAATAAAATTCGAAACCTTATCATAATCGAATTGGTATCACCTGCAGACTATGATATAAATGCTATGGCAGACCTAAGGGTGTTTTATTTGTTTTTCTTCCTCTTGAATACAATGGTTCTTTCCAATTGGTGTAAGCGACATTCTTAGATTTCAGGGACTTTTCTTGTCTTATTTTCCAAAGTCTGTAAATCTCAAAGAGCCCTTCAAACTCACATTTAGTATTATTATTCAGAGAATTCAGACACGCATATATTGTGTTTTAAATACTTTAATTGTCATTAGGAATAAGCATTTTTACTTTATATTAGTGACTCTTACCTCCAGCTACTGCAGCACTAGGCGTACACCTAACTCCAGCATCTTCCTGATGTCCGCAGTTCTCGACTCCGATTCCATTGTTGCCACAGTCAAAAATGGTCGTTTCTGTTCCACTGCATGACACGTCATCGAGCCAAATATTACCGGTGCCTTGTCCAAAGGCGGCTCTACTCAGTGCCTCTTGAGCGCCACCAAAACCAAGACTTCTGCAGACAACGCGTGCATCGGTGATATCCCAGGAGTCATCGCACACCGTTCCCCAGGCTCCGTTCGCGTAAACTTCTACTCGTCCTTCCCTTGATGTTCTGCCACCGACTAGGCGAATATTTCCTTCGCAATTACATAGAGTAAATTTACCCACAACAAAGTGCCATAAAGGTATGGGTGCCATAAAGGTATGGGTATTGTAATATCATTATGTTTCTTTACGTTCAATAATTTAAACGATTAGTAGGATGTTGGGTAAAGTGTTCTATTCGAATGCGTCTCTTCATTTATTCTTGTGATCTTAATTATCATTCTTTCATCTGTTGCAGATCGTAAAAATTATGATGACATCTTACAGCGTTACCTAATGATTTGAGAAACCTAAAACGGAAAGCACTGTTTAAATAGCGGTTAGTTCCAGAAAAGCAGGCATAATAATAATGTTCACGCACAAAAATAGATCTTTATAAACAGTCAAAAGCAATTTCAGGCAATTTTTTACTGTCCGTCGTTAACATGATAACTTAACCACACGCAAAAATCAAACATGTTTAAAATTTTCCACAGGATAAGCTAAGTTTATTACAGGAAAGATGACACTAACTGAATGAAATCCGAAACCTTAAATACCATAATCGTATTGGGATACCACTTGCAGACTATGATGTAAATGCTATAGCAGACATAAGGGATTTTTATTTTTTCTTCCTCTTAAATACAATGGTTCTTTCCAATTGGTGCAAGCTATACATTCTTAGATTTCAGGGACTCTTCTTGTCTTATTGTCCAAAGTCTGTAAATCTCTAAGAGCCGTTCAAACTCGCATTTAGTATTATTATTCAGAGAATTCAGACACGCATATATTGTGTTTTAAATACTTTAATTGTCATTAGGAATAAGCATTTTTACCTTAGATTGGTGACTCTTACCTCCAGCTACTGCAGCACTAGGCGTACACCTAACTCCAGCATCTTCCTGATGTCCGCAGTTGTTGACTCCGATTCCCCTGTTGACACAGTTAAGGATGCTCGTTTCTGTTCCCCTGCATGACACGTCATCAAGTAAAATGGCACCGGTTCCTTGTCCAAAGGCGGCTCTACTCAGTGCTGCTACAGCGTCTGTAAAACCAAGACTTCTGCAGACAACGCGCGCATCGTTGATGTCCCACAGGTCATCGCAAACAGTTCCCCAGCCTCCGTTCGCGTAAACTTCTACTCGTCCTTCCCTTGATGTACTGCCACCGACTAGGCGAACATTCCCTTCACAATTAAGAAGAGTAAATTTACCAACAAATATAAATAATTATACAAAGTGCAACAAACGTATGGGTATTGCGATATATTGTTCATTTTCGTTAATAATTCAAATGATGAGTAGGACGTTGGTAAAGTGTTTTATTCAAATGCGGCTTAGCCTCTATTCTTCTGATCTATTTTAAGTATCATTCTTTCAACTATCGCGGATGAAGAAAATTATCATGATATCTCACAACGTTACCCAATGCTTTGAGGAATCTTATACGGAAGGCACTTTTCTTATAAAAAGGGGAAAAAATCCAGTCCAAATATAAGTTAGTCCGATAAGAAAGAGTAAAATATTACGAGTTTAGCTTAAAATTATGATCGAAATCGGATGAAAAATAAGGAAGTTATAACATTTTGAAATTTCCCTAATTTTTTTTTAGGGAACAGCTCTTGAAGTGCGCATGCATTCCATCACAACTTGCCATATAGTTTGTTTATAAAATTTTCATGCTCCTCGCACAAAAGTAGCTCCTTTTAAAAACAATTTCAGTCATTTATTCAATTGTCAGTAGTTAACATAAGAACTTTAACAAGACGCAAACCAGTTGGACCTACAAAACGAGGAAGGGAAGAAAACATGCTTAAGATTTTCCACACGATATTCTAAGTTTGTTACATGAGAGATAAAATTAAGTGAATAAAGTTCAAAACCTTACCATAATCGTATTGGTACCACCTGCAGACTATGATATAAATGCTATGGCAGACCTAAGGGTGTTTTATTATTTTTTTTCTTCCTCTTGAATACAATGGTTCTTTCCAATTGGTGTAAGCGACATTCTTAGACTTCAGGGACTTTTCTTGTCTTATTTTCCAAAGTCTGTAAATCTCAAAGAGCCCTTGAAACTCACATTTAGTATCATTATTTAGGGAATTCAGACACGCATATATTGTGTTTTAAATACTTTAATTGTCATTAGGAATAAGCATTTTTACCTTTATAGATTAGTGACTCTTACCTAAAGCTACTGCAGCACTTGGCGTACACCTAACTCCAGCATCTTCCTGATGTCCGCAGTTGTTGACTCCGATTCCCCTGTTGCCACAGTTAAGGATGCTCGTTTCTGTTCCCCTGCATGACACGTCATCAAGTAAAATGGCACCGGTTCCTTGTCCAAAGGCGGCTCTACTCAGTGCTGCTACAGCGTCTGTAAAACCAAGACTTCTGCAGACAACGCGCGCATCGTTGATGTCCCACAGGTCATCGCACACAGTTCCCCAGCCTCCGTTCGCGTAAACTTCTACTCGTCCTTCCCTTGATGTACTGCCACCGACTAGGCGAACATTCCCTTCACAATTAAGAAGAGTAAATTTACCAACAAATATGAATAATTATACAAAGTGCAACAAACGTATGGGTATTGCGATATATTGTTCATTTTCGTTAATAATTCAAATGATGAGTAGGACGTTGGTAAATTGTTTTATTCAAATGCGGCTTAGCCTCTATTCTTCTGATCTATTTCAAGTATCATTCTTTCAACTATCGCGGATGAAGAAAATTATCATGATATCTCACAACGTTACGGAATGCTTTAAGGAATCTTATACGGAAGGCACTTTCCTTATAAAAAAAAAAGATAAAAATCCAGTCCAAGTATAAGTTAGTCTGATAAGAAAGAGTAAAATATTACGAGTTTAGCTTAAAATTATGATCGAAATCGGATGAAAAACAAGGAAGTTATAACATTTTGAAGTTCCGCTAATTTTTTTTTTTTTTTTAGGGAACAGTTCTTGAAGTGAGCATGCATTCCGTCACAACTTGCCATATAGTTTGTTCATAAAATTTTCATGCTCCTCGCACAAAAGTAGCTCCTTTTAAAAACAATTTCAGTCATTTATTCAATTGTCAGTAGTTAACATAAGAACTTTAACAAGACGCAAACCAGTTGGACCTACAAAACGAGGAAGGGAAGAAAACATGCTTAAGATTTTCCACACGATATTCTAAGTTTGTTACATGAGAGATGAAATTAAGTGAATAAAATTCGAAACCTTATCATAATCGAATTGGTACCACCTGCAGACTATGATATAAATGCTATGGCAGACCTAAGGGTGTTTTATTTGTTTTTCTTCCTCTTGAATACAATGGTTCTTTCCAATTGGTGTAAGCGACATTCTTAGATTTCAGGGACTTTTCTTGTCTTATTTTCCAAAGTCTGTAAATCTCAAAGAGCCCTTCAAACTCACATTTAGTATTATTATTCAGAGAATTCAGACACGCATATATTGTGTTTTAAATACTTTAATTGTCATTAGGAATAAGCATTTTTACCTTATATTAGTGACTCTTACCTCCAGCTACTGCAGCACTAGGCGTACACCTAACTCCAGCATCTTCCTGATGTCCGCAGTTCTCGACTCCGATTCCATTGTTGCCACAGTCAAAAATGGTCGTTTCTGTTCCACTGCATGACACGTCATCGAGCCAAATATTACCGGTGCCTTGTCCAAAGGCGGCTCTACTCAGTGCCTCTTGAGCGCCACCAAAACCAAGACTTCTGCAGACAACGCGTGCATCGGTGATATCCCAGGAGTCATCGCACACCGTTCCCCAGGCTCCGTTCGCGTAAACTTCTACTCGTCCTTCCCTTGATGTTCTGCCACCGACTAGGCGAATATTTCCTTCGCAATTACATAGAGTAAATTTACCCACAACAAAGTGCCATAAAGGTATGGGTGCCATAAAGGTATGGGTATTGTAATATCATTATGTTTCTTTACGTTCAATAATTTAAACGATTAGTAGGATGTGGGGTAAAGTGTTCTATTCGAATGCGTCTCTTCATTTATTCTTGTGATCTTAATTATCATTCTTTCATCTGTTGCAGATCGTAAAAATTATGATGACATCTTACAGCGTTACCTAATGATTTGAGAAACCTAAAACGGAAAGCACTGTTTAAATAGCGGTTAGTTCCAGAAAAGCAGGCATAATAATAATGTTCACGCACAAAAATAGATCTTTATAAACAGTCAAAAGCAATTTCAGGCAATTTTTTACTGTCCGTCGTTAACATGATAACTTAACCACACGCAAAAATCAAACATGTTTAAAATTTTCCACAGGATAAGCTAAGTTTATTACAGGAAAGATGACACTAACTGAATGAAATCCGAAACCTTAAATACCATAATCGTATTGGGATACCACTTGCAGACTATGATGTAAATGCTATAGCAGACATAAGGGATTTTTATTTTTTCTTCCTCTTAAATACAATGGTTCTTTCCAATTGGTGCAAGCTATACATTCTTAGATTTCAGGGACTCTTCTTGTCTTATTGTCCAAAGTCTGTAAATCTCTAAGAGCCGTTCAAACTCGCATTTAGTATTATTATTCAGAGAATTCAGACACGCATAGATTGTGTTTTAAATACTTTAATTGTCATTAGGAATGAGCATTTTATCTTAGATTGGTGAACCTTACCTGCAGCACTACACCTAACTCCAGCATCTTCCTGATGTCCGCAGTTGTTGACTCCGATTCCCCTGTTGCCACAATCAAAGATGCTCGTTTCTGTTCCCCTGCATGACACGTCATCAAGTAAAATGGCACCGGTTCCTTGTCCAAAGGCGGCTCTACTCAGTGCTGCTACAGCGTCTGTAAAACCAAGACTTCTGCAGACAACGCGCGCATCGGTGATATCCCAGGAGTCATCGCACACAGTTCCCCAGCCTCCGTTCGCGTAAACTTCAACTCGTCCTTCCCCTGATGTTCTGCCACCAACTAGGCGAACATTACCTTTACAATTAAGTAGAGTAAATTTACCAACAAATATGAATAATTATACAAAGTGCAACAAACGTATGGATATTGCGATATATTGTTAATTTTCGTTAATAATTCAAATGATGAGTAGGACGTTGGTAAATTGTTTTATTCAAATGCGGCTTAGCCTCTATTCATCTGGTCTATTTCAAGTATCATTCTTTCAACTATCGCGGATGGAGAAAATTATCATGATATCTCACAACGTTACCCAATGCTTTAAGGAATCGATACGGAAGGCACTTTCCTTATAAAAAAAAGATAAAAATCCAGTCCAAATATAAGTTAGTCTGATAAGAAAGAGTAAAATATTACGAGTTTAGCTTAAGATTATGATCGAAATCGGATGAAAAATAAGGAAGTTATAACATTTTGAAGTTTCGCTATTTTTTTAAGGGAACAGTTCTTGAAGTGAGCATGTATTCCCTCACAACTTGCCATATAGTTTGTTCATAAAATGTTCATGCTCCTCGCACAAAAGTAGCTCCTTTTAAAAACAATTTCAGTCATTTATTCAATTGTCAGTAGTTAACATAAGAACTTTAACAAGACGCAAACCAGTTGGACCTACAAAACGAGGAAGGGAAGAAAACATGCTTAAGATGTTCCACATAAGTTTGTTACATGAGAGATAAAATTAAGTGAATAAAATTCGAAACCTTACCATAATCGTATTGGTACCACCTGCAGACTATGATATGAATGCTATGGCAGACCTAAGGGTGTTTTTTTTTTTCTTCCTCTTGAATACAATGTTTCTTTCCAATTGGTGTAAGCGACATTCTGAGATTTTAGGGACTTTTCTTGTCTTATTTTCCAAAGTCTGTAAATCTCTAAGAGTCCTTCAAACTCACATTTAGTATTATTATTCAGAGAATTCAGACACGCATATATTGTGTTTTAAATACTTTAATTGTCATTAGGAATAAGCATTTTTACCTTAGATTCATAGTTAACATAAGAACTTTAACAAGACGCAAACCAGTTGCACCTACAAAACGAGGAAGGGAAGAAAACATGATTAAGATTTCCCACACGATATTCTAAGTTTGTTACATGAGAGATAAAATTAAGTGAATAAAATTCGAGACCTTACCAGAAATCGTATTGGTACCACGTGCAAACTATGGTATAAATGCTATTGGCAGACCTAAGGGTGTTTTTTTTTTCTCCCTCTTGAATGCAATGGTTCTTTCCAATTGGTGTAAGCGACATTTTTAGATTTCAGGGACTTTTCTTGTCTTATTTTCCAAAGTCTGTAAATCTCAAAGAGCCCTTCAAACTCACATTTAGCATTATTATTCAGAGAATTCAGACACGCATATATTGTGTTTTAAATACTTTAATTGTCATTAGGAATAAGCATTTTTACCTTAGATTGGTGACTCTTACCTCCAGCTACTGCATCACTAGGCGTACACCTAACTCCAGCATCTTCCTGATGTCCGCAGTTCTCGACTCCGATTCCATTGTTGCCACAGTCAAAAATGGTCGTTTCTGTTCCACTGCATGACACGTCATCGAGCCAAATATTACCGGTGCCTTGTCCAAAGGCGGCTCTACTCAGTGCCTCTTGAGCGCCACCAAAACCAAGACTTCTGCAGACAACGCGTGCATCGGTGATATCCCAGGAGTCATCGCACACCGTTCCCCAGGCTCCGTTCGCGTAAACTTCTACTCGTCCTTCCCTTGATGTTCTGCCACCGACTAGGCGAATATTTCCTTCGCAAATACATAGAGTAAATTTACCCACAACAAAGTGCCATAAAGGTAGGGGTGCCATAAAGGTATGGGTATTGTAATATCAGTATGTTTCTTTACGTTCAATAATTCAAACGATTAGTAGGATGTGGGGTAAAGTGTTCTATTCGAATGCGTCTCTTCATTTATTCTTGTGATCTTAATTATCATTCTTTCATCTGTTGCAGATCGTAAAATTTATGATGATATCTTACAGCATTACCTAATGATTTGAGAAACCTAAAACGAAAAGCACTGTTTAAATAGCGGTTAGTTCCAGAAAAGCAGGCATAATAATATGTTCACGCACAAAAATAGATCTTTTTAAACAGTCAAAAGCAATTTCAGGCAATTTTTTACTGTCCGTGGTTAACTTAACCACACGCAAAAATTAAACATGTTTAAAATTTTCCACAGGAAAAGCTAAGTTTAGTACAGGAACGATGACATTAACTAAATAACATCCGAAACCTTTCCATACTCATATTGGTACTACCTGCAGACTATGATGTAAATGCTATCGCAGACATTAAGGATTTTTATTTTTTCTTCCTCTTAAGTACAATGGTTCTTTCCAATCGGTGCAAGCGACAATCTTAGATTTCAGAGACGTTTCTTGTCTTATTTCCAGAGTATGTTAATCTCTAAGACCCGTTGAAACTCACATTTAGTGTTATTACTTCAGAGGATTCAGACACACATTGATTGTGTTTGAAATGCTGTAATTGTCATTAGGAATGAGCATTTTACCTTAGATTATTGAACCTTACCTGCAGCACTACACCTAACTCCAGCATCTTCGTGATGTCCGCAGTTCTCGACTCCGATTCCCCTGTTGCCACATTCAAAGATACTCGTTTCTGTTCCCCTGCATGACACGTCATCAAGCCAAATATTACCGGTGCCTTGTCCAAAGGCGGCTCTACTCAGTGCTTCTTGAGCGCCAGCAAAACCAAGACTTCTGCAGACAACGCGCGCATCGTTGATATCCCACAGGTCATCGCACACAGTTCCCCAGGCTCCGTTTGCGTAAACTTCAACTCGTCCTTCCCTTGATGTTCTGCCACCAACTAGGCGAACATTCCCTTCACAATTAAGTAGAGTAAATTTACCAACAAAGATATACAAAATGCCACAAACGTATCGGTATTGCGATATCATTTTGTTCATTTTCTTTAATAAAGGAAATGTTGAGTAGGATGTGGGTAAAGGTTTTATTCAAATGCGGCTTAGCCTGTATTCTTCTGGTCTAAAGTATCATTCTTAACATCTATTGCGGATCGAGAGAAATATGATAATATCTCACAGCCTACCCAGTGATTAAAGGAATCTTATACTGGAGGGACTTTTCTTAAAGGGGAAATATTCAGTCCGAATATAATTTTTTTCTGATAAGGAGGAAAATACTACGAGTTTAAATTAAAGTTATATGATCGAAATCGGATGAAAAATTCAATTCAACTCAATTCAATTTATTTCACATCTTTCAAAAAATCACAAAAATAGACATATGTATAAAATGTACAGAACAGAACACAGAAATATACACAAAACAAAGCATAAGCAGTACAAGGACAGTTACAGTGAAGTATAAACACAGTAAAAACAGTAAGAACTGCAGCAGATGTGTAGGAATGAGAAGCAATGACAAGATTTACAGGTAATAAACTCAGAAGACAAATACAACAAGCTAATGAGCTACAACAACAATAACAAACAATACATGAACAAACAACAGGCAATCAATAAAACTTAAAGATACCTCATTACATGTTGCATATTATTCTTTCTGTACTAAATAAAATTTATACTTCCTTTTAAAATCACTTAAAGTGGAACACTGTTTGAACTTATCTAACATATTATTCCAAAGTACAGGACCTTTATAAGAAATCACTGTCCTCGAGAATTTATATCTATAAAAAGGAATATACATTTATGGGAATTTCTATAGTAACATACATATTCACATCAAAATTATAAATGAAATAATCATTAAAAGCATAAGGTAATAACTCTTTGGTAAAGGAATACATAAAAGAAGCAATCTGAAATTCATTGATACTATAAATATCCAATAAATGTAACTTTAAAAATAACTCTTTAGTGTGTGCCAAATAATGTGTTTTAGTTATTGTACGTATTGCACGTGTTTGGAGTTGAAAAAGTTTCTGCGTTAAATACATTGCGCAGTTACCCCATACAATATTACAATATGATAAATGTGATAAAATCATACTATTATATATATTCACTAAAATTTTCAATGGTAATATATGCTTCAAATTATGCAGTACTCCAATTACTCTTGATATTTTAAAAGAAATATGACTAATATGATCTTTCCAAATTAAGCATTCATCAATAATAACACCCAAAAATTTAATACTTTTGACTCTCTCAATCTCAACATTATCAATCATGATATTGATTGAATTCGCATCAACATTTACATTCCGAGATTTAAAAATCATATAATTTGTCTTTGTATAATTCATCTGTAATTATTTTGTTGGCTAAAAACCATGATTGCACTTTTTGCATTTCAGTATTGATAAGCTCATTGATCGTTACAACATCTTTTCCAGGTAGAAATAAGCTGGTGTCATCAGCAAATAAAATTACAGATAAAATATCACTTACATAATTGCAAATCATTAAAATACATTAAAAATAATAGTGGTCCAAGTTTTGATCCTTGCGGCACACCAACTGGAATATCTCTAAAATGTGAATTAACATTAGCTATACAAACATACTGCTTTCTCTCACTTAAATAACTCTGTAACCATTTCATTGCTATACCCCGTATACCATAAAAACTAAGCTTATCAAATAAAATAGAATGATGTATACAATAAAAAAAAATAAGGAAGTTATGACATTTTGAAGTTGAGGTATTTTTTTAAAATTATTATTCAGGAAACAGGTCTTGAAGTGAGCATACATCCTCTCACACAAGCGCGCCGGAACACTTTTTTTTTTTTGGGGGGGGGGGGTGAGTTAGCGAAGCAACCGAAGAGGGGGGGGGGGGGGGAAGGAGGGTGTGGAAGGGGATATCCCCCCCCCCACACGGTAGGGACCTTTTGTAAAACAGAGTACAGAAGTTGCGTTTATAGACCATTTAAAAGCAAATTTTCTAAGGAATTAAACATAGTAAAAAAAAAATCAATGCGAAGGACTATGATAACATATCATGTACGGGGGTACATTAATTTGACGGTGTGAGGGTGTTGCAGGGGGATCCCCCTCCCACGGTAGGGACTTTTTGTTAAAATAGAGTACAAAAGTCGCGATTATAGAGCATTTAAAAGCAAATTCTTAGGGAATCATTCTGAAGGACTATATTTGATCATAACACACGGGGGTACATTATGTCGAAAATGGAATTCGGAATAACGAATCTTCGGAATAACGAATCTTCGGACTGAGGAGCCTTCAGAATAGCGAACCTTCGGAATAACGAGCTGTAACCGAATTCACACCGTTACATTAATGTATCCCCGTACATAATATGTTATCATAGTCCTTCGCACTGATTCTTTTTTACCATGTTTAATTCCTTAGAAAATTTGTTTTTTAAATGCTCTATAAACGCGAGTTTTATAGTCTGTTTTTACAAAAAGTCCCTACCGTGGGAGAGGCCGGGGTATCCCCCTCCCACACCCTCCCTTGCTCTGTCGCTTTGCTCCCTTGCCGAAGATCTCACACCGTCACATAATGGGTAACAGCTCGTTATTCCGAAGGTTCGTTATTCCGAAGGCTCTTCAGTCCGAAGATACGTTATTCCGAAGGTTCGTTATTCCGAATGTCATTTTCGGATTAACAAATCTTCGGAATAACGAACCTTGGAATAACGCTACAAAAAAATGTTCGGATTAACGAACCCTTTTTAATTTTCGGATTAACGAACCTCTAGGAATGGGGAATTGTGTGTTTTGGAATAGCGAACCTTCGGAATAACGAACAGCACCCGTGAATTCTTCGGCAAGGGAGCTATTAAAGCGACCGAGCCGGGGAGGGGGGAGGGTGTTGGACGGAGATCTCCTCTCCCACGGTAGGGTGTTTTTTCTTTCTTTTCTTTTAAACAGAGTACAAAAGTCGCGATTATAGAGCATTTAAAAGCAAATTTCTAGGGAATTAAATATAGGGAAAAAATTCAGTGCGAGGCTAAGATTATAACATACGGGCGTACATTTATATGTGACGGTGTGAGATCCTTAGCGAGGGAGCGAAGGGATCGAGCGGGGGAGGGCGTGGGAGGCGGATACCCCGGCCTCTCCCACGGTAGGGACTATTTGAGTATAATAGTCGCATTTATAGAGCATTTTAAATGAAACTTCTAGGGAAATAAACATAATAAAAGAAATCACTGCGAAGGACTATGATCATGATTTATGACAACTATTCATTTGACTGTAAGTATAGGCAGATCGAGCGATCCACTTACACTTTTCCATTCATCTGAAATATATTCATTAAAAGCTTAAACGTGATATCATTTCCGGCACTGCCACCGACAGTGCTTACTAGATTTGTATTCGTGTAAAATTCATGTAACTTTTCAAAGAACAATGTAATGGTTTGCATAAGGACATCGAACAAGAATACTTCGGTACAAGGAATCTTTAGGTCAGGTCTTAAAAGGTGAGTGAAAATGTTCACTCTTGAACGAGTGAATAACAGAAAACCGTGAGTTTAGGGTGAAAATGGAGGGCAATTTTGAATGAAAATGTTTATTTTCCACTAAGTTTGGAGTGACCTCAGTGGATCACTCTAAGAATTTCAAGGGATCCCTGAGGACATTCCAAAATAAGTGAAAAAAGCATTTTCAATTTACATTTACTACGATTTCACTGTCTAATATCCACTTTGTTTTTGAAATTCACTCCTAAGTGAACATTTTCACTTCTTTTCTTTGAAAGAGTAGGTGGTATCATTATTGATGGGTAGCGACAATCCTGCAATCTCATTGGTCAATAGCTTTGCCTTGGTTTTGTACTGGCCGCACGCTGAGTCACTTTGGTAAGCATGTTATCGCGCACTCTCAGCAAAAATACGCGCATTTGTAACAAAGGTTTAAAAAAAATGGACAGAATCATGCTGTGTAGCATCCAGTAAAATGGTAAGCACTGTTCGGGCACCCGTCCCCCTTCATCATGAATATTCATCAGATAGTAAGATAAGTGCACTGAACGCTGGATAGGTGCCATAGAATGTAAAAACGTAATGCCGGGAAATCTCGAAAAATCGCATCAACGGGGAATTAAGAAACGTCTCGGTGCTTACCCAGTATAAGATACTGGATGCTCGAGTCTATGGCAAGCCTAAAAGGAAATGAATCCAGTAAATTTGTCAAAGGGTAACATGATAGAAAAATGGATTTTTGGCAAGAAAGTTACCCATTCTATAGCATAGACGCATATGACTTTTCGTGCGCCAGTCGGAATATATAGTGTGCATGCGGTAACTATGGAATTTAGCCTACACGCACCCGGCTTCGCCCCCTGCACTGAAAGAATTAATTCGTAGGTCATCCTCAAAAGTTTGTCAAGTAATTTGTCATGAGTGGTATGACAACTTTTCATCACTCACTACAAATGTTTTTACTCGCAGTACGATTCTTTGAAATGTAATTACGAATTAATATCATGTAATGACGAATGAAAATTCCCGATTGACAAACGACAATGTCATGACGAATCTTACATTTGTTTAACAATGATTCAGTACAAATTCGCATTGTCACCCGAAGTGGTACTGTACAAATCTTCTTAAACACTACGAACTTCAGTTCATACATTACGAATCAGGTAACACCGATCGCCCAGTTTCATGACGAATTAAAATCAAACGGGTTTCTAAATCTTAAAATGATTTGTCATGCATCATACGCGCCAAAATTACATAAACCTGTGTAAAATCATAACATAGCCATGGGTACCGATCGAGTGCGCGCAGCTGCTAGAATGGATTTTGTGCATGTGTGTTGTGTACGTGTGAGCTGCATGCATTTTTGAGTACGTCGATCATTCGCTTCAGCTTCGTCTTCGATATCTAACTTAGATTGCTTTTCTAAACGTCTGACGTCCAGATGAGGACCTCCAAATATTAGTGACTTGTAAGTAGATGAGATCTGTTTGGTGTTTTTGATACTTGAATGAATTTAGTGTTACTTTGTAGCTTGATGTACAAGTGTACTGTTACTTAATGTCATTATGATCGCTGTAGATGGTCTACTGTACAGTCTGTAGAGTCTAGTACAGTAGTGTCGCTTGCAAGTAACAAGCGCAAAATCACGCATGCTAACAATGGTGGGGGCTATTAGTATTAACGTTACCGTGCTTTTTTTTTCAAGCACATCTGTTATCTAATTCGATAGTTGAATGTTCCAAATTGACTTTCTGTATAAAATTCAAGCATTTTTTTTTCAAAAGTAAACATTTTAACTTGAAATCGCGGTAATCTAGTCAAGTCCTTCCCTAAACTATACATAGCCCAGTTGCTGCTACGGAGCAAACGTACAGTATAGGTTGTGTACATGTACACTGTACGTAGATTCACATAGCGTAGGCCTAGTTGTAACAAACAGCGTCTGGTCGGGCTAGGTCTAGAATCTAGTCCTTCCCTAAACTGTGACAGCCCTCGCACGTAGTGCGAGGGCTGTGGATATTAACACAATGTCACAGTCTGTATTCTTCGCGGTTTTGAAAATGTTAATTTGAATATGTACTAAAGTAGCTTCAATTACTGAATAAACCGTAAACGTGACGGGCTTCGCAATGTTATTGATGTTTTCTATTTGGGTCACAATTGTCAGCTTTTTGTTTTTAATTGGTCACTTTTAATATCGGTGCCTGTACCGTACTTATAATATCGAAGTGGACTAGTACTAGTAGGAAGGTGTATGATTGAAGGTAGGACTACCACCTATCCGATCGTCACCCTGAGGATTTGTATCCTGTTTATTCCAAAAGTATAAAACAAATTCACCTATCTTATCTCAAACATGCCATCTCCCCTGCTGGCTGCAGTTTTGAATGTCGTGACCGTTTCGTTGATTCTGAGTCTCCATTTTAAAATAACACAATTTTAGTGCATGCGTTCTATTTTCTTCGCGCAGCTCAAAAGGGGACGTAATGATTGGCACCCCCTCCCTCCATAGGTAATAGTAATACACGTGAATTTCACAGCAATGCGTCATTACTGAGCGGATGTCTAATATTGAAACGGATTTGTTGGTTTGTTTGTGAGTTAGATTTTCATTTCTTCGTTTTTATTGTTTTCATAGCTTATGGCACTTATTCCGCGACGTACCTTTATACGCAAACAGCCATGATACGCAGGGTGCCGATGTCAAGGTACCCTGCCGATAGGTGGTACCCTTACCTTACTGCTACTTAACATACAATGCAAACGCTTAAGGGCCCTTCCACTCTCATGGGAGGGCTCCGGGGTTAGTCCTTCCCTAAATAGGCCCTAATAATTTTTTTTTTTTAATGTGTGTGCGAAATTGGGCCCTACTGTGCAGCATTCCCTGTTACTATGAGGTTGTAAAGTGCAGCTGAGTTGAGAGACCAGAGAAAGAGAGAGAGAGAGAGAGAGAGAGAGATGGATACATTTCAGTGGCAAAGCTACATTCCATGTGAAAAATGTTAAAAATCATTAGACTTATATCCTAATAAATGTATTTTGATTTATCTTTTTGCTCCTTGCTGAATTTCGTCGGATACATGGTAGAGAGGAGGGTATCATCAGTCTGTGAGATGCAGGACTTAAGACGCAAGCCGCAGCAATCCTGCAAAGCTGCATTGCTACAACAGTCGGAGGGGTAAACCTACTTCACTAGCAAATTGGACTGATGAAGTCATTGAAGATATCATCAAACTGGATGATGGAGATTGAAGGAAAGGCAAGTTCTTGGGTGATTTTTTTATTTATTTGTTTATTCTTTAAAATTTATGATAACTTTTTTTTTTTCATAGAACGCATATATTCACAGGCATAGGCAGTATACATTTTATTTATTTTTCTAAATTTATGATTTCAGTTTCCTGATGTAACCCATAAAATCTCAATTCCTAGGCTGCACATGTCTCTAGCAATGCAACCTTTAACCTTTGTAAGACAGAGGTGTGGGAGGGGGTCCAGCCCCCAACTGATGTTCCCAGTAATTTCTTAATGCCCAAAGATAATTTTCGGATTTGTGTTTAAGATTTTTTGGAATGGTGTTCTCCTTCAGTTCTTATAACCCTCATTTGTTATGTTGGTTTAATCACTAATATTGATTTGTGTTTGCAATGGTCAGACAAGAGTCTGAAATTGATCACAGTCAATTCACTTATCAAGTGTAGTCCTATTTTCTTTTTCCCCCCCTTAATTATAATAGATGCAGAGTCAAAGGCTGCTATTACTGTCATCCCGGTGTTGCTGAAGGAGAGTGGCAGCTTCGTCAGACAAAAGGTAAAAGAAAAGGAGTCTTCAATTTATAGTAGACTTTCTATTATTACACAAGTTAATTTGTGGGCAGGGTGGAAAATTTCCCACCATCTTGTGAAAAAGAATTGAACATATTTTTGAGGTTCTCTTGATATTTATTAATGACTCTGCTCAATACATGCAATTGTTCAGTCCTATTCTATGTAACATTCAAGTAAGCAAGATACTAGTATATGAGTCTGTGAATTGTGTACTGTGATCTGAAACTTGCCACTATTATTCATGTCCAAGAAGGCACAATAAACTAACTAATGTCTTGCAAACACCAGACAGCTGCATGATCTGATGGCCCCCATAAAAATAGGGATGGTAAATTTATGGTAATTTCGTATGTCAGAAAACCTTTGTTTTTATGTACTTGCATTCATTTAATTGTTTTTTTTTTCTAATGATGAGTAGATTGATACCATGATTGTTGATTATGGCTAAGTAGTTTTGCTACTATACTACCTTCACTTATTTCTGGAAACTATAGGTCATCTTGAAAATCATTGCAGTGGGAACCATGAAGCCACAGTTTTTTGGTTCATGCATTCACTGAGCCATGAAATTGGCTTCATTTAAATGCATATGAATGCAGGCTTATACTGTTACATGACTCGGTGAGCGTGGTCATCTGAGCTCTATTATCTGCATACTCATGAAATGCCTGAAATTCTACAATTTGGGGGGATACACCCAAGAGATAAAATGATATTTAGAATATCATTGTCTGTTGTAAATGAAATAATTTTGTAATTTACTAATTATAAAGTGCTTTATTTGTAAAATAATAATAATAATGAAACTGGATACTAAATTGGCTTCATCATTGTCTCTTTTACTGACGACACAGTAGATCCTGTCTCGATATTGAGGGATGAAGAATCCCCACTGGACTCCACCGAGTTTACGGTCAAAGTTGAAAACTGTACAGTCTGTACAGTTGGTGACATCCTCACAGCAACAGCGTCGTCCTTGGCTTGTTTCTATGTATTTCACTTACATTACACTAGGAATGTTCAGGGGCCCGTTGCATAAAAGTTACAATTATGGTAACTTGGTAACTAGCATGACAACTATACCCAACAGCTAATCAAAATAAAAAATTCCATGGAAGAAGATACTCGAGTTTTTGTACCCCCACCCACACATAGTGTGTATGGGGGGGGGGGTATATAGGTATATTGACTTCAAATTTAGCATGTGTGACTGCTATCAAAGGGAGATGTGCAAGACACCTTTTTTGTAAGTATTGCATAATGAGTTGCCATGGCAACAGCATATTTTCAAAAAATCTTACAAAATGATGTGGATCGAATTCTTCTCTCATTTTTTGAGCAATTAACCCCAAATTTGGCATGTGTGACCGCTATCAAAGGTAAATGTACAAGTCACCTTTTTCGTTAGTATCGCATAATGCGTTGCCATGGCAATGGCATATTTTCATAAAAACTTGTGACTCGAACTACTTTCTCATTTTTTGAGCAATTAACTTCAAATTTGGCATGTGTGACCGGTATCACAGGCAGATGTGCAAGACACCTTTTTCATGAGTATTTCTTAATGCATTGCCATGGCAACGGAAGATTTTCGTTAAAATCTTACAAAATGTTGTGGATTGCACTACTCTTAGTTTTGTAGCAAAATCACTTTGAATTTGGGATATGCGATCAACGTAATGAATATTTGTGCAAAACACCTTTGATGTTTTTTGTTGATAAATCTGTTGCCATGGCAACAGCAGTTTTTTTTAAACAAATACAAAAATGTGTGGATTAGCCTAACTCCTTCAGTTTTCACGCATTTTGCTTTGAAATTGGCAAATGTGACCACTATGGTACGTAGATGTGCATATTTACTCTTTTGTCATTGTTGATCAATGTGTTGCCATGGTAACAGCATAGTTTGAATGAAAATCATACGTAAATATTCAGTTAATTCCCTCAGTCTTAGAGCATTTGACTTGAAATTTGGCACACATTGCCACTATAGTATATAGATGTACAAAGTTAATCTTTCGTCAGTGGTGAGCAATGGGTTGCCATGGTAACAGGGTTTTGTTTACCTAAAAACATAAAATATTGTGGATTCAGCTAACTTCCTTTAGTCTTCGAGCATTAAGCTAGAAATTTGGCACACATGACCACTGTAGTACGTAGATGTGTAAATGTAATATTTCATTGGTGATCAATGTGTTGAATGAAAGAAAATCATGCACAAATATTATGGATTCAGTTAACTCCCTCACTCTTTGGGCATTTGGCTTGAAATTTGGCACATGCAACCACTATGCCTGTAGCATAAAGATGTGCAAACTTAATCTTTCGTCAGAGGTGAACAATGCGTTGCCATGGTAACAGCATCTTTTCACTAAAATGCATACAAAAATATTGTGGATTCAGGTAACTACCTCGGTCTTTGAGCATTTAGCTTGAAATTTGGCACATGCGACCACTATAGTACGTAGATGAGCATACATAGTCTTTTGTCATTGTTGATCAGTGTGTTGCCATATGGTCACAGTGGATATATTTTGAATGAAATCATGCAAAAATATTGTGGATTCAGTTAACTCCCTCAGTTTTTGAGCATTTGGCTTGAAATTTGGCACATGTGACCACTATAATAGAATATAAATGTTCAAACTTAATCTGTCATTATTGTTGAACAGTGCATTGCCATGGTAACAACAGTTTTTCACCAATAAGCATGTGGACTCACCAACTCCCTCAGTCTTTGAGCATTTAGCTTGAAATTCGGCACACCTGACCACTGTGGTACGTATATGTGCAAACTTAACCTTTCGTCATTGTTGATCATTGTGTTGCCATGGTAAAGCAAAGTTTGAATGAAAACTATATAAAAATATTGTGGATTCGGAAACTCCCTCAATCTTTGAGCATTTGATTTAAATTCGGCACATGCAACCATTATAGTACAGAGATATGCAAACTTTATATTTCATCATTGTTTAACAATACGTTGCCATGGTAACAGTGCATTTTGATTGAAAATCGGACAAACATTTCGATTTCATCCTAACTCTCTCTGTTTATAGCATTTTTTCTTCAAGTTCGGCACATGTTACCTCTACATTAACTAGATTTGCACAAAAAATCTTTTGTCAGTGTGGAAAAGGTGTTGCCATGGTAACAGTGTATTTTGAATGAAATTGATACACTTATATGGTGAATTCAACAAAGCCCCTCATCCTTTTAGAATTTGGCTTGAAATTTGGCACATGTGATGGCTATGTATTGTTGTGCTAACTTCATTTTTTTTTATTAATGTCCAACATTGTGTTGGTATGGTTACACAATTTTTAATAAAAAACATAGAAATCGATAGACATTCCAAAAAATAATGTGTACTATATGTTTTTTCTACAATTTGTATTCCACAATGTTGTTAAAATTCAAGTAATTGAATGTGTATGAAATAATATATACTGTTCAAATTAACAGCTGGACATTAGGATGTTGTTATTCCTTATATCCCCGTGACACAATCTGTTCCTTCTTCAGCAGTTAACCAAAATGTTAAAATGTTGAAATTAGGCATAATTTGTGAACATAAATTTTACAGTTGCAATGAAAGATTGTTAAGAGTATGTATACCTAGACATTCCTATAAATAATCTGTACGAGATGTTTTTTTCCACAATTTGTATTCATCAGTGTCATTAAAATTCAAGTAATTGAATCTTTACAGTTTTGCTTTGTTTTGATGGAAATCTGCTCTCCTGATAATAAAGTGGTTGCTGATATTATTTCTGATTTCCTGTATGAATTGATTTTTGTGCCAAACAGTATTGTCACAATGTATAGATAAAGTAAGATTACTGTAGCTATTTGTTTATGCATGACAAACGCATAATCATACTCGACAAACTACTGCATGACAAATAAATTGTATTACACATTCATTCTTTGCATGACAAATGAATTTTTATGCATGACAAATTAATTTTTGCGCTCTACAAATTAATTTTGGTGCACTACAAATTAAATTTCTTGCATGACAAATGACAAATTAAGATTTGTCAAATAAGACCACTTTTCACGACAAATAAATATTTGTCATGACTAGATGAAAATTTGTCAAATAAGACCCATTACTCTACGAATTAAAAGTTGTCACACAAATTTGTCAAGTAAGGCCACATGCATGACAAATTACTTGACAAGTTATTAGTTTGTCAAATAAGACCACCTGTATGACTAACTTTAATTTGTCAATTGACTAAAAGATATTTTCAGTGTGGTTTAAGGATTCCATAGTTACCTTATGCACACAATTCCGACTGACGCACTGTGCGTCATTTACAGGTCCACGAATCCGATTTCAATTTAATTTTGTAGTAGCTGTAAAGACTTATATAACCAAAAAAAAAACCCCTACAATCTCGGTATTTCTCTGACACCCCTTAAAAGGAATTCTAGAAGCACGTTTCATCAGCGAAACCACATGTGACGGGTAGACATAATGTTTTTTCATAAGCAGGGTATCAAAAAGGGAGTTGCTGGTACAATTAAGCCTACTGTTGAGTCTGTAGCATGTCTTTGGGACTGACGTATACCGAGAGAATAGAAAGCAAAAACCATTCAAGTAAAATCCGAAAAAGATTTACCCAGTACCCGGTTGTCCTCTGGAGGCTACTCCAAGTTTACTCTAGAGGCTTGTTGCCATTTTTGTCTACTACTAGTATCAGATGGTCTATTTTTCAGTTCCTCTGACACCACTACGGCTAAACTCATTGTTCCAAATTCACGAAGGTGGTACAAATGAAACCTTAGTTTAAACCATGGACAAAAACCATGGAGCGCCAAGTGTCTCACGGAATATTTCATTACGAAATTGGTCATTTCGTCGACAAAATGACCGTTTCATTAACGAAATTATCATTTCGTGGATGAATGTTCATTTAATTACAAAATGTTGTCATTTCGTTACAAAATAATCATTTATTCGACGAAATGACGGATTTCGTATCGAAATATTCCATGCGACACTTGACGCTCCGTAGTTTTTGTCCATGGTTTTAACCATGGTTTCATTTTATTTTGTACCACCTTTGTGAATTCGGGCCATTTGGTCTACTATCAATTTTGTCTAATGTTCGTTTGGTCTAATCCCCACTTAGTCTAATACCCAGTTTGGCTACTATCATTTCGTCTCATGACCGGATGGTGTAATTGTCATTTCGTCTTTCTTGGATTGTTTCCCACTTCGTCTAATATCATTTGGTTTATTGTCAGTTCGTCTAAATTCCCATTAGTATATTTATCATTCGGTCTATGGAAGTTTCAGCTAATTACAAGTAGGTCCACTGTCCGCTTGGTCTATATTTCGCCAGGTCTAATAGGCAGTTATAGTCTACTCTCGTTTCGTCTATTTTCCAGTTAGTCCACTAGCCAATTCGTCCATTTAGCATTTCGTCTAAACACCGTTTTGGCTAATCACTTTTTGGACTAATTTTCATTAGGTCTAATTTTTAAGATATTCAATGTTTTATAATACATTTTTATTTCCAACTCGGCTGCCATTAAAGTGCCTTTCTTGTGTGGCATATTGACCAAATAAATTGTGATTTCATCTGCTCGTCTATTTCTGCTTGTTCCATTTTGACTATTCACCAGATGAGATTTGGCTCCTGTGCCCGCGTGCCTGGTTTCTGGAAAGTTTTCAAAAAAGAAAATATTCTCCAATATCAAAGTTTAGTATCATAAAATCACTAGATATTCCTTACATGGTGGCTAGAAGTTGTCACTTTGTGCATTTTTCTCACTTTTCCCTGTTAAGCTGAAGAGCGAAGTCCACTGCAAAATCATGTTGAAGTCAATATCAGATTTGTTTTGTTTTTTGTTTTTTGTTTCCAGTGATGTGTCATTTGCCATGACGAGGATAGGTTGTGCATTCTTCTCACTTTTCCCTGTTAAGCTGAAGAGCGAAGTCCACTCCAAAATCATGTTGACGTCAATATCAGATTTTTTTCCCAGTGATGTGTCATGTGTTATGACGAGAGTAGAAAGTATAATTACCGGTACGCAAGGAGGTTGGATCTCTCTGGTGTAATGTTCACTAGAGGTGTAATACACATTCCACCTGGTTCATTTAATTACCATAGACAAAAAAAGAAAAAATGTCTCATCATGTCAAGGAGGTGGAAAGAAAGTCTCTTCAACGGCTGATGAATGTCTCTTACATGTATTCTAAAGTTGCACAGCAATATCATGCCCACTATAGGCTTTGAAAATACATGTAACTTTATGTAGATTCTACTTAATTCTTTTCCCTGTGACTTGCATTCCGCACATTGATCTCAAGAAGACCCATATTGAATAAAAAAAAAAAAAAAACAGCCCAAATTCTGAAATCCTCCGTGTAAACTCTAAATAGTTTGCCAAAGTGAACATTGGACTAAATGTGCCTTACCCTAAATGACATTTAGACAAATCGGGCATTGTACTAAGTATTCATTAGACCAACTGGCTAGTGGACATATTGATAAGTAGCCCAAATGGTAATTAGAGTAATCGATAAATTGCAGAAGTGGATCAAGCCTAAATGGGTGTAGCTTAAAGGGGCCCTGAAATCCAAATGCATGTTGATTTATGTTGATTTACGATACCCTCAACATCACTTTTGCGGTGAAATGAATATCTAGAAACATTTCATATATTTTTTACGATTTTTTCTTCTATTTTTCTTCAGATTACTTGGGAACGCCCACAAAAAATCCTTCCAAACCAATCAATATTAATATTCTTGAAATGACCTCATCTGTCAATCATTGCTAAAGTACTGAAATGTTTAACAAAAGGCATTGGAATGCAACTTCCTCTGGACTCAGCATAACTTGCATGTTTCTGTCATATTAATGTGACTAACAACAGACATGGCGAGGACGTTCCTCAGTTGAGTTTGTGCGCATCCTAGCTGCGCAGGTTTCAGTGACGTAACAAAGAGCGCAGAAGCGCACGCACGAGTGATGAGCTGAGCTAGCTGAGCTGAGCAGCTGCTACTAGATCGAGCTAGAGTGTGGTACATGTACGTATGGATACCCGACAGCTCCCCACCGCGGCCGCGCTGGGCGGCCTCGCTCGGCTCGCGTGCCGACTATACGCGTTACAATCTGTACGTACTACGCAAAGTTAAGCGGTCCGAGCCGCGTATACATGGTCATGGTAGCACAACACTGATCGACGGAATCGGGAAGCTTGTAAGTCGAACAGAGCTGTTTCCATTTTCAATCCATAGATCTGTTTTGTGACATGCAGTTCATTATCTGTTCATCAACATGGTAAAGTCGAGTGCTAAGGTACCAAGGGCCTATAGGCCCCATTCGGGGTTTCCTAGTCTGCTGGACTAGGTGTTAAAAACAACAACAACAAAACAAATCAATATGACACACATTTCACCTTTAGGTCTAATAGCAACTAAAACAATCTGAGTGTCTCTGTTAAAATCTAAATTAGATCTAGTCATTACTAATAATTTCTTTTTATTTTTGGTTACAAAATACAAGGTCACGAAAGTATTATCAAACAAGTATTCATCACTTTCACCATTCAGATATTAATTTCAGGCAAGATACGTCTCCATAGCTTACAACACACACCTTACCAACCACTGCAACAACCAACACATGCAATCTACAACCAACGTCATTGTATTAAGATATTTGTTTTTTGCTTTGGAGGACCGTCAGACTAATGCCAAAACTCCCATTTCCTTATAATTATTCTTCTTCCTCCATTATCGCTTTCTGCACAGGGTTACACCAAGTGGGTAAAACAAATGAACAAACAAGCATGTCAATATGGAATTTTCCACGCTGGCGTCCACATAATATCATTATGGCTGTGTAAGGGAATTAAAAACAAAAACACACATGGACTTTCCTTCCTGACTATTTTCCACCATTTCACTGCAATATGTTGTGAAACGTTTTTTGTTTGTTTGTTTGTTTTAAAAAAAGAACAGAAAATGGGATTTCAAGTGAACTGCATGAGATTCATGCATCCTAGCAGGGTATATCCCTGCATTGGTTCCTGACCAGACTTTTTTTTTGGGGGGGGGGGGGATCTTACGATGATTCTGTCGCAAGGAGGCTCTGCTAGCACTATAACGAGCACATGAACCCCCCATTTTTACAATTGTTCTGCATGAAGTATCCCTTCTTCTACAATTTGACAAAGTTTCGTAAAAATGGTATGGGTTTTGAATGTGCAGCATGACATTCATGAACTCCACCTAATTAGGGCACCCACGACGGGTTTTTAACGAGATTTTTGGGTCCTTGGGTGATTTCTATCATCTATGGATGCTGCCAGCACAAAAGCTAGGACACGAACCCCCACTTTTTATTGTTTTTCTGGAATTAGTAAGCCTTCTTCTATAATTTGGCAAAGTTTCGTGAAACTGACTTGGGTTTTGGATGAACAGAATAAGTTTTATGAACATTGTCCTCTTGCTCACCCCTAACAGAAAACGTCGATGAGAAGGATTTGAGATATTTCGGTGTTTTCTGCCGCGTGAGGGCGCTGCTCGCTCAAGAATGAGAGTGTAAACCCTACCTTTGAAACCTTTTTCTCATTTTGGATACCTTTTTCTGCAATTCTTGTAAATTTGGAGAAAATTACATCAATTTTGAGAGAATTATGGGGATTTAAGTTTGTCATTGCAGATTTTGTTGCCAATCATGGTCTTGATCCTGTAACGCTATTATTTTGGTACAGGAAGGCAGATTAGTCATATTCTTCAAAGTCCCGTAGAAGAAAAACAAGCAAATGAACCTATGGTTTTATTTACATATTTGGGCTTCGGATGGGTCAAAGTTACGGTATGGAAAGTTTTTAGAAAATGACATGGACTTCACTTTAACTGATGAACGTCCTAAAAGTCCGAAATAGACAAAATGGCAATTATAGACAAAGTTGATATTAGACAAATTGGAATTACACGAACCGAATATCAGACGAACAGGTGATTAGACAATGTTGTATATAGATCATGGCAATAGACCAAATGGATATTAGACGAAATGGGCATAGCCTATCTGGTAATTAGTAGACGAACTAGTCATAGGCTAAGTGGCGATTGGACTAAATGGTTTCTAGACGATTGGTTGTAGATGAAACAGGATTAGACTAAGTGGGTTGACGAAGTGGGAGTAGACCAAGTGATAGATCATCATCATAATAGACGCTCTAAGATAAAATTTACATCACAGGACGTCCTCTGGAGTACACTGGAGGCTGTTGTCTGTTACGACGTGGTACTAGTCCTGAATTCTTTGCCCTCCTCCAATCTCGATTTCTGAGTAAATGCTTTTAATATAATGCTACCCAGTGGCGTATCGGGGGGGGGGGGGGGGGCAAGGGGGGCACGTGCCCCGGGCGCCACTCCTTGGGGCGCAAAAAAAACGAAAAAAAAACAGAGAAGAAGAAAAAAAAAGAAAAAAAAACGAAGAAGAAGAAAAAAAAAAAGGAAAGAAGAAGAAGAAGAAGAAAAAAAAAAACCTCGTCCGGAAGGGGGGAGGGAGAATGGTTGGGGGGGGGGGCAGAAAACCAAATCAAACAAGATAAAAACAAAACATGATGGTGACGCGGACAAAATGACAATGTTTATTGTGTTCACACAAAAATTCCATGTTCTGTGAGCTGAAATACAAAAATTTTCGGCTCGCTCGCTGCGCTCGCTCGCCAAAATTTATATAAAAAAGAAGGTAAGAGCAAAACGTGATGATGACAAAATGACAGTGTCTATTGTGTCCACACATGTCATTTTATAGCAGGCAAAATGTTTCACGGAGCAGCGGCTGCAATTTCTTTCGTTCTGAAGCGATCGCCAATTGGATCAAAAGAAGGCGCCAACGGTTTCGAACATATGATGGGGGGGGGGGCGCAAAAACCCCCGAATCAAACAAGATAATAACAAGACGTAATGATGACGCGGAAATATACAAATTTCGGCTCACTCGCTCGTACTAATTTTAGAGTATTTTTTCAAGTCCTCAGTTTGTTGGTATAAATCGTTATCTACAAGGCCGTCACGATATCTTGATTAGAATTGTAAGATTTAATAAGCAAAAAATGACAAGAGTTTCATGATTTGTACGCTGAAATACAAAATTTTTCGGCTCGCTCGCTGCGCTCGCTCACCAAAATTTGTTAAAAAAAGAGAAGAAGATAAGAACAAAACGTGACGATGACGCGGACAAAATGATAATGTCTATTGTGTTCACTCATGTCATTTTATATTTAGCAGGAAAAATGTTACACGGAGCAGCGACTGCAGTTTCATTCGTTCTGAAGCGATCGCCAACGGTGTCGAACATACGGGGGAGAGGGGCGCAAAGATAAGAAAAAAAAAACACGTAATGATGACGCAGAAATATACAAATTTCGGCTCATTCGCTCGTACTAATTTAGAGTATTTTTTCAAGTCCTCAGTTTGTTAGTATAAATCGTTATCTATAAGGTCGTCACTATAATCGTGAGATTTAATAAGCAAAAAATGACAAGAATTCCATGTTTTGTAAGCTGAAATAAAAAAGTTTTCGGCTCGCTCGCTGCGCTCGCTCGCCAAAATTTATATAAAAAAGATAAGAACAATACGTGATGATGACGAGGACATATACAAATTTCAGCTCACTCGCGCGCACTAATTTAGACTATTTTTTAAGGTCCTCAGTTTTTTGGTATAAATCGTTATCTATAAGGCCGTCACTATATCTTGATTAGAATATAAGTAATATATAAGTAATTTCTTATAAAGCGCTATGTCCAGTTACAAACTACTCAAAGCGCTTTCTGCTCTCTCTTAAGAAAATAGAAAAGGTACAAATAAATAGTACATTACAATACAGTGCAATACCATACAAAATAATACAATACAATGACAACGCCTAACAGAAGAAGAAAAAACACATACACACCCCCCAAAAAAAGAACCCTAATCATATGATTGAGCAAAAAGATATGCCTTGACATGTCGTTGAAAAGTATCTAGGCTGTGTATGTTACGAACATTATCCGGAAGTTTATTCCAAAGTGAAGGAGCCAAATGGAGGAAGGCGCGATCCCCGTAGGTTGTCCGAGTTTTGGGAACATGTAGCACCGTCGAAGACGAAGAACGTAGGCTGTAAGCTGACTGCTTTACTGTGACCAAGTCCTGAAGATACTTCGGAGCCATGCAATGCAATGCCTTGAAAACAAGGGTAAGAATCTTGTACTCAATCCTCTTCTTGACTGGAAGCAAGTGGTGTTGTCGTAGTATTGGGGTGATGTGAACATTCTTCCTCACACGAGCTAGAACACGGGCGGCACTGTTCTGTACTCTTTGGAGGCGACAGATAGAAGAGTTAGGCAGACCAGCTAATAGTGCATTACAATAGTCAATGCGTAACGATACTAGGGCGTGAATAACCTTGACTGCATCAGATTCAGACAAGAATCTGCGAATTCTTGCAATGTTCCTCAGATGGTAGTTGGCACACTTACAGGCACTTGTGATGTGGTCATTCATATTCAATCTGTTGTCTAGGATCACTCCAAGGTCACGAACTGATTCCAAGAGCGACAGATTCTGGCCATTCAGGGAAATGTGGTCCATCTGAAACACAGAGTGTTGGTGTCGGGAACCAATCAGGATCACATCAGTTTTGTCATTATTAAGTTTCAGGAAATTGCCACTCATCCAGTCCTGCATTGCCGCCAAGCAATCCTGAATTTGCCGACAACAGACCTGATCGGTTATTCCTGGCTTGAAGGCAACATAGAGCTGCGTGTCGTCAGCATAGAGATGATAGCTCAGGCCAAAACGTCTTGCTATGTCACCAAGAGGAGAAGTATACATGGTAAAGAGGATAGGTCCCAGCACGGAGCCCTGCGGGACACCACATTCGACGTAGCACTGCTTTGATGAAGAATCCAACAAAGTAACTACTTGGGATCTCAAAGTCAGGTAAGAGTGGAACCATTTCAGAACGTTTCCAGAGATTCCAAAACGATGCGACATTCTCATCAGCAGCAAATCGTGGTCCACAGTATCGAACGCTGCGGATAGATCTAAGAGGACAAGGAGTACCATCTGTTTCTTGTCAAGGGCTAGGAGGATATCATTTGTCACTTTGACAAGAGCAGTTTCCACACTGTGCCCTGGTTGATATGCGGACTGCAGGTTCTCGAACAGATCATTTCCCTTGAGGTACTTGCACAAGAAATTTCCAACAACTTTCTCAAGAACTTTGGAGACAAACTGTAGTTGCGAAATCGGTCTATAGTTGTCGAGAGAGTCAGGATCAAGAGTAGTCTTCTTAAGCAGGGGCGTGACGTGAGCACGCTTGAAGATGTCTGGGACAATGCCAGTTGCAAGGGAAGAGTTAATGATCTTGGCGATGATGTCTGCAAATCTCTCCGGGGCCGCTTTTACCATCCACGTTGGAACAGGATCAAGGGCACACGACTTGCAGGGCGAGCTTTTGATGATTTTGGAAACCTCGACTGATGATACGAGTTGGAAGGAGAGCCATGTAGAGGAAGGAGGGTGGGAAGTTTCATGAGCTGTTCCACTGGCAGAGAAGTTGGATAGCACATTGCGGATGTTGGATATCTTCTCATGAAAGAAGTCACTAAACATGTTGGCAAGATCTGCTTCACTATCATAGATGGTAGGTAACCTGTTTGATTTTGATCTTCCTAGGAGCTCATTAACCAGACGAAACAGAAGCTTTTGATCACCGTCACAGTCCTTTATCTTCTGCTTGATATGATGTTTCTTGGCTTCAGATGCCATATCAGTGAAGATATTTCGTTGCTTTGTAAACTCTTTGCGATCCACAGGGAGTCCTGATTTACGCCAGCGTCTTTCTGCCCTCCTTACATGCTGTTTCTGTTGCCGCAAGCCACCTGTGTACCACGGCACTGGCTCCCGTTCAGGTACACGTACAGTTTTCATTGGGGCATGCTTGTCCAAAGTACATTTGATTGTGGCATTATAACAGTCGGCAAGATCATTAGCATCAGCTTTGTCCCAAAAATCCTTCTGATTCAGAGCTGTTTCAATATCGTCGAGGAAGGAAGGAATGTCAACTGAGCGCAGTTTACGAAATTTCTTGTCACATTTCTTGTGCGAAGACTCCTCAAGTCTACAGCAGAAATGAACAGCTGCATGGTCAGAGATAAACGATCCGATCGAAACGTCCTTTGGATCCAGGAACTTATAAGAACACTTGATTATAATGAGATCCAGGATATGACCTGCCATGTGAGTTGACTGATTTACGAGCTGAATACAGTTGCAGTCATTCAAAAGATTGGCGAACTGGGCAGCTTCCGGATTGTCCAGATTATCCATGTGAATGTTGAAGTCCCCCATAATGATGAAATTATCCTGCCTAGTGACCAGATCTTCCAGATAAGGGGTGAAATCAGTTAGGAACTGATGCCTGGAGAGTCCATTCTGCGTAGAGGGTGGAGGTCTATAGACTGCGACCAGAAGCGTTGACAAACTAGCAGCCCTAAGATCGAACTCGGCACATTCAAAGCTTTCACATTTCTGAGGAGGTCGCAGCTTGATGCTTATGTGACTTTTAGCTACAATACCAAGACCACCACCACGACCATTTCTGGGCACTGAGATGAAGCTGTAGCCATCAGGGTCTGGAAGTAACTGTCGAGGGGTGACTTCGTCTCCATCCGTCAGCCAGGTTTCAGTAATTACTAAAACATCAATGTCATGATCGATGAGAAATGTTTGAATGAGAGCAGCTTTGTTGCAAACTGAACGTGCATTTAGAACAGCGCATTTTGCAATGGCAAGAGGCTGAGCATTCACTGATCTACCCCGATTTATATCTTTAGGAGGTATATTTTCTCCACTTGTTGATGCTGCGTGTCTCTGTTTTCGTCTCCCACCCCTTACACCTCGATGTCTCCTAATCCGCTTCCATCTTCCCCTTTTTTTTGAGTGAAGACAAGGGAAGTGTCTGAACATCAAACGTGAAATGATCTCCATCCTTATTCAGTAAACAAGATATTCGGCTTGGGTCCGGATTGAGACGCAGAAGAAAGTCACGATCATATACAATATTGCTTCCCATCGATGTGTGGTAACTTGCCGTTCTAACAGAGAGCTGCTTCACGGATGCAGTCAGTACATGGTTCACACAGTACAGCTGCTGATTGACAGAGAGAAGCAGAGCCAAGATCCAGACAATAGGAAGAATGGGGGATAAACTGATTAAGTCCATGTTGCTGAAGTCACTGCAGCACTAGTGAAAGAACAGGTCCCATTCATGACGAGGATGAGTGAACTTGGATAATGTCCATATACATGCACAGTGAAGGCTGACACTCAGCTAGTATGGCTACTGCAAGCCTGAAGCCAAGAAGGTCAGAAGGTGTTCTGACTGATAAGTCCACAGAAACATGAAACCAATCGTCGAAAAATGTCTAGCAAGTTCCATGTGCCACAACAAAGAGACTGATAGCAATTCTACTCCAGCAACTCTAGTAGAAACAGGTAGAATACCATGATCTTGGAGAGAGCAGACAAGGGGGCAGCCTGTTAGGCGCCACTCACTTAACAATAAGAATTGTAAGATTTGGTAAGCAAAAAATGACAAGAATTCCATGTTTTGTAAGCTGAAATACAGAAATTTTCGGCTCGCTGGCTGCGCTCGCTCGCCAAAATCGATCAAAATTCATCACATTAAATTTAAATCACCCTCAAAAAGATCCCTTTTAAGAGCTTGAAAAAGCATCATGTGGACTTTGTTTAAAGTCCCTAGCGGGATGGGGTTTGGGTTGAACACTTTTTCAGAAATTAGGGGCGCAATTTTCGTGCTTGCCCCGGGCGCCGTTTTCCCTAGATACGCCACTGATGCTACCTCAGTCCATCTCTTCTGGCAAGAGATCAAAATTTAATTCATCTAATAGTTAAATTAAAATTTTAAGACCTGAATTAGTAAGCAAGAGCAGTGTTAATACAAAAGAGGCCATCTCCCCTTTTTTTCTGAGGGGGGGGGGGGGGGGGGGAGGGGAGACCAAACCAGTATCATAATATCGGATTACGTCTTGAAACATTTAGACTTGAACTAAGAGTTGAGTGGCTTTGCTACAACACATAAGAGGCCACCCCTTTATTTTTGGATAAAATCATTATCATGATAATTTACATTACGGTTATGAAACTTTTTAGACTTGAACTTAAGATCTGAGTGGTTTTGCTACTAACATACACTGCAAATAAATGTGGGCTATTTTTCTGCTTCCAATGCTGATTTCCGTCAAAGTGTAGTTTTAAACATTAACAGCACTACATTTTGTGACCTATTTAGGTGAAACTCACCCATACAAAAATTATGGAGCTTTTAAGATATCAACATAATGACAAAACGGTTCCTCACTTGTATCTGAAATACCTTTGGAATATGTTAGGAATATTATTATGCCATCATACATGATAGTTTAAAAAAAAAGGAAAGAAAGAAAAAAGAAACAAAGGCCGTAATGCTGGCCATAAGGCGGTTCAGACTTTACCGAAAATAAGGGTTTTAAACATGAAATTTTGTACACACACGCCAACACAAACACCCTCACGCACATACACATACAATAAAATCTCTAAATCCGACTTTCTTGATCTGTTTTTAAAACCTGCAGACCTACTAGTAATAATTTGCCTCGCAATGTAGGCGCGTTTATACGCACCAAAAGTCAACGGCTTTGAAAATGATTTTTTTTTTTCTTTCCGAAAACTGATAGTGCTTTTGATAGGCCACGCACACGCACAGAATCATTATTAATCTTTTTATCAATCACTCTATCTATCGTGATCCGCATCGAGATGAAAATATCAGTCCATCTTGATCTTGTCTCGCACACGACGAAAGACTTAAGTTTTTAATCCCGTGTTGCAATTCGCCGTACTAGGTCCAAGGTGTGGGTGCCCCTTGTCATACTTCTGCCATTATTTAAACATGCGTATACAAAAGTTACAGACTTCTTTAACCGCTTCGCTTGTAGGCGAGCGAGAATTATATTTTTTTCATGTGTGAACGGCTGCAAGTAAAATTGATTTTGCACATCGCGATCAAAAAACAAATAAGTATTGTGTGTGAAAAAGTGTGCCAGGCATTCACGCGTACCGAGATTGCAAAATAGGAAAAAAAATTGTGATCAAGCAAACTCAAATAAAGTTTGTAATTAAGCAAATTTGCCGTGTGAATGGATACTGGAATTTCGGAGGGTGATATGAAACTTAATTGCAATTAAATGCAGAATAAAAATTACCATTTGCAGATAAAACAAAAACCCAGCATTAGTCCTTTCAAATAGTTCTGAAATGTGTTTTAAGGATAGGAACAACCTCTGTAAAAATTTGAATCAGTACAATCGATGTTAAGTATTGTTAAATACACAAACTGTGAACGATACTTATGATAAAACTATTTCCAGATTAAACCGTTTACAGTTACGGTTTGTTGAGAACTATAATAATATCTCCTTATATTTTTTAGACTCTATTGCAAAAATTACAAACCTACACATAATAAATGAAATTTAATGTCATGTTTGGAACATTTTATAATCACTGCTCCCAAACTTAAACAGCACCTTTACGTTTGAAATCATGGTCCGGAGATGTTTTTCAATCACGTTTCGCCAGAATTAAGGAACGAACATGATTGACCTCCAATCATTTTTTTTTTTTTGAGGGGGGGGGGGGGGCTTTTTGAGTCCCTATATTCCTCCAATTGTTCCTTAGAAGATGTCGAAGCCGCTTCTCTATTCCTATCTGGCTTAGATGTTCCAACAATGTGTTATTTCAGAGACTCAAAAAGAAATCTTAAATGGCCCAATTACAAAATCTGAATTGTGGTCTACCTTTAAGACAATGCCTTCAAACAAGACTCCAGGGTTGGATGGCCTCCCAAGTGAATTTTATGTAATATTTTTCAATGATATTGTTGATATTCTGATAAATTCATATAATTTTTCTTTCACTAATGGTTTATTAAGCCAGACACAAAGAAATGGAGTAATAACATTCATGAATTTGAATAACATTGTTTTTGAAAGAAGGGAAAGACCCTATAGAAATCAAAAGTTATAGGCCAATTTCCTTGTTAAATGTGGATTATAAATTAATTGCTAAAGTAATGAGTCAACGCTTAAAAAGGGTTATTAATTCTCGAATTCATGCAGATCAACAGGGATTCTTGAGTGGTCGTAATATTAGTGCAAATATTCGGACCATTATTGACCTCATTGAATACTCTGATTTTGTGGATAAGCCTGGTTCAATAGATTTTGAAAAGGCCTTTGATTGGATTGAACACGACTACTGTATATGTAAGTCATTAGAGCAATTTTATTTATTATATCAAAACTTTTTATAATAGTAGATCTAGCTTTGTCATTAATGATGGATTATTGTCAAAGTCATTTTCCATGAACCGCGTTATATTTCAGGGTTGCCCATATCACCTTATTTGTTTATCTTGGCCATTGAAATGTTGGCTAGTGCTTTTAGGGACAATCCAGTCATCAGAGGTATTAAGGTGGGGGATGTGGAGAAAAAAAAATCTCCTTGTTTGCTGACACTATTTGCGTTTTAAATGGTGAAATGGATTCTTTTCTCAATCTGTTTGAATTGTTAAATCATTTTTCTAGTTTTTCAGGTTGCCGCAAAAATATGTCTAAATCTGAAGCAATTCACATTGGTAATGTAATGTAACGGATGGTGTTATATTTGGAATGTTATTATGAAGCAGAAATGAAGGAGCTCAGGTACAGTTTTAGTACATTTCATCGATGCAAAGTGCTTATTCACAATCGTTCAGAAATATCATGATGAAGTTCAATGACAAGTTAAATGACGAGTATGTACATCAGAGTAAAATATAGAAGCATCAAGATGCAGGAGAGAGAGCAATATCAAGTAGAGGTTGACTCTCTGATGTCGAAATCATGATCTCTCTTGGGGCCTTGGAAAGAACACCAAACTTGGAAATGTTCAATGGGTGATGGGTGAGAATTTTGGTAAGACAACCAATCAAAAAGGGATAACTAAAAAGAGTGACCAAAGGGGTTGTCATAAGGGGTGATGTTTGACCAATTAAAAGAGGGGGATTCTTTTGTGGAGGAGGAAGTATTATAAGATAAGGGGCAGACAAAGAGTCTGGTGGTTCACAAGGTGTGTGTATATAATCTTTGGGTAATTAAACCAGGGACAAAGAAGGGTTGTTACAAGGGTGATTGAATGACTCCTTGATTGTAAACATCAAACAAGGGTAATTAACGACAGGAAATTAATAGTAAATAATCTTGGTGTTATATTCTGAGGTGAGTTTACAAAACAAGGGAATTTAAGTTGAGTTGTTAATGAACAGGAAGTTATCCCCAAAATATCCTAAATATACATTACAGTAACTTAAAGAATAGCAAAGAAAAACCCTTTGAAGATAATGGCCTCACTTGGAAAATTAAGACTGTTAAAGCTTTGGGTGTTATATTTTCTTAGGTCAAGCGATCTTTATATGAATTAAATTTTCCTGTGAAGTTAAAAAAGGTAGAACAAGTAATGAAATGCTGGAGGCAAAGGAACTTATCATTAATTAGGAAAATAACAGCTAGCTGTTAAAACTTTATTACTGCCTCAGTTATCGTACTTGTTTTCAGTTGTATGTATCAACATTCCTAGATCATTCTTTAACAGACTGGATATTGTATTATATAAATTTATTTGGAATAATGGCAATGACCGGGTTAAAAGAGTTTTACTCTGTGATTCATATGAAGAAGGCGGGCTGAAAATGATTGATCCTTGTACTTATGCAAAATCACAGAAAATGGTCAGGGTGAAACACTTTTTTAATAATGATTATATGAGTGCATGGCAGTATATAGAAATCGAATTGCTCAAATTGTTTCACAATGATTATTTAATATTATGGAAAAAAGGAAACTCCCAATGTGTGTTTAATAAATTGAAAAACTGTCAAATGATTGAAACTCTGAAGATTTGGTATGAATATAGACATTAATATTAAAAGAAATGAATTTAACAAAGTTTCATGATAATTATTAGGCAAGATTCCATTTAGTATAATAAGCATGTGAGTTAAAGACATACAACATATTTTACTATCATGCTTGGTATGAAAGAGGTATTTGATATGTTTCTTACTTGTATAGGGGTTCCAATTTTGTGAAGACTTTTGAAGATCTAGTATTAGAATATGACATCATTATAAAGGACCGTGGCAAGTACGATTCCCTGATGAATGGTTTAGTTTTGGATTGGTTTACAGATCAGCATGACGTCAATGAAAATATCTTTGATAAAATTGTTTTTTAGTTGGTTAGAAAACCCAAGGTACGTAACATGCATATTCTTTTTTACGAAATAAAGACCATTTCTCTCAAAACGAGGTTAAAAACAAGTGGGAAAAATGTCTTGGTTAGCCTGACTCCGATCGGGTAAGTTCTGAGATGCGAACCTTTTTGATTAATATTTTGCATTTTCGTAGTTACCCAACGAATATCTTGTTATCACAGCGTTATTCCACACATTTCTTAGGCACGCGTGTACATTTTGGAGCGAAATTTGACAATATATTTTGCAGGCGTACCAGAACTTTGCTTTGCCTTTAATCTGTAATAGCTTTTGAAAGGATAATACTACAGCTCGTATTAGTCAAAGCATGCCCAGTTTCAGCCCTAAGCCCTTTCAAGCCCTTCATCGTTGTTGCTTTTTGTCTTATTCATAGCACAGATCATGGCTTGGTGAGATTAAGCGCTTGAATAGACCATGTACTTCAAATCCTCTTTTGCCATCAGTTCACACTTGTCAAGAGTGTGTGCTTTCTTTCCAGCAGTATTCAAATAGGCTTAAAGTATCATTTTAAAGCTTAAAGTCTGCTCTTTCTGAATCTGCCTTCAACTAAAAGTCCATCTCCGGCGACTTTTTTTTTAGTGGGGGGGGGGGTGGGTTGTGGTGCAGGGTCACAGACACACACACACAAACACACATACACAGACACATACAGATTAAAGGCAAACATAGTTCTGGTACGCCTGTAAAATTGTCAAATTTCGCTCCAAAATGTACACGCATGCCTGAGAAATTTGTGGAATAACGCTGCAATAACAAGATATTCGTTGGGTAACGACGAAGATGCCAAGTATTTTTTATTAACCAAAAAGGTTCGCATCTCAGAACTTACCCGATCTTAAGTCAGGCCAAAAAGTACCCGCATGCCTAACAAATGTGTGGAATAACGCTGAAATAACAAGATATTCGTCGGGTAACGACGAAAATGCAAAATATTAACCAAAAAGGTTCGCATCTCAGAACTTACCCGATCTCAAGTCAGGCTAACCAAGACATTCTTCCCACTTATAGTCTTTATTTCGAAACAAAGAGTATGCATGTTTACGTACGTTGGGTTTTCTAACCAACTCAAAAACAATTTTATCAAAGATATTTTAGGGCGATGAGTTGGCTCAGTCAGAAGCGCATCTGCCTCACGATCACGCGGATCGGGTTCGAACCCGAGTCTGAACTGAGCAATGCTGTGTGTAAACATACCGCCCCCTCAAGCAAGAGGCAAACCATTCTGTCCCCCGGATAGGACATAAAAATAATGGAGGGTCCCGTATATGAGAGAGTAACAACTCATGCACGTAAAAGATCCCGCTTCGTTCATTCATCGCAATTGCTTTTTTTTTTGAACAACTTCCCTCTAAATTTCTGGCGCAATTCAACACACTGGATAGTTTTTTTAACTAAAAATTAAAAGTATGAAATCTGCCAAACATCTGTCTGCAGTTTTAATTTTTATCAAAAAAGTTTAATGAGTAGGATATCAGATTGTAAGAATGAACAACATAAACTCACCATATGTCGTGGTAATCGCCGATGCCAGGAGGCATAATACGGCTATTGCTCTAATCATCATCTCGCCAATGGTGATGTTGCCGACACGCCCAAGTGTCAGAGAAAAAGATGCTGATAGTGTTTGCCAGAGAAAGCTTCTTGTCATGAGACCCTCACAACTTCGATGTTTCGGAAGTGTGTGCCGTGTCGGCACAAGCGGCCAGCTTCTTATTTTGTTGGCACAAGTACGACAACCAGGATCTGCGCTGTCCTTGAGCTGGAGACACAATGTCCTACACAGCTCTCATCCGCATGTGCTCGAATCCAATTTGTTTACTCGCTCACATTTACTTCAGGACTCAAGACAATCAACATGGCATTGGAAGTCGGCATAGAATTGATCAGTAACAAAAGAGAAGTGTAACTCATGGAAACGAGATACGGTTTCGTTACTTGCAGGTATAGTTCTATACCTAAAAGTGACAATACTTAAAGGAGAAATCCGTACCAGTAGAAAGTTAGAATAATAATAATAATAATACATACAATTTCTATAGCGCCGTTCTCCACTTTGATTAAATGCTCAGGGCGCTTTACAATATGTACATCAAAGCAAACAGACTGAAAATACAAGTACATCACCGTAATAGAAGAAGATGAAGAAGCAGAAAAAAAAAGACATGAAAGTCTGTCTTCAAAAGACACTGGTCTTCAAAATGCACTGCTAAACAAATAGGATTTTAAATTACTCCTGAAAGATGTTATAGAGCTTGAGTCTTTCAGCTTACGAGGAAGTGAATTCCACAGTGTTGGTCCAGCGTGAGCGAAAGCTCGTTCCCCCAAGATTTCCTAGAAAACGGAATATGTGAGAGACCTGAAGTTGAGGATCAAAGAGTTCGTGAAGGTTGGTATTGACGAAACAAACAAACATTGTAATCAGGAGCTGTTCCCTCAATAACGTGATAAACCAAAATTATCTTAAACCGAATACGCTCCTGTACAGGCAACCAATGAAGACTCTTCAGGATAGGTGTGATATGACTGCGTTTACTTGACAAAGAAACAATACGTGCAGCGGTATTTTGCAGCTTTTGTAATTGGGCAATTTGCGAGTTTGGTAGATTGAAAAACAGACCATTACCGAAATCAAGGCGTGAAGAAATAAGTGCATGAACAAGTTTTTCCGTGGCAGAGCGAGTCAAATACTTGAGAATAAAACCAATATTGCGCAATTGATAACGGACTGACTTAGAAATGTTGGTGATTTGATCAGACATAGCCATGTGAGAGTCAAACATAACACCCAGATTGCGACATGACTTTGACAGAGGAATATCATTACCTACAATCGAAATACAATTAATATCCAACTTATTCAAGTGAGATTTAGAACCAAAAAGGATAAATTCACACTTGCTGTGGTTTAGAAACAATGAGTTAGACCTCATCCAAGCATCAATATCAATGATGCAATTTTCTAGACAGCGCAGTGCATGAGATGCTTGGATTTCATGTGGTGGAAAAGATACAAAAACTTGTATGTCGTCTGCATATAGATGATACCGAACAGAATGTCTTTGAAATATTTTCCGCAGACCGATCAAATAGAAAAAAAGGGTGGGCCCGCCAACAGAGCCTTGAGGTACACCACAGCCTAATGGCTTTGAAGACGATGTGACACCATTCAAAAGAACAGACTGTGAATGGTGTGATAGGTATGATTTAAACCATTCGAGAGCTTGTCCCTGGATACCCAAACTTGTAAGTGTATTGACAAGAATTCTGTGATCTACAGTGTCGAAGGCCGAAGACAGATCCAACAAAACCATTGCTGTGACGGATACGGAATCCATTTCCCTTAAAATATAACTAGAAACATTTATCAAAAGTGTCTCCACACTATGGTGAGGGCGATAAGCCGACTGTAAAGGATCGAATAGACCATGTTCCAGCATAATAGTCTGCCAGGAGGCAAAATACGGCTATGGCTCTAATCATCATCTCGCCAAATGAAATGGAAAACTTTTGTTTTATGAGAACAATCCTGAAAAATGATAAAAATTCAATAACAATTAGGGAAGTTATGAAATTATGAAGTTTTGCTAACTTTCACTAAGCAATCCTTGAACAGTTGGAATGATTATGCAAATGAGTGAATAAATGCCGTCATGCCTTACAACTTCCTTCGATTTGTACAGAGGTACTCGAAATTTCCCGCGTTTCTTTTTTCTATTATTTTCTTAAAATGTCATTGTGACCTAGTCTCATATCGTAATTTACCACACTTATCACTATATTGAATGAATTCAGCCAGAATTATCATTATGTAGGCTTATAAAATGGGTTCAAGAATGTAGCCATTTGGAAGCGCTGAAATGAGTCACGTGTGCGTGCATTAATTTCTTAGTAAATGCACTAAGAAGAGTCTCTCTTCCACCTCCCTGGCCTGACGTACGTCACAATGTTTACACTAGCAGTGCGCACTCAATCAGTTGTTACAAGTGCGTCACGCGCTACTATACGCACTGTCAATCCTGTAAACAACTTCTAGTTCGGGCCGCGGGCTGCCACAACAGCCGGCGGCCTTTCTTGTGCATAACACGTGGCGTACGTATACTCTTATACGTACGTACAGTACTTATGTGCGGGATTTCCGAGAGCGAAGTGCGTAAATGTTTGGGACGAACATCTTCGGACATCTTGACTTTTGAGCGAGTGCTACATGTAGCTGACTGGTATTGACCCACAAAGGTACGTGAATAATGCTGTTAGTTTTCGACCCATTTTATAAAACAAATGATGCACAGGATCATGTCGCACCATTGTCAATACTCTCGAGCGCGCCGCACCTTCACTAACACACTCTATCCTGTGCATCATTTGTATATTAATACACCATTTCACCCCCGCCCGTGTTATTTTTTTTTCTCTATCATTTTTTGTACACGATCGATTTGAAATTGAATCATTGGCTTATTTTTCTATTGATGTTCTTTACCACAAGGCTCCACATTCTACATGCTTCGTCCCTCCATATTTCATTTCCATGACTTCAGTTTTCATGACAATGTAAAGACTAACATTCAAAAAAAAAAGGTTCTCCAAAAGTTGTGAACCGATTTGAATGCGGTTGCTCCTGATATTACCTGTGTCGAGGAAAAGTTCAAATATGATTTTCAAATTACCTTCCATTTTCTTGGCCACATTTTGATAAAACTTTTCTTATTCTGTATCGTCTATTTACAATGGCAACTAAACATGTAGAATTGAGGATTCTCGTAGTAAGTAAGTTTGATAACATTAAAACACGCTGTTCATAATGAACATCTTCTCTGCCAAGGCTTTCCGCTGTTTGATGTTAACACATTGCACATGGGGATTTCGATTGTATGTTGAATATGTCCAAAAAAGAATACATACCAAAAATTGGACTCTCAATGCTTTTGATCAGTGTTCAACAGGCTAAAATAAAATCGTGGGCTTAATTTGCATTACAAATGGATTAAAAGTAGACATTGACAAAAACAAAAGAAGATTACGACGGGGGTGTGGCGAGTGCCGAATTTCGTTGCGATCGCGCCCTGATGGCCGATATCGGGGGGGGGGGGGGGGGAATCCGTCTCCCCGGATTTATCATGGCCAACAAAGCCTGGCCTGATTAGGATTAATACAGTAGATATTTTAGAATACTTCAATGAAAGTTAACTTTGCACTAAAATGGCTTCAAACAAGCAATCTAATACAATTTTTGCCAGTATGAAACACTGTTATTGTCTATTCTACTCATTATCAGGTAATTCAGATTCAACAAATTCAGTCAATTCAACTAATATTTATCACATGATCTTTACATGTTACATTTGTATACATAAATGTCAATATTCAAAGATGTCATAAATGCCTGATTAGGTAAATACAGTAGACATTTTAGAATACTTCAATGAGAAGTAACTTTGTACCAAAATTGCTTCAAACAAGCAATCTAATAGAATTTTTGCCAGTATGAAAATATGGGGTAAACACTGTTATTGTGTTTTGTAATCATTATCAGGCCATTGAAGTTCCAACAAATTCAGTTAATTCAATGAATATTTATTACATGACCTTTACATGTTATGTTAGTACAATGTGTATACATAAATGTCAGTCCCGCTTTACATTTTGTTACACCGCCATAATTTTAAAATTTCATGTTACAGTAGTAAAAACGTGTTTTACGTATGAAGAAAACAGAGTTTAACAGAATCATAATACGCAAATCGCAACTATTTAAAGTTGTATGAAGGAAATGTTGATGGAAATAAAGGGAGGTACTGAAGAAAAAAAAAACTGGCCTGCAGAATTCGGTCCCCTCAGTCTTTCGGTGTTTATTTTCTCAGTCTCTATGATAAGTATTTGACAAATGTATGCTGATATCAATTCAGTATCAATCATTACTCAATAGACCAATCACTAAGATGATTATGAAAGTCATTATGGTAACAAGGTTTATTGATGATTTCATCGTCATTCTTTTAAGTTTATTCAGAGGGCACTTTTTCCATCGTGATTCAAAATGAAACACGTAGAGGCGAAACACATGAAATATTAGGTCTTTAGACAAAATAAGGGGACAAAAATAAATTGATTTCTTTTTTGTTTCTTTTTGTGGAGGGAGTACCATATTACTTTTTTGGCCAACAAAATTTCAAAATCATACATTTTTTTTTTTTTTTTTTTTTTTTTTAGTGGGCCCAAAAGGGCCACCGGAGGGGGAAGACACTTGTGTGGAGCCCTGAGATGAACTTCTATTCAAAACACCGTTTGGAAGGTTGTACGGTTTTTTTTTTCCCCTTGCTGTTTCGTATCTTTTTCTTTTTTTTTTCTTTTTCTTTTTTTTTTTACATATTTTCATTTTTAATTTATCCATGTCCTTGCAAACGTGTACATGATCTCCAAACACTTTACAGACTGAAGTGTCTATACGATTTCCCAGACAGATATTTTTTCTCATTGACGTCGATGTTCTACACTCCAGTTAGCCAAATAGTCGCCTACAAGGATCGTAGGTAACATGATGTCTTTAAAAAGGTTTATACAGACTTCCGTAAAGTGAGAGGGATGTTCTACACTCTAGTTAGCCAAATAGTCGCCTATAAGGATCGTAGATAACATGATGTCTTTAAAAAGGTTTATACAGACTTCCGTAAAGTGAGAGGGATGTTCTACACTCTAGTTAGCCAAATAGTCGCCTACAAGGATCCAATACACTGTAGATAACATTTATTGAAATCCATGAAATTCTTCCGTCGGGATGTTTTCATTGCAACTGATTGATCAGGAGGTCGTAGGTTCGAATCCTGCTCGAGTATGTACGCCCATGAATTTTTTTATCATGGCTACTACTAAAACACTGATCAATTCAATGCTTATTTACGTCGATGTAGGGCAATTTGTCAATCAGTTGCAATAGATAACATTTGTTTTTAATTTTGAATACCCGCAAAACACTGAGTTACTTCAACCTTTCACGCGTAGTTCTTTCTGCACAAACAATATGATTTGATTTGATTTCATTTAATTTGATTTCTGAATATTCACAACGTAAATATAACGTAAAAACATTTTTCCAAAATTAATTGTAGACTGGTTAAAATATGAATATAATAATACATGTACCATTCATACCAAACATACGTGAATTGTAAAGTCTGAATTAATGGGAAATCGTTAATCATTCAATTAAATTATTGGAACAAAAGGCAGGAGACCGCCATCTTATGCAGTAGATTGATTTTGATCACCGCCTTAAAGATATACGTGGTTTATCATTACAACATGGTTTATCGTTACAAATTATTTTATTACGAGGTGGGCGCATGGTGGGGTGAATAGCAAAAAAATGCACCAGTGGGAGGGTGGGTTAGGGTGCGTGTATAACGCATTTGCAGTGTAATCAATCTATTGTATTGGTTTTTTTTTTTATTCTGTGTGGATTTCATTATGAATCTTATGTTTGCGAGCATGTATGAGTGGATTTGCACATAATGTGTGAATGCGTGTGTGCGTGTGTGTGTGCGCGCATATCAATGTATGTACACAAGTCGTGTAACATTTTGGCGAAGAGAAAAAGCTGTCTATATCTTTGCTGTCTACATCTCTGTGCTTTTCATGAGGCACTAGACTCTTGCTGGAAAAAAATAAGTTTTCGGTGCAAAATTGATTTTTAAATAAATTTCAGATCAACCTGATATAAAACAACATTAATCATAAACTGTTATCTTAATACTGTTTTCCGGCAGTGACACTACCACCAGGCTATCCCTGGTCGCCGGCAGTGACACGATGAACTTGGAACAAATACCAAAGCTCAGAAATTCCTATATTGTTACGTTAAGTTATCCAAGGCGGACAAGGGATTAATGAAAGCAACAGAATATTATTCAGCAAGGTGAAAGTCGAGGTGTGAATTGTCTTGTTTTCATCGACTCGGGGATGAGAGAATGGAGTCCATTTGTTTATTTTATATCACATAAACCTACTTGCCAAGTACACTATTAGAAAATTTGACTATGCAGTATTTCCACAAAAAAGGGAGAATTTCTTCTTTTTTTAAATGTTAAGACTATTTCGGTCTCAATTCGATCATCACTGATGATCTTCAATAGATATCCTTCAAGTACTTCAGCAATGTAGTACCGTGAGTATTTTGGCTTCAAACAAGACTTTCTGTTATCTATATCCTTATCTATTTTATATTCTCTAATTAGGGGGTTCTGCATGGGGTTCCTCTGAGGAATATACATTGTCTCCCTTGTGAAAATGCCTGCCAAGTTTGCTGCCAAGTTTGATCATTATGATTCAAAGAAGAAGAAGGAAAACATAGGTTCTATCCCCCCCCCCCCCCCACAAGGCCCATCTGTCAGCTCTTGGCCCTGAGTAGCCTGGCTGACGATAGATTAGGTCATGTTAATAGTGATGCTAATAATAACATATGAACTACACAAAGAAGGGCGGCTTTACACAAGTGCATACCGTGAAATAAATTATTTATTAAGGACGAGCTCGGTGCTTTCCGGCTCGTCAAAATAAAAAAATCAACTGGTACAAAAAAAAAATAACAAATCAATGTATACGTATACAAGGTAGTACAATATCGCAGCAAAAAAAAATATTATCATACTAATTCAATGCTGTGGCAGACATAAACGTAGACGTGGCGTTTACTGTTTATGTAGCACCTGGGGAAAGGATGAGCAGTTAGAGCTACTGAGTCCTTCAGTCCACTCTGGTGATGCTCACAACATTTAGGTGTCCCAGGGTCATACGCGCGGATGAACGACGGACGCGTCACCCTGTAGGACGAGGACGGCGAGTAGGTGGCGAGACTCCGAAACCTGACGAATGACGAACAACGCCGGCCGATGCCGAATAATGACGAATTGTATCGAGTGGCGGATTGTGCGTGACAAGTGGCGTATGGTGTGTGCTGAGTGATGTGAGCGTCGCGTGCTGAATAGCACCTCCGGAGCGATGCCTGCTGGATGTCACGTTATAAGCGATGCGGACGGGATATTACATCATGAGCCCAGCTCATCCCTGAAGTAAATAAAATTTCGGGTTATCGAAATGGGGGAGTAATTCTATCATTCCTACCTTTAAACTCCATTCTGCCACGTTCGTCTTGTCAACGAAAGGTATGTATATGTATAATCTGGTCAAATACATAACTATTGTAACAAATCGCCCCTTAATTATATATATTGTATCTTTTGTACAATGCAATTTCACAAACCAATAAATACTGTGTTGGATTAATAATTTCCTGCCATCAAACCGCCTCTTACTTTTATCATTCTTACTCAGAAGTAATACATGTGCGTGTATACACCTCGATAGCACTGAATCATACAAATGTCATACTTCTCAAACATCGGAGGGAGTGCTTATAAACATAACCAATAGCTCACTTTAATATGCATTTCTTGCGCCTCACTTTAACTCAAAAGAACCTCATGGATGATTTTGATGCAATACACACAGCATAGCCTCATTCTCAGACCATGATAAATTTCTCCTTACGTAACGACCATCATATCAATAAGAAACTTCAAATTCTGAATGAACATTATTTATTATGTTAGATAATTGTGTTTCTACTTTCAAAGGATTACAAATATTCACGCTTTCCAAAAGGGGTACTTTTTCCCAAATAATGTCAGTAATTAAGACTTTCATCCACTTTGACAATGGATATACAAAAACTACATAACAAAATACAAATAACATGACAACTTACAGTCCATGAAGGGGTGCGTCAAGCTGGGGGAAATGGGGCTTCTCTTGGCCTGTGCTGCCAAAAGTTGCGCTGAATGTGGGGTTTCTTCCTGGCCTGTGCCGCCAGAAGTCACGCTGCCTGCAGTGCTCTGGTTTTGCCAGCCATGCTAAAACCAACTTGCAAATTAGGGCGTGCCTAAGCCTCAGCCTCAGTGCCTCCAATTCCCTATAGCTACACACACATAGGAGCCTGGGTTGCAGCTCCTCAGCCTCACATCCTTCTGCAATAAGCTCTGGGTGTCATCTGTTCACTCTCACACTTTCTCTCTCATATCTGGGCACTCTTATACTCACTTGCATACACAAACACAAAAGATTTTGCATCCTACACAATTAATAAAAATAATAATGAATGTTTATGAGTGCAATGGACAGAATATTTCATGAGGTGAAAGATGAAATGATCTTGAATGGATCAAACATTTCATCTTTCACCGAATGAAATATTCTGTTCATTGCACAAATAATAAACGTTTATTATTTGTTTTATATAACGCCTAAAATATATCCTTGTCATTTGATGTTTTATCAATTTAGAAACAACAGAAAATCTGAGATCGCGAGAGTGCTCACTGAGCGCTTTACGCTAGCTCGCTGTCGCACAGACACAGTGCAAACACAAACGTTTAACACGCGTAGTGTGGCGGGCTCTCAGCGAGCGTGCAATGGAGCAAATCGTGTGGATTCAAAATTGCACGGTAAATGGAACCACAATTGCACGGATAATGACGTCATAGTGAAATGGGTCGAATGATCAATGTCAAACAACCAATCAAATGACAAGGATCTCTTCAGTGTTTATATAATATAAGTCACTTCTAATTCTAAAGAAAAAAATATAAAGATTCCTTAATTTGGCGCCTTGTCTCCCCCTTCCGGGCATTGTTCCCCTGCACCTGCCCCTCCCACCCTCCCCCCCCCCCAAAAAAAAAAAAATTACCTGGGGAATTGTGTCCATTGGTACAAATATATTTGCTTCACTCTAGCGATGACGTCCGTCCCAGGGCAGCTGTCAAGTTTGTTGAAAACCTACCCTTATGGAACAGTCATAGTTTTGCCACAAAGTAAAATGCACTGTGATTCACAGCGTGAAACACAGTGAGTTTTGTCACACTGTGGTTACCTGTGAAATTCAGACATGTGGTAATGGTGTGTTATTATCACACTGTGGAAAATCACAAGGTGGATACTGTGGTATCGGGTGCCTTTACCACAATTCTGAAAATGCCACAATGTGTCACGTACATTCACATAATCCCCAACAGTCTACCCAAAGAAATATCACACTGCAGACTGTGGTAGTTAACACAGTATGTCAAACTGAAGCATCCCATACTGTGTTATCTACCACAATCTCTCACGCTATGTTATATATCTACCACAGTCTCACGCTATGTTATCTACCACAGTCTCACACTGTGTTATCTATCACAGCGTTTCACTCTGTGTTATCAACCACAGTCTGAAAAAAAAAAAATCTTGGACAATCAATATCCATATATCCCAGAATTTACCTGATAGACGAGTGATGGATTTCAGAACAAACATGGCCCTACGTAATAATCTGTCCTACTCCTTGTAGCCTCAAACAACAGTCTCATGTCCTATATACCTACAATACCATTCTATTCTTATATAAATCTATATAGACATCCTATTCCTAAATAGTCATCGGTTGTATCAATACATACATGTAATTATAATTATAAAGGTCATTTATTTGTAATGCATTAAGGCACGGCTGCTAACTAGATCATTAAGATGTGAAATTACCTGTTCATAATAAAAAAAAATATGACATTGGGTGTAACTAACATTATTAGATCATTTCTAATAAAGTTTAAAGTAAACCCCATCATAAAGACATTGAATTTAAGTCTTTTATGTATTTTCTAAAATTTAGATGGGCTTTTATGAATGTCATGACCTATGTGAAAATTCGTGCCTGAGGAGTACCACAGGAGTGCCACAGATATACCACATGAAGTATCAGCACTCCCACCTAATAGGTGATACTGTCGAAGTTTAGGAAGTACTGCTTTATAAATCAATTGCTATTATTCACAACGTAACTTAACTTATAAAATTCTGGAATATGTGTTTTGTTTTGTTTTGTCTTTTTTTACTCCAGTTGGTGACTGTACTGTGTGGTACTAGTACTCCTATGTGGTGCTGCTGTGTGGTGTTGCCCTGAGATAGTCCTGTGTTACAGTATGTCAAGAAAAAAATTACAATATAGTGTGGTATACTTATGTGATATTTTTCTATTGTATTTTGTGAGGTTTCGCGTTGTGGTATTACTGTGTGATATTACTATGTGGTACTGCCATGCGATATACTATGTGGTTTTGCTGTGTGGTACTTCTGTGCGGTATTGCTGTTTGGTGTTGTCCTGGGGTAGTCCCAAAATACCACAGGAATATCCTGTGGTATTTTCGTGTGGTACTCTCTATTCCATTTTCTCTGGTTTTGCTGTGTGGTACTCCTGTGTGGTATATCTGTCTGCTACTGTTGTGCGATACTAATGTGAATTTACCTGTGTGGTACCCCTGTGTGGTACTGCTGTGTGGTGCTGTCCTGCTGTCCTGTGGTATACATATGGATCCACAAAACACACACACACACACACACACACACACGCACACACACACAGAAATATGTGGTATTTTCATGTGGTACTTTCACTTTTTGATGAAAAATTGTAACATAGGATATGTACATTACCACACGGATATCACAGCTTGCAGACTATTCTAATTTCCACATGAGCCTGTGCTGCCCTACTTTGGCAAAAGGAAGCAAGTGACAAAAGTGACATTTCTCGTAAAAGAGCAAAATGTGTCTGTCACAGAAATATATTCTGTGGTATTTTCATGTGGCACTTTCACTTTTTGATGAAAAATTGTAACATAGGATATGTACATTACCACACGGATATCACAGCTTGCAGACTATTCTCATTACCACATGAGCCTGTACTACTGTCTGCCCTACTTTGGCAAAAGGAAGCAAGTGACAAAAGTGACATTTCTCGTAAAAGAGCAAAATGTGTCTGTCATTTACACTGACGTCAATGGACTATCATGACGTCTTATCTAACATATCTCTTAGTAGGATGAGTGTTTCTGCTTGAAATTCTGCCTGGAAGAAGAGTTCATTATGTGAATTATGAAAACATCAATAACTCAAATTCGGATGGTATGTCACTTGCTTCCTTTTGCCAAAGTAGGGCACCAAAGTAGGGCCAAAGTAGGGCACCACAGTGGTACTATAATATCCAATTAGTCCTGTGGTATCGAATACCCTCATGGTATTTTGTGTGGTAATTTAACGTCTGGTACACAGGATATATTGCATTTACCACATAGATACGACAACCAGCTATTATGAGCCTGTGGAGTCTGTAGCACTTTACCACACAGACAGTGCCTGTGGTAACATATATTGTGGTATTTTGCGTGGTAGGCACCAATATGTACCACAGGGAATACTACAGGGCGTCATCATCGTAATATAGATTATAATACAATACTATGTGGGTACTGAAGCCAGGCATTCACATTACCACATGTCGTACATTACCCATTAATGTATGTCGTACATTACCCATTAAGCATGTGGGTTTTACATGGGACACTGAATTGTCCCCAGAATTTAGGCCCATGTTCAACCAAAAAAATTTCAACCAATAAATGATATGTAATCAAATGAAATCAAATGAAATATGGGCTCCATATTATTTGCTTCTGTGTTACGTCATGTGCATCATACCACGTGGTATCACTAGACAATTTGAGAACCAGAACGATGAGTTAAAGGTATAATGCTAACAGCATATCATAGGCCTATCGTTCATTGAATTCATGATCTTGTAAAACAAGGGCGAGAATGAATAAGACTATTAATATTCAAAATGCATGCTGACCCAAAACATGACCCCCAGGATCACTCAAAATCATCTTCCATAATTTGGAATTGCTTTCAAAAGGCCAATAAAAGAGGCTTAAAATTGTGTGACTGTCTGAAATGATTAAATAAGGATTGTGAATGAATGTTTTTCCCCGACAATGTGATAATATATATATATATATATATATATATATATATATATATATACAGTTAAGTTTCCGAGACCGCTTCTCTCTCCACTCTGCTGGGCGTCGGAGAGAAGGACTGGGTCGCGCGGGACCACGTTAAATTTCCGTTTTCATGACGCCCCCTCCCCATTCACTTGTGGGTCGGTCTACTGTGACAAATCTGAAACACTACATTCCAACATGCTGCAACAAGTGACATGTTCTGTGGTTATTTTGTGGTAAGCTGTGGTGACGAGTCACTGTGTGAATTTTGGGTGAGAAACCACGTAATCTAGAATTTCACGCTGTGACAATTCGGCGGACACAATATCCCTACATACTGCAATAATTATTGTGACACAATGTGGTTTTTGTGTGGCAAGCTGTGGCAACTGCGATTACTATGTGACTTTCCGTGAAGAGAAAACTCTGTGGACACACAAATTTCACATATTGCAGTATGTAATACACTGTGGTCTTTATGGTAAGTTGTTGTAACTGTGATTTCTATGAGATTAGTATGTGGCAAGTCTCATAGTTTTAAATACACACTGTGCACTTACGCGAACGCATCTTCATCACAGACAGAAATATGTAGCACACTGTGGCTATTATGTGGTATAGCTATTGAAACTGTATACTACTGTGTGAGTAGCAGTAGATAAACCACATATTCCATCGTTTCACACTGTGTGACATCTCTGTGGGGGCACTACTAGTATTCCCATTGATTGCAATACGTGACACACTGTGGCTCTTATGTGGTAACTGCATGTCACCATGATTGTGATTAGTATGTGGTTAACCGCACTGTGTGAAAATTCATATGACAACTCTATGAACAGACCATGGCCACATACTGCAGCATATGACACACTGACACTTTTACGTGGTAAGCTGTGTATGACTAATATTATGAGTTGTATGTGGTGAACCACATAGTGTGAAATTTCACACTGTGACAACACTGTGAACACAATATATATTCACACATTTTACACATATAGTTAACTATGTGAACACAGTGTGGTAACTGTGTGTTTGTTGCATAAGGGTAAGCATGCGTTCAAGAAGATTGACATGTGAAAATCGGGCCCCAACCACCAATGCACCTCCCTTATACACCCCTAGATCTACCATGGACAAACTTGAAAATGTACAGTCACCAATGTACTTACTTATTTCACTCACTAATATTATCCCTTATGGTTCTAGAGAAGAAAATTCGTAAAAAAAAAAATCTTACTGTGGGGATTTTGTCGAATCCCCCCCCCCCCCATTCCAGTGGCATTGTGCCCCTCGAGGCCCTTAAGTGGGGAATGGTACCCATTAGCATGCATTCTTTCACTCTAGCGATAATGGGGGGGGGGGGGGAACAATGTCAATAATAATGTTTGATTCGTTTAAGATTTATTATGGTGTATTTTGATGTGAGTTTTGTTTGGGACAACTTTTTTTCTTTTGATATAGGGTCCCATTTATTCTTTTTTAACACAACAACAACCTAGCGATAATCCTGCCAAGTTTGGTGAAACTTCAAGCGTTTCCAAAAAGAAGACGAAAATTAATACATCTGTCCTTATATGGCCCCAACCTCCTCCATGGATCCCCCGATCTACCACGAACAAACTTAAAACACAGTCACCAATACTACTAGCACTATATAACCTAATTTTCTATTCAAAGCTTGAGAGAGAAGATTTGTAAAGAACGGTCGTAAAAAAGTGTGGGTCCAAAACTTTATTAGAATCGCTCTGTTTTTGGATATCTCCGCCATTTCAAAACCAATTTTCATCAAATAAATGTTGAATTCCTCATGGAATTACATGCTCTTTCATATTTCATAAGAGGTTTCTCATTATCTCACCAAAATATGTTAGAAACCTGAAATTAGGTATCAACCAAAACTATATGATCCCTTTAAACAAAGTTTTGATAACGTTAATGATAATGATTACATCTCTGTTTTGCAGAATTCATAAATATAACTTACTATTTAGCAAATGGAGACTCCTAATCTTTTTGAATATTGAATGAGAATAAAGCCTGCAAATCAAGTTTGACGTTACAGAATCAGAATTCCTGTGTTCCGATGACACCGCAAGTCCATCATGCCTTAATAGCGGGATAGGCGCCAATAACATTCATTCATTCTTTCATTAATTCACTCATGCCTTTATATTTTCATGTCCAAGCAAAATGAATTGACGTTTCAAATGTCAAAATGCAGTGCATTCTATCTTTGGTATGATAGAAACGCATCTTATTTCATTTAAAGACTGGAAACGCAAATCGAGTGGCTTCCAAAACAAAAAGCGAACTTCTAATGGTTCACTCCCTTCATTTACGGTATTATACTACGACACATTCCTACAAAACTAAACATAATAAGTCAAACAGACAACATATTAATCAGTGCAAAAATGCACTTATCTGTATATCAGTTCTATAAACATGACACACACACGCACACATATACACACATAGGCACACACGCTCACACTGGCGCAGAACAAAAACAAACAACAGAGGAAAGTCACAAATGTGAGTTCACCCAATAAAGAACCTCGAAGAATGAGGGAAATTAAGCAAATAGACAGGGGGAGGGAGAACGGGAAGGCAGGTCAATATATTCTCGATGCAGGACGAAAAAGATCAATTTCTAGTGATATGTATATATAAATATATATATATATATATATATATATATATATATATATATATATATATATATATATATATAATGTGAAGCGGGCTTGGCCTCATACGTGGTGGGTACTGCATCATTGGTATATGTGAGACGGAAGGAAAACTTGCAGTATAGACGTTGCAGTGGTGTTCAGTCTTGCCTTTATTCCCCGAGCTTTCGGCTATTTCACTAGCCTTTTTCAAGGGCTTGATGAGACATAACATAAAAGCAAAATAGCAACCAATTTGCATGCATTTGAACAGAAATAGAAATAGAAATAGTAATAACAAGAAGCCAATCAAACGGAATATAGGCAGTGACACCAATTCGCATACATTTCAACAGAATAAGGCAAACAACTGAACAAAAACAAAAACAAAAACAAAAAACAGAAAACAAAGCAAAAGAAACATGGGCAGCAATATTACATTCGCTTCAACGGAAAGGTAGTATTATCACATACACTTGCGGTGAAAAAATACAGTTGTAGTAGTAGTTTAGTATAGGTAATACCAACGGTAATACATAAACCAACATAAATTAAAGCACAATAGTTACCTTCAGGGCGTGGGGATTTGCTTGTGTGTGGTGTGTGTGGTGCCCGGAGGGTGAGTGTGAGGGGTTCGTACAATGCGGGGGCAATGAAGTGTGAGGGGTGATGTGGCGTGGGGGTATTTGGGACGGTGACACAGTAATAATTACATGCCTTTGAAGGTCATTCGCGCCGTGAAACTCTTTTATAGGTACAAGGTATTTATAGTAAATAAGGTGGACCTTCATTCGTGACACTGTGAGTAGGTGCTCAATAAACTTCAAAACTTCTCGTACGTTCTGGATAGAGATTAAAACAGAACCTATGAAAAATTAAGGATCGGCATTAATTCCATGTGGACGTAAAGTTCGAAGTTTAGATATCCAGTACGATTCTCGTTTGAGTATGATATGGCTTTCCTTCTTTTTGATGAGTTCAATACCTGTGATTTGTACATCCCGAACTGAGTGATTTGGTAGGTTAAAATGTAAGGTGTAGGGAAGGATTTTGCGGCTGGAGGTGTTGTGGTTGATAATCTCAGAACGTGTGTTGTTCAGGCGGGTGTACAGAGACGTTTGAGTTTTACCGACATACTGTAGGCCACATTGACAGCATGTGATGAGGTATATTACCCAAGATGATTTGCAGTTAATATAGTCTGTAGGTTTTCTTTGGTTGATGAGCTTGTGAATGTGTGTGTGTCTTGGATGTGCTGGTGCAGGATGCATTTTTTTTTTGACTTACATTGGTAGAAACCAGGCGTTGAAGAGCTGATGTCTGTAGGTGTGCTGTGGAACTGTGGTGGGGTTGGGTGGGGTGGGCTTGGAGAATTGTGTGAGTTAGTGTTTGTTGTTGATTCAGAGCTTTGTAGGGCGTCTTCCTGAATTGCGTCTACAAGCATGGATATTGTTTGTGTCTGTGTGTGTTCTTCATGATCTGTGGCTGGAGTGTGTTGTTTGGGTGATTTGGCATTCACTAGCATGACCCGTAGCGTTCTACTACGTCGGAAGGATGTGATGGGTGGCCTTGGGAAGATATTTCGTAGGGTATCGCATTCGCTGATGATGGAGAAATGTTTGTGGATGATGCGCGAGACGTTGGCTGTGGCGGGCGTGTATGTGATAGGGAAGTGTATGTTGTTTGTTGTGGTTCGTCCCTTGAGAGGAGATTTTCCCTAGTGATTTGTGATGCTCGCGAGATTTGTTTGTTTACCATTTTGGTATTGTAATTTCTGTCTTTGAGGTGCGTTTTTAGTTGTTCTAAGTGGTGAGAGATCTTGTCGGGGTCTGAACAGATGCGGCGGATGCGTGTTGCTTGACTATATGGGATGCTGTTGAAGACGTACGTGTTTGGGATGACAGGATGAGGGAAGTAGGTAGGCGTGCGTGTTGGTGGGTTTGGTGTGGAGTTGTTACAACCTTAAGTTGTTACAACCCTAACCCTAACCCTAACCTTACAAACATGTTTGTAAGGTGCCTCCTTCAAGATAGAGGGTGACATCCAAGAAATTGATGTTTGTGTCGGATGAATCAAACGTGTATTTGATGGTTGCATGTTTTTGATTCATGTCATTTTGAAATTTTGACAGGCTGCGTGGGGAACCAATCCAGATGAATTGAATATCGTCTATATAACGCCGCCATGATTTTTTCAGCATAGGCATGTGCATCGATTTGAGGATTTCCTCTTCTTTTTCTGCCATGAAGAGATTAGCGTAAGAGGGGGCTACAGGAGTGCCCATAGCTGTGCCCTGGATTTGAAGGTAGTTGGTGCCCTGGAACTGAAAATTGTTGAGGGTCAGGACCAGCTCCAGTAGGCGCATCAGTTGTGGTGTGGGCGGTTGGCGTTTTTTTTTATGACGGCACAGATTGGGGCATGGCGCGTGTTAAACCTATGGGAAAAACGTTGGGTTAGGGTTTTTGGTTATGGTTATGGTTATGGTTAGGGTTAGGGTTGGGGTTAGGGTTAGGGTTAGGGTTAGGGTGTGATGGTTAGGGTTAGGATTAGGATTAGGGTTAGGTTTAGGGATAGGGTCCCCGATAGATTTTTAGTTTCCCCAATCTGTGCCGTCTAAAAAAAACACGCGGGCGGTTGGGGGTGCTCTCGCCGCGAGAGGGCGTTTTGTATTGATTTTAGTCCTTCAGCATGGGGTATGTTAGTATAGAGTGATGGCACATCGGCTGTAACTAAAACAGTGCGTGATGAAAATGGGGCAGACTCAACATTGAGCTTTTCAATATGTTGTAGAAAATGAGTAGTGTCTCTAAGATATGACGGGATTTTTTCAACCAGGGGTCGCAAGTGGAAGTCTAGGTATTTGGAGATCTGTACTGTGGGACAGGCACAACCGGAGACAATCGGTCTTCCCGGGTTGTTTTCCTTGTGTAGTTTAGGCAGAAGATACAGATTGGGACTAGAGCAGTTTTGGGGTATCAGAGCTTTTTTTATGCTCTTTTCTTCGTCCAAACATTGCACTGCATCTTTTACTTTGAGGAGATTGTTTTGTGTTGGATCGTGGTCGAGCTTTTTGTAGGTCCCCGTGTCCGACAGCTGTAGGAGACCTTCGTCGACATAGTTTTGGGATGACATAACTACTACTGCCGAGCCTTTGTCGGCTGGCTTGATGACAATTTGAGCATTGTTTCTCAGAGCTCTTAAAGCCTTCCGTTCACCTTTGGTCAGATTGTCCGAACACCTACGTGATTCATGTTTTCGGGCGGAGTCTAAGATTTCTCTCTCTACGTTTTCAAAAAACAGAAACAAAACAGACATGCTAGTGAATGCCAAATCACCCAAACAACACACTCCAGCCACAGATCATGAAGAACATACACAAACACAAACAATATCCATGCTTGTAGACGCAATTCAGGAAGACGCCCTACAAAGCTCTGAATCAACAACAAACACTAACTCACACAATTCTCCAAGCCCACCCCACCCATTCCCACCACAGGTTCTGTTTTAATCTCTATCCAGAACGTACGAGAAGTTTTGAAGAATGAAGGTGCACCGTATTTACTATAAAGACCTTGTACCTATATCTTATAAAAGAGTTTCACGGCGCGAATGACCTTTAAAGGCATGTAATTATCACTGTGTCACCGTCCCAAATACCCCCACGCCACATCACCCCTCACACTTTACTGCCCCCGCATTACATGTACGAACCCCTCACACTCACCCTCCGGACACCACACACACCACACACAAGCAAATCCCCACGCCCTGAAGGTAACTATTGTGCTTTAATTTATGTTGGTTTATGTATTACCGTTGGTATTATCTATACTAAACTACTACTATACAACTGTATTTTTTCACCGCAGGTGTATGTGATAATACTACCTTTCCGTTGGAGCGAATGTAATATTGCTGCCCATGTTTCTTTTGCTTTGTTTTCTGTTTTTTTTTTGTTTTTGTTTTTTTGTTCTGTTGTCTGCCTTATTCTCTTGGATTGTATGCGATTTGGTGTCACTGCCTATATTCCGTTTGATTGGCTTCTTGTTATTACTATTTCTATTTCTATTTCTGTTCAAATGCATGCAAATTGGTTGCTATTTTGCTTTTATGTTATGTCTCATCAAGCCCTTGAAAAAGGCTAGTGAAAAAGCCGAAAGCTCGGGGAATAAAGGCAAGACTGAACACCACTGCAACGTCTATACTGCAAGTTTTCCTTCCGTCTCACATATATATACTTCAATTAAGATATATTTCAAAAGGGTACATTTAGATTAGGGAAACATTTATTCAAAACTAATCAGAATAAGTCATAACCAAACGTGATTTGGTGCAAACGTAATGAGCAGTAAGACAAGTGGGCATTTAAAATACTTTTATTTTTGCTCAACCAATTTTACAAGAAACTGGAGGGAGGATGTTATTATGTAAGGAAGGAAGTTGAATGTGTTACCCAATACTATAGTTCCATAAGTCAAAGTCAAATACCCATCTCTTTGTCATTCCCAGGAGAGTTTATTCTCTGCTGAACCTAGAAATTTTATTGAATAAGCATGTTAAATCATTTGATTTTCAAAAATTAGATGATATATAAGCGTATTAGTGAACAACATCAAGTTTGTTCCTTGTATACATTAAGCAATAATCTATTTACTCTTAACCGTTGTATTATTCTAATACAGTTTTACATTCATGATATCAAGTAATGTATTGGGATTTGAATGAGAAAAGATGAGATTAGACTGATCTTAAAATGATAATAAGAAAAGAACATTTGGGGAATTTGGAAAATCGATGATGTAAATGACAAAATTTAATGTTCCAAGTATATTACCCTGTGGAACCCAACAATCACTCGGGCTCACAGAAGAATATTCACTGTTAAGTTTTTTGTTTGTCTTTCAAAATGAACTTCTGAACCACTCCAAGACATTCCCATGTATATCACAGTGGTTGAGTTTATATAGAACATGGTAATGGCTTATCGTGTCGAAGGCCTTTAAGACTTTTAAGAAGACGCTGACAGCGAGTATGTTGATATCATCGATGGCCGAAAAACTTTTCCAGTAAAAGATTATTACATATATTGCATGCGATGTACTATTTTGATTAAAAGGAGTCCACTTTTTTAAATAATAACATATTTCTTTTTCTCCGCAAGCCGCAATAGTTGAGTAAGGGTTTTTCTAAAATGCTTTATACTTAGTAATTATTGTGGTTACTTATCCTTATAAAACTAACATCATTTTTATTTTTGCCATTAAGTCAACGCAAAAACAACTTTTAACCCCGCGGGAGTATTTGATTTCGGTTTAATTATGTGACTTTTCTCTGTCTAACGAAATATGAGTATCTAATAAAGTCACTATTTTACCTATATACTTGTATATCAGAAGCTACTTTCATATTTTACAAAGTATATATTTCTGACCAATCAATTTCCATCAAGCACTCTTGAAACCGGGCCGATTACTGAAGTGTGAACTTTTGCTTTCTTTCATAATTTTGTATTTTTCTGGTCTGTAAATTGAAATATGAACACATATAGATTGAATAATGGTCAGATTTGTACGTAAGCAAAACGCCAGAATCAGAAAGGGGATTAGTTCATTACATATATATATATATATATATATATATACATGTATATGTATATATATATATATATATATATATATACATTATATATACATATATACATGTACATATGCATATACACTGTATAATATATATTCTCAATTAGGTTGCAAGATCTCTATCACCCTATCCATTGTACATCCATAAATTTCATTTATCATATTTTGAAATGTTGACATTATGTACTTATATCTTATGTGAAAATATTTTATCTTTAAGTTCTGTTGGAGATGCAAAAAATGAATGAATGAATGAAGATTGTTGTGTAACACCAGTCGGTTTGGAAATCAATGGTAAGAAATATGGAGAGAGCATAGCATTCGTTACAGTTACTTAAAGGCAATAAAGACGGTATAAGGGCCGCTTGATAAGCACAGTGTAGTAAAAAGCTGAAAATTGAAATGGCCAAGATCTAATAGATAAATATCCTGTTACATCTATTTCAGATTTTCGACTTGATAGCGAATAGTTGCAAACTTTGAACATTTCAGATATTTCAACAATACGTCTGACATCTAGAAAAGCGTACATCTGACTCCGGCGTCTTCATTATGTCCGCAGTTGTGTGCGTTTAGCCCTGCGTGGGGGCAGCTCAGAATGTTAGTCTCAGTTCCCCTGCACTCCACGCTGTCAAGAAAGATCGGTCCGGAGCCTTGACCAAAGGCTGCTTGAGTGAACGCCGACTCAGCTCCTGCGTAGCCCAGACTTCTGCATGCTATGCTGGCGTCGATGATACCCCACTCGTCATCACATACAGTTCCCCAGACACCGTCAACTTTGATTTCCACCCTGCCTTCCCGAGACGATCGCCCACCAACAAGTCGAACTGAGCAATGGTATAAAAAACAAATGACAGTTGTTCAAATTCATGAAATTCTTCCGTCGAGATGTTTTCATTGCATCTGGCTACTACTAAAACACTGATCAATTCAGTGCTTATTTACGTCGATGTAGGGCAATTTGTCAATCAGTTGCAAAAAATGACAGTTGTATTATGCATTATTATCCTGAGTGTTTTCGGAATAAGTATTACATCAGAAATGAAATCATTATTCGCAATTAATGAACCAACTCTCTTCATCATCCGTTTTACATTTTTTCTTAATATTATAGAAATAGAATACACATAAACAACTTTAGCTGCTGTCTTCATTTGTTGGAATATCAGCATAATAATTCACTGATGTTCCCACCTCAAAATCATTTGCCTTTTCTTAATGTTGCATACAAATCCGCAACTTGCCAAGAGCCTTTACGCGTAATTATTGATCCTGATAGAGAGGAGTATGTAATTATGTTTAATCATGTGATTTGCTTGTACATTTGTACGTAAAGAGATATATTCTGCAGTACGCAACAAATAAATGTGCCGCGCTAGAACGATGCTGTGAACGAATGGAACGCCTGACATTACCCTGTACATTACATCGTACTGCCGCATCCTCGTGATGTCCGCAATTGTGGGATCCTATCCCTCCGTGGGGACAGCTCAAGATGGACGACTCAGTACCCCTGCACGAGACATCGTCCAGAAGGATTGGCCCGGAGCCCTGGCCAAAGAATGCAGAAGATAAGGCCTCCGAAGCTCCCGAGAAGCCAAGACTATTACAGATCACGTTGGCATCCTCGATACCCCAGAAATCATCGCACACGCTTCCCCAGACACCGTTAACCATCAGCTCCACTCTCCCTTCGTGGGACGACGTGCCCCCGACAAGACGCACTAGATGAGATAGGCATTTTGTCAAAATTTACTTATCAGAACAGCAGAACAATAATCTAGTTCTTTCTTTTTTTCCATCCTTGAGAAACTAGCTTTCTTTATAGGCCATAGATTAAATTACATCACCGCTGACAGGCATATAAGATAATGTATTTAATGGAAACTCAATCCATTTATCAGACTGATAAATTCCACAAAAAATCATCAACTCGATAGTGACATAAAGGGAGGCAATTATTCCCCCTGCTTTCTGAATGCGGATAGTCAAGTGCTCTGTCATTATGCTCGAAAAGTGATTTTTTTTTGGAAATCCTTTTATATTTCCTTTGATTATTGTTGTCCATACATGACGTCATAAACCCCTAGTAGTCTCCTCATCCAGTCGTTCCCACAACAAAACATTTTATTCATAACTTTTGCGTCGATTGTTCGATTTTCCTCAAACTCTCACTGATGTGTTCTACTAATGTTGCTGCTTTTACTCAATCCACATTTCTCTTTGGGTTCTTGTTTTTCCTTTGAAGGTGATTTCTTGAGATGGACACATTGCCAAACTGGCAGATATCACATTACAAACGTTTGTATCACATCTGGCATAACTTTACGGCTCAACGACAATTTGCGAAGCATATTTATCGGAAATTTGGCCTACCCAGGTTGCAAATAACCCCAGCATCTTCCTGGTGTCCGCAGTTATGGGATCCTATCGCGTTGCTTGGGCAGCTCAAGATATTGGACTCTGTTCCGTGGCACGCAACATCGTCCAAAAGAATTGGTCCGGAGCCTTGGCCAAAGGCTGCGTTGGACACAGCCGCAGCAGCTCCCGCAAACCCCAGACTGTTGCAGACGACATTGGCGTCGACAATGCTCCAGTAGTCATCGCATACGGTTCCCCAGACACCACCAGCCATTACCTCCACTCTGCCTTTGTGAGATGACGAACTACCAGCAAGACGAACTGTGAGATTTCGTTTTCGTTGTTATTGTTGTTTTTGGATGAAAGACAGAGATAATTTCAGAATTATTTGTTTGTTAATCAATTCAAGAAAGCATACATAGACAGTATTAGAGCAGTTGATTTTTGCTTGCATTTTTTCCGTGCTTTTCCTGTTGAAAGTGGTTACACTCTCGGGGCGTGAGAAACACAGTGACAGTGAAAACAAGCGGCGAGCGTGTTTTCAGATAAGCATTGTAATTGAAGTACTCACTTATGTACTATGTATGTCTTACATTATTATTGTTAGTTCCTTGTATTAGTCTCTTTCCTCATGAAGTCTTATATCTCTGTACTCGAATACTACTGGGAAGTCTTGACTGCCACAACGTATTGAACTATGATGTCACCCTTTTTACATAAAGAAATGCAGATTTCACTGAAATACATATAACGAATATCTGAATAGTGAAATTACCGCGAGGGTTACATCGGACACCTGCGTCTTCGGAATGAAAGCAATTGTGTGAGCCTGTCCCAGCATGCTGGCAGTTCAGGATGCTCGACTCAGTTCCCCGACACGCAACGTTATCGAGGAGGATTGGTCCGGAGCCTTGACCAAAGGCCGCTCTCGAGAGGGCTTCAGAGGCCCCCGCGAAGCCAAGACGGTTGCAGACAACATCAGCATCGTTGATATCCCACAAATCATCGCATACGGTTCCCCAGACACCGTTGACCATTACTTCCACTCTGCCTTCGTAAGATGACTGGCCACCAACAAGACGTACTGATTGAAAAAAAGAAGAAATAGTTTGTGTACTTATCAGTTACTTGACCAGTTAATCTATGAACTGCAGAGATGTTCACAGATGCATCGATGCTTCTCATAAGCTCCCTTAAAATAGAATGGGGAAGAAACTTGACACTGTGTCAAATTATTAACTGAAGGCACAGCATAAGTTGGCAGTATCTAAACAAACGTAGATTTTGATACGAAATTTCTACTTCTAAAATGCTCTCGAAAAGAGGTCCGTAATTACTTTGTTTACTTAATTTGTGTAAGATGACTTCATCTTAAAAATTCTGAAATATCAACCACAAAAATGATACATGTCTTTCAACAATATTGTCTGTACTGGCATGGTCGTTTCTTTTCCTTCGTAATATGTGTAATTTCATTTTTTTTCTTTCTGTAGGATGTCAAATACACTGTTTGAATCATTGAACTCGCTCACAAACCTAATGCCAAATTTTCCTTTTCAGAAGGGCTACCTCTGCTTTATTTATCCATGTGTACTACAATTCCAAGTTTTGTAACATACATAATTCTCTGTTGTCAGTGAAAAAGGAGATATTAGGTTTAGATTCCAAAATTCTGAAATATCTTACCTATTCTGATTCTGATTTATTGTGTTATGTTATGTTGGAAAAAGAGAATGAAAATATATGAATTGAAATAAATTGAATTGAAGTTCACAGGTCAAAGATCTCGAAGTTTTGCCAGTGTGACCGCGGCAATTATTTCGGCACATTGGACGTCTCCTCTCCTACTATAATTCATGTTAACAAATTAGCCTATTCCTTTCTTTTTCTCGCTTTTCTTTAGAGGATCAATTGTCTTCATTGCGCTTTTCTTAATAACAAAGTAAACTTGAAATGTCTGTGCATGTCGAGAGGAAATCTTGTCACAACAAAAACATTTTCGTTAATTGCTTGACCTTACCTGAGGCACATTTTACGCCTGCATCTTCGTGATGTCCGCAGTTGTGTGTTCCTACCCTTGCTTTGGGGCAGCTGAAGATGTCACGCTCAGTTCCTCTGCAGGCCACATTGTCGAGAGTGATTGGCCCAGAGCCCTCACCAAATTCTGCGTTAGAAACGGCTTCAGCGGCTCCTGAGAAACCAAGACTTCTGCAGACTACGTTGGCATCCTCGATATCCCAATAATCATCGCACACAGTTCCCCAGACACCGTTGTGCAACACTTCTACTCTGCCTTCATTGCGCGACGTGCCCCCAACTAGCCGCACTGGATTATGTATTGAAAAAGCACAATGCAATTATGGCTTTTGATCTTTAAATCTTTATTCATTTTTTTTTTCAGTGGCTAACTTAATGGACAACTTAGTATCGAGAGATTTCCAGTGCATTTTGCATAGCCAGAAAGCTATAACCGGTAAACTATTAAAGTTAAATCATCCGTTCTGTTCGTGAGATTTGTTTAAATGACCGGATAAAGAATCATTTAATGTATATCCATTAAACTTCATTTAATGTCAACTGGAACAAGTAGATTTTCAAATTCAGTTCATGTATGATCCCTTTCAATCTAGTGTCGAGCGTTTCTACCACTTCACATTTTGGTTAACTTGAGATGTTCAAAACTTTGCTCTCCATTCAACCCCCTCAACAATCATCAGTTTGGTCGTTTTCAGTAATAGGAGGAAAACACGTAACTCAGTATTGCGCTTCCAACAGACAGTTCAGAACAAACAAGAACCTTGATTGTATCAAGATGCCTTCCGCAATGTGACAGCATTTTGCAACATATCCAGCGTTCATTCCATAGATTATCTTTGAAACATTTCAAACTGTTACTTCTTTATCATGAAAAAAACCCTCATTCATCAACATTTCGAAACGTGCAATAATGTTTATATCACCTTGAGCGCTGCACCTCACGCCTGCATCTTCACTGTGTCCACAGTTGTGGGTTCCGATACCGATAGCTGGACAGCTTAAGAGATTGGATTCCCTTCCAGAGCAATCAACGTTATCGAGGAGGATTGGTCCGGAGCCTTGACCAAAGGCCGCTCTCGAGAAGGCTTCAGAGGCCCCCGGGAAGCCAAGACTGTTGCAGACAACATTAGCGTTGTTGATATCCCACAAATCGTCGCACACGGTTCCCCAGACACCGTTGATCATCACTTCCACTCTGCCTTCGTAAGATGATTGGCCACCAACAAGACGTACTGGTTATGGGAAAATTTACATAGCTCTCTTATATGCCTGCAAATGTCCGTGAAGTACGGGTTATTCTCTAGAATACAATCTATTTCTGTCAATTGACCTCTCGAAGGGAACACAAAGTATATAATGATAATAGAATGATACGCCAAAGATAAATACAAATTTACATCTACAATGCAAAAGAGGAATGCATATATCTGTCACATTTCAGGGTGTTTTTTTTTTCTTTTCCGTTTTCATGATCAAGTGATGATTAAATATTACACCGCACAAAATATTGTGCGGTGTTTATCATCATTAGGGAGCCTTAGATTTGCGACGCGAACGTTTAGACGATGATTGCGTTGGCCGTTTTCCTGTCTCCCTGGGTGTTGCAAAGTAGCTTCAGATTTCGCTAAGACGCAAAGTAAAATGGCCTAGTGCTTCCATAGGATGTTTGCATGAAGTAGCTCTCTGCGTTGTGAATTTGAGCAGAAGCAAAAATGGCCAAGAACCGACGTGAAAAAAAAAATCAGACAACTCGAGCTCAGGTTTTGATAAGCGATTTTGCGCATGCGCAGAACAGGGTTTTTTTTTTTCGCCTCATTAAAATCCTCGGCGGGAAAATTTGAAGCTCCCTATTGCTAGCGTAGGTTAGCGCACAATCAAAGATACTTCAGAACAATGGGGAAATTCTCAAACAGTACACCCTGTCATGACGAAAGGTCACTGAAAGAATCACACTTGAATTGGACAGCTTCACCACATCATGAAAATATCTCCCTTCAATCTATCCGTAAAAGAGAATTAACAACATTAGAGTACTGTACGGGCTTCGTACAAATTTAAGTTACCCTGAGGGTTACACCTGACCCCAGCATCCTCTTGGTGTCCGCAGTTGTGGGCCCTTTGTCCGGTGTAGGGGCAGCCTAAGACATTCGACTCTGTTCCTATGCAGTCAACATCGTCGAGAAAGATTGGTCCGGAGCCTTCGTCGAAGGCAGCCTGAGAAAGGGCCTCCGATGCACCTGGATATCCCAGACTGTTGCACACGACATTGGCGTCAGTTATGGTCCACGAATCATCACACACGGTTCCCCAGACACCGTCCATCATCACCTCCACTCTGCCTTCGTAGTACGATTGACCGCCAGCTAGTCGAACTATAAACGAAGTGTAGAACGAACAAGAAATTAATGTCCGATCTGATAAAAACATCCTCATTGTGACTTTAACAATCGGAATTATCTTTGCCGAAAAGTGACTGCATCTAATTCTACTTGTTCATCTGCTTCTTGCTAAAAAAAAATAAACAAACAAATACGTGTATATATATATATATATATATATATATAATATATATATATATATATATATATATATACCTAGAAAATTTCTTGTTACCGACTTACGATCCAAAACTTATACACCGGCATCAAAGAAATGACGACAAACCACGCCGTCAAGACGAAAATCTCAGCTAGTTATATCTTTCATAAACTTACTCAGGCTTTTTGAGGTAAGCTTTTAGAAATTTCTCTCTCTCTCTCTCTCTTCCTGCTCTTCTGTATGACTTAGTGTACTGATTTGTCAGGTTTTTTGTTTAGGGTTTATAAGGTTTTTATTTCTTAGTTTATGTGATGGAATTTGTAATTCCGCTTTGTATGTATAGCATATTATTATCTATGTAATTTGTACTACATGCGCTACGTTTTGGGGGAATGAACCCTACAAGCACTGCTTTTTGGCATTCCTTCCTATTTCCATCCTCTTCATATACTCAAACTGATTTACAAACTTATGACCTCATCTATTGTGCATTATAATGTTAATTTATGTACTCAGTTTCTGTAAAGATATATGTATTTCTGTCGCAAATTTAAAACTACAAGAGAGATTAATTAACATTATAGAGGCGTAGAAAGGGACCTCAAATTGCCATTGTTTTGTGTTTCTATAAAAATGTTTCCTTAATGATTTTACAAACTTTGCTCGAAATTTGATGGAGTTTCAGTGTCTTTGTTTTGATGGAAATTCTTCGGGTAAAAAAAAAGAAAAAAAAATGTGTGATATTACCGTTAACATTACACCTGACCCCTGCATCTTCTCGATGTACACAGTTATGCACCCAAGTTCCTGCATGAGGACAGTTAAAAAGGCTGGATTCATATCCTCTGCACTCAACATCGTCAAGGAAGATTGGTCCAGGGCCTTGACCGAAGGTGGCGATGGGGAGGGCCTCCGAAGCCCCTGGGAACCCGAGGCTGTTGCAGACAACGTTGGCGTCGGTAATGTCCCAGGAGTCGTCGCACACGGTTCCCCAGACACCTCCAACTTGCACCTCAACTCTACCTTCATAGAACGAACTGCCATCAACAAGACGAGCTGCATGTATTAAGATAAACAACAAAACAAAAACAAACGCATATACACTGTAGTAGCATATTCACCTACTTCTAATGCAGCATTCTTCCTCTTTTGTCCTTAATTAGCATCTTCGTTTCGCTTCGTAAGGGAGTTGAAATAAATTACTCTCGCCCATCTTGAACTCAAACTCGTTACTATCTGTAGCACTGAGCTTTAATACACTATAAAAATAGTTTGCAAATCAAGCCTACATTTATCCAATAACATTCACTGCATGGTGTATTTGCATCGAACGAATTAACATCTGTAAACATGCACATTTTGGGCAACAGGTGCTAAAAGAGCAGGACTCGGTATCGCTCATTATGAACAGATTTTCCCCCAACATATTCAATAGGCCTATATTTGAACAGACAGGGCTAGCGTGTATCAATATGCTTTCTGTACAAAAAGTTGACTAACAAACTTATGTATAATTACACTGTGTATTTTCCTGATGAGTCCACAATTAAACTGCATCATATTGCCTTTTTAAGTTACATTTGTGCATTTGTTTTATTATGTTCGATTTTATAGGGGGGAAAAAAACCTCGTAAAACGTTTTACAGCGAATTGTGCCTGTTTGAAATACCATTTTGTAGACAAATAACCCCGGCGTCCTCTGTGTGCGAGCAGTCGTGATTTCCCCTGCCATTGTGTGTACAGTCAAAGATACTATTTTCTGTTCCTCTGCAGTGGACATTATCAAGGAGAATGGAACCGTAGCCTTGTCCGAAGGTGGCTGCCTTTAGTGCCGCCCTAGCACCTCCAAATCCAAGGCTTCGGCAGACGACATGGGCATCGTGCATGTCCCAGTAATCATCGCACACAGTTCCCCACACGCCGTTCATCAGAACCTCCACTCGCCCTTCACGTGAAGAGCTGCCACCAACAATGCGAACTAAATATAGATTTGAGTAAAAAAAACAACAACAAAAAAAACAAAAAAAACACCAAAATTGCGACAAGCAAGTAATACAAAGATAAGATAGGGGCGTTATCACTTTCGGCCCAATCTAGGCAGGCTGCATGTGTACCCTGTATTGCTTTCTCCCTGTCTTACTATTATTGTTATTATCATCGTATGCAATGTCTCTTCTTTCTTATATGTTATGATATTAAGGACAATGTTGGACACTGATGTAATTTTAATTTTTCTATTTTTTTTTGAAACATGATAACGTAATTTTCAATTACGTTATCATGTTTCTAACTCTAACTTCTTTTTTGCATACTTCATATCTAATTGTTACTAAGCCTGAAGGTAGGAAATACCAAAGCAAAACCATACTAAAGCGATTACAAAAAATCTATGGGTTCAATTTTTATGGCTTATTCAACAAATAATGATCCGAAGAAATTTGTTTCCACACCTAGTGACATTCCTCAAACATCTTTACAGCAGTCTTGTGTTTGCATCTACAAAACATTTCTTGTACTTGCAACGACTTTACCAAATGGTCTGGTCCATTCATTGTATAGGCTATAATGTAACACTTTAAAAAGACGAGGAAAAAAATCAAGAATGTCCGAGTTGAAAATTATCTTCTTTTTTTTTCAACAAGTTGATAATCAATCAATCAATCAATCATAGTTTATTTCCAATCAACAAAAATCAAAACGTAATACAAAGTATACATATCATGAAATGATATTGTCTAAACTTTTACAAAAGGTTCATGTAATATACGAAATAAATTACATACATCAACATATGCACAATAATCAGAAGGAACGATGCGTATACATGTATACTTCGCGAGCTTTCAGAAAATAACTTCAATTTTTTTTTTTTTGGGAAAATAGCGATTCACTAAAAAGCTAAGCTTGTAGGACGTGGATCGCTAGATAATTGAATGTAGATTACTTAAGTCGTTTGTAAAAATATAGCTATTTTGAGATACGCTGGCTTCGACAATAATAGGAAATAAGAAGAGAGTATCAATGCTAACGCCCAGACGGTGTTCATTGAACTGGTGTACCGGGAAAATATGAGAAGGACAACACACTCGTACATACATTCAGTTACCCACACACATATACGACGCGAGACAGTACCGAGAAGAGAGAAGACGGTAACAATACAAGTCTACGAGGAACAAAAGACAGGAAAGGAAGAGGAAAGACGAAAAAAGAGAGAAGATAGGTTTGCATACAGAACACGCCAAGTGCTGCGCGACATCAGGACAGGTGAAACCTCAAGCATAAATTAAAACAATTAATTCAGATTATCTAGAATTATAAGTAGATAATAAGTGTTTTCTGAATTTGTATTTAAATGTGAGGAAATCTAACTGGGATTTCATTGCAGTTACAAAATAATACTAAAAGAATGTCAGGACGTGAATGCATCATGTTGCCCTGCGTGTCAAGAGATCATAAGGCTTCTTGAATTTCGTGTCTTTCTGCTTCAAATCTAAAAACAAGATGTTTCCTGAAATGCCTGATTTAGGAAACAGTTCTAGTAGTGTACCCAACTCACACTGGAATTAGAAGATGTTAGCGCCATCTCCCGTTTGATTGCTGGATTGTTTACAAAACGTTTGCGAAATACAATCACATTACTGATCCAGGGTTTTCCTGTTAATGTCAAATATCAAATCACACGCACATGTTGTATTAGGGCACGAAAATCCAATTGATTCTAGAGGTTTATTCGGAATGTATTACTTTTTTTTTTAATGAAGTAATGTCTTTGCATGCGTTCGCTTGTTTGTCCGTCTGTCTGTTTGCTGATAACTCAGTTTTGAACAGATTTAAATGAACTTTTCAGCTAAAGTGGATGAAACAGGGAACAGAATAGCTGTTGGAAGCATCCAGATCACCGGGATAGAGGGTTTCGTTGTTTTTGTTGTTTGTGTGCTGGTTTTTTTTTTTGTTTATTTTTTAAAAGGATTCTGTACCATTGGTAGGGTCCATCTTGAACGATAGATGGCGCGTTTGCTTTTGCGACCCATAGTGCCATTGGGCTAAATGCACTGGTGGCCAGAAAGTATGGCGGAGGCAGGGACGGCTGGTCGGCAGTGAGGGAATGTTAATGTGGTGGTCAAGGAATCTAATAATGCAGATGATTATTATGAATGTAGGGCCATGATAGGGTGGAAACCCACAATATGGGTGGAAATGAGCTGCTAATGGTGGTGGTATGCGCTCTCGGATCGGGTTTTTTTTTTTTCTTCTTCTTCTTCTTTTTAGTTTTATGGTTTATTGACGGTTTGGTGCGAATTCACGATTTAATGGTTAAATGGTTATTGATTTCTGACAACAGCAACCATAACAAGTGCTTCCAACATTACAAATTGCCGAGAAGACTCTGTGCAATTTCGGACATCCACTACAAGCAACCAGTGGCTGCCAGGTGTCTATGATCGGTGTTCGTGATTTCAACTTTTTCTTCACACAAGAGTGGTCCTCCAAGCTGTCAAATATTTTGAGCTTGGTGTCTAAATCAGATGCAGATTAGCTGCATCATTGTTCGATCTGAGGTGTCTTGCTACAAAAAGCAAACAAACAAACAAACACAAAAAACAGGTGCTGAAGAGGTTCATTCTAGAAGTTGTCTGTGGATCATTGTGCTCTGATGACGCACATAGAGAACCGCCGAAAGGCTATCGTCAACATTCCGAAGCATCTTTATACAAGATGTTCGGCCTGACAATCAGCTTCCTGAAGACAGAAGTCCTTGCTCAGCCCGCACCAAGCAGTGCAACAGCTTCAAATATTCGGGCAGTACAATCTCAAACGATGGTGCTATGGACAACGAAATGGTATCAAGGATACAATGGGACAGCCTATAGCCTGGCCTAAAAGCCTGGTACTCGGCTACCTATGAAAGTCTTACAGCACAAGAACGTTCACCTGTCAACCACACTTAAGGTGTACAACTCAGTAGTCCTCTCATCGCTGCTATTCGGCTGCAAAACATGGGCATTGTGCAGCAGACATACAGATTATTATCATAAACCTAGAACAGTAGCCATCATGCATTATATGCCGGCAAGATCGCACGACAAATCAAGATGTTCTGGACAGAGCCAGGAGAAGAGGCATCGAAGCCCATTAATATTCCGAGATCAGCTTCAGTCGTCTGGCCACGTCATCTGCATGGAAGACTCGATCCCTCGATAGCTCTGTTACAGCGAGCTTACACATGGTAGTCGAAGGCAAGGCCTTCCAAAGAAGCGGTTTACGGACAAGCTCAAACTCAAGGGTTTCCTCAAATGGGCGGATCTTCAGCTCCGTGAACCCCAGACTGCTGTGTTACTGATAGAAATCACTGACGGTCCCAGTCAACGAAGGCAGAAAATTCCTTTGAAGATAACCGCCGCCAACACCTTGTAGCTGCTCCGGAGAGATATCAATGCTTTAAGCTGTAACTACCTGTGTTCCACCAAGTGAAATTCATGTCCTGCCTGCAATCGCATGTGGCCTACGAAGCCATATGCGGACACATCAACGAGGGCAAAACTTATTAGCCTTTCGCGGACCTTGAGAGAAAACCAAGATGAGCCGTGATAACGGCTGTAAAGCATCGAAACTCTAATTTGGTAAGTTTTCTTTCAGACGACGTAAAAGGTTAAATTTTGTAACCTAAAACAAGCGCATCAGAGTTCCCACTCTTCATACAACCTGGATTATATATCAAAAAAGTCAAGAGATTGGTACAAATCTTTCCTTAGAAATAAGTTGATAAGGGCGACATGGTAAAAGAGAAAAATCATGTAAACAAAACAACAACAATATTTCTTTGTGAAGAAGAGGAAAACATTATTATCAGAGTGCTTATCCCCTCCCCCATCCATTCGCAATAAATTATGCACGAGGCAAAAAATCAGAGTTAGAGTACATATACAGTGTACTCGGTTATTTGGTTAATAGACCTCCATTCAAATATTGAAATCCAGCTGGATATCACAATAATGAACCCGACAACATGGCTTAGATGGATTAGTAGATATAAGTAGTAGTAGATAATATAAGTAGTGTCGCTACAAAACAAATCCGCCCTTAACCACTTAACCAGAAAAAAAAAAAGATCACTTGCTAGCATTTTCCCCAGCTTTACAACCGCCAGCACCATTTATCGACCTATAAATTTGTAATAGCCTTTATTAGACTTCCATCAATACATAATCATTGCCTATTAACAGTCATAGGCATCCACTCTAGTGTATCTTATTCTACGGTATAGATTTTTTTTTTTTTGCCTATTTTGATGTAGATTGTGGGAATGCAGAGGCACATGTAGATCAAACTTACCATTGGTTGCGGATGTAACGGAACACAGTGAAATCACTAGGAGTGTTAGCAATTCCATGCTGTCTGTTAGCGCAGACTTGCCCTAGACGAATGAAGTTGACAAAATTATTTTTGGTTTATACCAGGCTTCGATCTCAATATAAAGAGACACGGATTTCCACATCATATCATTTGAGCGTACAAAATTCCATGTTGAGACGTCCTCCTGGTTGCTGTGCGCATGCGTCCCTGTTTTGTTTTGTCTTCATCGGCGTCCCTATTTGACGTGCATTCCGCATGCGCAAACTTTACCGAGAGGTATCATCATCCGGTAACTCTGCATGCATCTAATCTTTGTAATCTTCGAACGCATGTTTTTGTGGCTATGGAGATTCAAAACATCGAAGCGAAGTATCTATATTGTTTCCTTTTTATGCAATTGTATTTCGACGTTTATTCCAAACAATGCCCCTACAGGGTTCGTAGTGACAGTAATTGTGCATTCTTTTGACTTCATCACAGAATTCGTGCCACCATTCATTTTGTTTTTGTTTTATGTACGATGTTTACAGTTCTTGTCTGGGAAATTAATGCTGATCATGATATGAGAGATGAGAATCAGGTTTTAGTATCGTATGAAATGGATTATACTAAAAATATTTGGAGTAACTTATGATAATCATTTAAGTTGAAATTCCTATAGCTAATATATCTTCACAATTACCTAATGAAATACGAATATTGTGCAGGGAGAAATATCTAGTTGCCTCGAAAATATATTTGGACGCTTGATAATACTTTGCTGTTCCTTGTCTGATATACTACTGTCTCATGAAATTATGAAGAAATCGTGACAAAACCAAACTGAAACTGAACAGATTTTTTTTTTGTTGTTGCAAAAATGATATTGGTGAAATAATGACTTGTAAAGTGATGCCATGCAGAGATTAAATCAAATCAAATCAAATTGAAAGAAGGCTGTGAGAATTTGTGCGAATTCCATCTTATACTGATCTCTTATTGAATTCGTATAGCTAATATATCTTCACAATTACCTAATGAAATACGAATATTGTGCAGGGGAAAATATCTATTGCCTCGGAAATATATTTGGGTGCTTGATAATACTTTGCTGTTTCTTGTCTAATATGCTACAATCTCATGAAATTATGGAGAAATCGTGACAAAACCAAACTGAACACATTTTTCTGTTTTTTGTTTTTTTTTTTTGCAAAATGATATTGGTGAAATAATGACTTGTAAAGTGATGCCATGCAGAGATTAAATCAAATCAAATCAAATTGAAAGAAGACTGTGAGAATTTGTACGAATTCCATCTTGTACTGATCTCTTATTTCATCAGTTAAAAGTTCTCAAATTGCATGATATCAATGCGTTTTCAAACAGCAACATTTATATCATACAAAGTATATGAAAAAATGAAACTTTACCTATGTGTGTGTGAGTGTGTGTGTGTGCGTTTGTATCTTTACTGCTTCAGTTTTTCTTCATTTATTCATTTGATATTTAAGAAAGAGTTTCAGACATTAATCGCAAAAAATAAGTCTAGAGAATCTGAAACAAATTACAAAATCAGAGCCCTGCGATATGATTTTTTCAGTGAAATCAACCAAAAAGGTGTTTGTTATAATCACTATAACCTGATAAAGAGCAGTAATAGAGAAAAATATGCGCAAAGATAATTTCTAACATGGGAAGTGGTATTCAAAACTTTGGATTCGTTACAAAATTCATTAACAGAAAACAGATATTCAGTCCAACGTGGAAGGAAAATAGGAAACTAGGGGTTGACTAATGAGAAGTAGAAAGGCATTAGGGGAAAACATAACTATCACATCATGCCGAATAGCGCGGGGCTATCATTTCCTATTTCAGATCGGAAGTAGAGATACCTTTCACGTGTTCAGATACCAACAGAAATCATGGGAAATCCCCCAGCTCTTTAGAATGGTAGCGTTGATAGCGAAGCGGAAAAAGAAAAATCTAACGCTGTGCTTACACCACCATGTTCCCGGCTGCCACGGCAGCCCCGTTTGCCCGAAACGTAATGCGCTGTGTTTAGATGGGATAATCTTCTGTTTTTCCCCTCCGTATTTTAATATTGTTTGTTCCAGCCCTCCCTCCGGTGAACATGTAGCTATCAGACACCGTTCTCACAGCGCAGCATCTGTTCAGGCTAGGCTGCACAATAATTTCCGTCGCGTCCCATTACGGACTGCCTCCAAGTTTTATGCCCTAGTCACACAGTGCTTTGCGATGGGTTACGTCCTCCGCGGATAGATACGAATGAGTGAACGCAGGGGGACGCAGCGTGGACGCAGGCATCCGCAGGGACGTATGTAGACGTAACTGTCCGTAACTCATCCGTAAAGAAACGCAAAATGACGGCGCCAAGCCTGCGAAATTTTAAAATGTTCAAAATTTCGCAGAGGGATTCTACGGATGCAGACTTTCGCAAGTAACCGTAACCAAACGTAATTATCCGTAACTGAACGTAACTATCCGTAGCCTGGACGCAGACCATCCGCAAAAAAATTTACCTCCCTTCCGTTTGCGTTCGTTTACGTCCACCGTAAGTATCCGAAAGTAATCGCAAGTTAACGTATATCAAAACTTTCGTCCGCTTACGTATATTTGCGGACAGTTACGGATGCTGCGGAAGATTACGTCCTTCGACGTTTTCCGTTTTCCACTCGCATTGGAACACAGAGACTCGTGGGAAGCCACACAACTCGTGTTGCTAAGCTGCAGCGCATTTACCTGAAGGAATGCTACAATACAGTCGGAGCAGTGGAGAGGCAGAACCGCATGGTCAAATTATGACATTTCTACCACAAATGGTCATTTTAGGTGGCACCCATATACTCATGACATCGGTTGACCCTTGGTGCTGAACTTTTTTTTTCTTGCACGCTTTGAATGTATATTTTTCGAAAAGGCAATATTTTGATTACGGGAAGGGGTGACAGCATTTCATTCACTTTTCTGGCCGGGAAAGGTGTGTGACAGCGATAACTACATAAAATTCTCTATGTCAATGGTATGTCAAAATTCTCTATGTAGGGGATGGGGTGAGAGCATTTCATTCACTTTTCTGGCCGGGAAAGGTGAGTGACAGCGATAACTATATAAAATTCTCTATGTCCATGTCAAAATTCTCTATGTCAATGATATGTCAAATTTTCCAAACATCCTCTCTTTCTTATTATTTGCGGATGATAATAATGGGTTTTATCTGATTCTGATTCTGATCGATTAACACATGATACTTTAAACTGTGAATTAACGAAGTTACTCCATTGGATAAGAGCGAACAAACTGTCAATAAATTTGCAAAAAAACTGCAAGAAAAAATGCATGGTGTTCAGTAATTCGCTAGAAAATCTACCGAGAAACGTTTTCCTGGAAGACACGGTCATAGACGAAGTCTCTTCCATCAAATTTCTAGGTTTTGATTCTGGACAATAAACTTACCTGCATGGGGTGTGCATATTGATTCTGTTTGTCGTGTTATTTCAAGGAATATAGGTATTATAAACAAAGTTCAATTTTATCTTCCCAAAAATTTACATTTTATGTTATATTCTGCTTTGATACTACCTTACTTAAACTATGGTATACTCGCATGGGGAAACACTTTTTCTAAATATACAGAAAGAATACTATTATTACAGAAAAAAAAAGCTCTTCGTATCATTTGTCACGAATCGTGGAGATGTCATACTTGTAATTCATTTCACGAAAATAATATTTTGAAAATTTGACCTTTATCGTTTGCAATTAGGACAATTCATGTATAAACTCACCAAGCATTCTCTCCCCCTTGTGTTTGATTCCATGTTCTTAAAGAATGAAACTGTTCATGCATATCCAACCCGTCAATCCCATGAATATCATTTGCCTTTGACTAGGACGGTTTTTGCAAAATCTTTATTCTCCTATTCTGGACCAAAATTCTGGAATTCTTTTGATAATAATGTAAAAGAAGCTTTGATTCTTAATAAATTTTCTTTAAAGTTAAAGAATTATTCAAAAACTTCGTATGCAGCAAAATGAATAATTCTTTTTTTTTTTTTTAACTTTTGATTTTCAAAATCGTCTGTGTGTCGGTAACCTCACTACTCTTTGTTTATCAGCGAGCCTGTGCCTCCAGTGCCCTGGTTATGACCCACCATTTCCCTCTCCTCCCCCCTCCCCCCGTCCACCTCGGACTTCCTACCTCCCTTACTATCTTTCTATCCTCTCATCAATCTTTCCTTACAAGAGAGACTCTTTGTGTTTGTTAATGTGAGTTGGTATGTGTGCATGTATGTGTGTATTACTCTGTCTGTCTTCTTTTTTTTTACTACCGTTAAGGGAAATTGTTGTTGTTGTTGTTGTTTGCTATTATATTTTTTTTCTGTATGAGGGGACTGCATTCTACAAGCCCTGTCCCCTCCATTTCCAGCAATATTGTTTATGCATTCACCACAGTGACGTAACAGTTATTTGTATCTCTGTTGATAATTTACCTGTATATCTTTTACAATGTTATTCTGTTCATCGCATTGTGGTGCTGATTTCATGACATCTGTGTGTTTGAGTGTTTCATTGTATTTGTAATTATTTTTTTTTGATGGAAATGAAATAAATCAACTTGAAAAAATGAGAACGAATTTGGTATTTCTCTATAGTCTTACCCACTTTACGCTCCATGGAATGTGTATTACATTTTTTTGTATATATATTGTGCTTGGGTGTGGGAGGGGTGTTTGAATGTCTTGATGTCTTTTTTTTCTGGAAATTTAATAAGCATTACTTTATTATAAAAATCTCCTTAACAAAACCCAATATTAAAGTCATGAATATCGCTGCACAACGACAGCGTAACCACTATTCCATGACTGTAAGTAATAATTTTCTTACTCTAATGTTTAACTTATCGATCTATATTGTATTATATTTGTGGTATAATTATGTTATGTATTCCTTACATTTATGAAGTTTATTCATATATGAGTTGCACAAATAAAATTTAAACCTCAAGTTCAAAATTTCATACATCTTTTATCATTGCAAAGCAAATTAAAGGATTACGATTTTTTCACAAATTGTACGTAATTGAATTTCAGTTTTCCCCAGTCATGCCAGTGCACAATGTAAGACAGTCCACTATGTGATAACCTTGCTGCCATAACACACTGACTCAGCAGGGATCGTCACAGAAAACAATACTGTCCATAATTATCTATAACAATCTGTAACTATCCCTAACTATCCAAAAATATCCGCAACTCTCTGCAAGTGTTCAGAACTATTATGTGCCAATTCGTAAGAATATCCGCAAGTGGACGCAAGTATTCGCATCTGATCGTATTTGTCCGTATCACCCGCACTTTTTCTCGGTATGTTTTGAATAAATTTTCTAGTGACGGCAAAGGATCCGCGGGAGTCCGCAACAGAAATGACTTTTTTGGACGTAACGCCGGACGCAGAGCATTATGTGACTGGGGCTTTATCACGGCCTATCATGTGCTGTCACACTTTGCTGCGTTCATCCCGTTTTATTAGGGCTTAAAAGTTTTATCATAAGCACCGGGACTGCAGTTTAGAAATGCAATTTATTTGACGCGGCAATCACTGCCTATCATGTTTGTCCACCCCGTTCCACTGCATGGTCTCACGTCCTTCCCTTTTTGTCCACGTTGGCCTGATACGTGATTGCCATGGCCGCCGGGAACAAATTGTAAACGCAGCATATAATCATGCATGAATTAAAGAATAACCATGTACTGTGGAGCGAGAGGAATGGGTTGGGGAGGGAGTGGGAGACGTTCTGCAGTTTTGTTTTGTTTTAATTGTTTTGTTTTTTTGAAGGGGGAAGGGAGAGGGTTTTTTTTTAAATTCCCCCCCCCCCCCCCGCTTGGATGATCAGCGCCCCATGTCTATAACGTTCCACCATCCATGATGGGGCACAGACTATACGGCAGACCACATTATGCACTTTTGGAGAAAAGTGATAAAGACAAGTAAAGATTCACAACCCAATCGATTCTTTTTAATCTTTCTTTTACATTGGTAACTTGTAATGTATGCAAAAATATTTATATCAGACATACATACGTGTGTCTGTGTGTGTGTGTGTGTGTGTGGGTGTGGGTGTGGGTGTGGGTGTATGTTTATGTGGGTATGTATTTAGGCATGTATTATGAAATCATGAGACTACAATAAAATGTTTTAAAGCACTAAATCACAAAGTGTGAACTCGGATGCTTTCTGTTACCACTTGTGACATGAGCCATGCAGTATTATCTATTGATTTGATGCTTATCATAATGAACGTAAGGCAAGAAGATGCAACCTGAGTCTTGGTGCAGCGATTAATTGATTAGTTGAAATCTGAACGTATATGCTGTCTAGAACATGCATTTCATAATTATTGAAAACAACAAATCAACGAAAGACGATGCAGCATGGTGTACAGACAGTGCACTCTTTTCTTTTCTTTTTTTAATCAGATAACAGCACATCAAAATCATAAATCGGTAAGGACCACAGTCTGCATTTTGGTAGTTTGTATTGTTGCACTCGAGGAAATGGCCTCGCAGAGCTAAATGGAAGGTTACAATGATGTGATTCGATGCCATTATATGACATTAAAGATGCCTTTTCCGTGGCAGGACCTATCAGGAAGCAACCCTCATTGCCAAGCCGTATTAAGGGTAGGTAACTATAACACAAGGCGATATACCCAAACCGATTTCAATTTCCTCTCCAAACCCACAGGTTCCACAATATGAATGGCATATTTACTTCAACTGATGTTCATTTTTTCGAAGGTTCGGTATTTAATAATCCGAAATGAAACAAGGTTCCTTATTCCGTATACCTTAGGACGTTCGTTAATCCTATAGATTAAAAGGATTCGTCATTTCGAAAGTTCGTTAATAATAGAATAAAGAAAAGCTTCCCTTAATCCGAAGGTTTGTTAATCCTTAGTTGGAAAGAAGGTACATTATTATAATCAAACCATTCAGATTTAAAAATCTTATTCTTCCGGATCAATGAAATTGAACTAATTGAAAAATTATCCCACATCGACTGAAATGTGCACCAAATTAGTGTCTTTCGTGTTTTTTTATCATCAGTTATTATGGCTACTACTAAACATTGATTAATTCCGTGTTTACATGACTTCCGTCAATGTTGGGCAATTTTTCAATCAGTTGCAAAGAAAAAAAAAAGAACTCGACGCAAGAAGTTCACTAATATGAGTAATGATATGCAGCACTCGTTGCATGGTAAGGATTGGAACCAGCACTGGGTGTCGGGAGGAGGCTCGGTAGTCTAGTGGATAAGACACTTTGTCCGGTGATCAGGAGTATCATGTGTCCATAATTTTTCATCGTGGCTACTACTAAACCGAGATTAATTTGGTGCTTACTAACGTCGATGTATAGTTAGGGCAATTTGTCAATCAGTTGCAATCTGTAACCATTTATTTCATCTAGCAATCACGTACATTTTGCATTCAATATTAAAGCATAAGCTGAACAACTTTACCCCAATAAAACTAAAACATTATGATTCAGCAATGATCGAGAGAGTGGAATGGGAATAAGTCCTTTGTTCTCTTCGGTTTGATGTCACATCAGCACCTGATCCAGAGGGGGCGCCCAAATTAACTTAGACATTATAGTGTATCATCATGAAAGGCAACTTTACTATTTCCTGACGAGATTGCTAATTTTCACTGGCACAAATATTGTAAAATGTTGAAAATACATGCAGGGAAACGTACAGATTTACAAACCAAGCACTGAAATGTTTTTGTCATGTGCATGGTTTTAAATACTTTTGTTTTTCTTAAAACTGATCAGCATAATTTGCCTCCGAAATGGCAGGGTTCAAGAGACACCCATATCCTCTTGCTGTTGCTTTTATTTCAAGGGAAAATATTATTAGTACTCCTTCAAGCAAGCACATGATATAACATAATACGGTGAAATGCTAGCAAATGTATGAACAGTTAAATTCGTACGTTCAAATATGTAATAAAAACTCCAAGTAAAACGTACATTTAGCTTTAGTGAACATCAAGTAATCTTAGAAGAATTTTTTTCTATATATCTAATTGATAATTCCTTCTAATTCAAAGAAGTATATTCACATTGACTGTCCAAAGACAATCAAAATTCACTTAGTTTGCAACTTAAGGTATAGGCTGTATGTTCACTGATGCTGTATGTCAACTGATGCTGTACACTACAAAGATTTATTTTTGTAGTTTTTTCACTCTCTTTTTCGCTTCCTATGCTTGTACTATGTTTCTATATCTGTGACAAAAGGGGAAAGAATTTGTACTAATATGAAGCTTTTTGATCCATTTTTTTTTCTTGGGGAGCATGAGGAAGTTTAAATGAGCGTGACATCAACATGAACATGAGTGTATGTATTATAACGTCGAAATCTGCACAACACTTTCACAGTCCGAGTCAAGGATTGTTGCCTCAAAAAAAAAAAAAAAAAAAGTTGCCCCATGAAGACGACTTCCTGCTGTCAGCTGTAATTTCACCTTTTCGGGTGATTAATGGCTGCATGGGATAATGATGTTTTACTTTATAAGACTGCATTTTGAACGTATGTATTGATTTCATGTCACGGTTCGAGTCGTTTGATATTTTCTTCCTGGTACAGGTTTCACCAGATCAGACTGTCTATTTGTTTCAAAACTTGTTAGTTACTGCATTGCAGTGCCAAGCTAAAGTGTTTCCTAGTGGGATGGCCTAATTCTAATCTCGAATGAGAATTTCCTTTTGAACCGGTCCCAACAACATCAAGCCTTATATCAGTTACCAATCATGGAAGGTTAGGCTTTTTATTTCATGTATTATCATAATGCTGCTTTGTTATTTTGCCAAATGCCCCATAAAATAGATTTTAGAAGGGAAGAAAAAAAGCAATGATGTTCTTGAAGAGATGTATATACCGTATATTGTATTTCTTCTTTCACTTTGTCGTTATGTTTTTGGTACACCAACGCCTTATTGTGTTATCCTTTTCCCTTATAGATACCCCAGAAGAAAACAACAACAATCTTTTCAAATTATTGCACCCCACCTTCAATTTTCCGAATCTGACATGATACGTAAAATCTGAATAATTCAATCACCAATGTGCTTCGATGCGATAGATGCGGGGATAGTAGGTTTGGAGAGTCAAGATCAATACCCAGAAATTCGAAGGAGACATTACATGTTTGGTAAAGCACACTGACACACTCATTACGCAACTAAACCACAGTGGTGATTTTTTTTTTCTTATCTTTTTATACCTCTAACGTCTAGGCACATGAACAAGCAAAAACTCATGCACACACAGACACACAGTGAACAAGCAGTGAGAGAAAGTGGAAATGGTGTCAGACTATTGAGACACATCTTCGACATTTCGAAAAATGAATATAGATACCCTATAGAGCAATTAACATAATGATAGCCCATGCAAAATGATTTCGGACAAGGATTTCCTTCTTCATGTTAAATTCATTGTCATTTGATTTGTCATCACATCATTTTGTTTTTATTCTTTAATATATTCTTTTGGCATTATGTATTAGGAAACACATAGTTTTAGGAAAATTCCTATAATTTTGACACCGAACCGTACGTGTAAACTGTTTGAGCTGAAATTCGGAACATACGATTCAGAACAAAGTATTTTTTCATCTTATTTAAAGTTATGAATGCCTTGCAAATCGTACACTTTGGAATATTGGGGCTATGTAATCATTATGGTTATGAATACAATCATGTTCTCTTAAGATGTACCCTTCAAAAATGCAGTATCAATCTTGTGATTCGTGATCCGGCCTTCCGTTTCGGCCAGTCGATAAGTTCCGCCGGAACTTATCGGCGGACTTTGGCCAGTATATCGGATCCCCCGGATCCAATCGGCGGGATTTTTGCCTCACCGCCGATAAGATCCCCCACCGCCGATTCGATCCGGGTCTCTACCGTACAATGTATACAAAGTGGTAATGGGGAAACACCCCTTCAGTAAAATGTACTCTTCCAGTCTCCCTCTACAGCCAATGAACTTCTCCAAATCTCTCTGACCAGCCAACCGAACGAAGTTGCCAAATTGAAACCCGGATTACAAAGCGATTCCTTTTTTTTTTCCTCCCTTATCTCTTTCGTCGTCATGGTGGCCATGGTACAGTCACAGAACTCTGCTCTGTAGAGTTCTGCACGACATGACGTTGTTGGTCATGCCAACCTCTCTCTGATTTGAATCATTTTGAACAAAATAACCGAATGAGTTAGTGTAATTGGGATGTTCGGCATGCTTCATGTTAGCTACTGTAATACAAGGAGCTTTATATTAAACATACGTATGAGCTCAAATAGTCCACTTTCATTTTAATGTCTATTTTCAGAAGATTTTGTTAACTTTACACCAAAGTGAGTAGCAACATCTTAAAACCATATATCTCCTCTTCAAAATGATATTTATGCATACACGGTCATGGGTGGCTAAGTAATCATTCTTTTTAAACAATGGGTAAATTGGACTTGGGACCAAGTTTAGACAATGCAAGAATCAATGCACCTTATCAGAAATTAACTTAACAAATGGAATAATGAAATTAATAATCACAACTTACCATTGTTTTTTTTTTCGGATAACTCTTTTTAACATTACATCCCATGCCCCTCAACATGGCCACCATTCCTTCCCACACAGAGATTAGCTCTTTTCTCCATCTCACGCACAGCCCTACGTATCATTGGGGCTTGATGGCGTAGAGCTTCAAATTCATCAGTGATTCTTTGTCTCAGATTTGCAATGTCAGGTTGAGGGGTAATGAACACTTTGCTCTTGAGATAACCCCAAAGAAAAAAAAAATCGCAAGAAGTCAGATCCAGAGATTCTGGTGGCCAATCCACATCATGATACAAGGCAATCACCCGATTTCCAAATACCTCAGCCAATCTGTTTCTTACTGCAACTAGTGGATGGGCTGGTGCGCCATCCTGTGCCCACCATAGGCGTCTGAACACACCCCTTTGTTGCACAGGAAAATTTTCCATTAATTCAGGAATCACAAATTCATTTAAAATTTGTAAGCATCCATTTTCGTTGCGGTTGTTTTCAAAAAAGAAGGGCCCTATGTCTCACCAGTCTGAACATTCAAAAAAAAAGTGAATTGAAAAGGATTTATGCTGGTCTCACTAACTGAAACTTGGTCCCAAGTCCAATTTGACCCATTGTCCAAAAAGAATGATTACTCAGCCATCCATGACCGTGTAAGAATAAATAAGATGTAATTGGAAAGAGGAGATGTATGCCTTTATGATGTTGCTACTACTAAATACCATCTTCACAAATTCGAAATTAAATCTTTTTACTTTTTTTTTATACGCACTGTAGCTACATCTCAGCAATTTGAAGCTAATTTGTGTAAAATGAACTCTGAATTCCTACAAGAATTGAAATCTCTTTAGTATTGCAGGTTTCTCACTATTTTGTTTGTTCTGAACAATATCTTATAGTAAAAAATCTTGAAAGCCTTCCCTTCTCATGATAGGGACTGCGGCCCCCAAAAAAGATCTTCTGTTAAAAGGGGATGGCTAGTAACAGATCATTGGGAATCAGTGGGAATGCTAGGGGATGATTGTTCCAATCCTTGGGGAATTCATTTAAGAGTACATTTTCTGTTCTGTGAAAATTATTTGCTTCATAATGGTCTCATATTCCAGTAATGAGCAGTTTAATGTTTCCGGGTTAGCATGCCTGTACAGTGACGGGGAATTAAACAGCACATTACTTGAATATGAGACCGTTCTGAAGCAAATAATTTTCATACAACAATAGATATATTAATGTACTCTTTAATGAATCCCACTAGAATTGGAACAATCATCCCCGAGCATCCCCACTGATTCCCATTGATCAGTTAGTAGCCCTCCCCTTGAAAGAAATTAGAGTGCATGCAAAATATGGGGTATCACAAACTCACGTAAATTTTTGACTCCAAGTGATAACTAACTTGAATATCCAAACAGTGCACCTATGTCCGAAATCTGGTGTTCAAAAAAAAAGTTACATTTTCTCTTCGTAAACATTTAGTTTCATTTATACATGTACATACATTTTTAATGGAAAGACATAGTACATGCACATGTAAAAGGTGTGAAGCCAATAGTGGCGATGGGATAGACAGAAATTAAAAGAGATAAGAAAATGAAAAACAGCTATAGTAAACTACATGTAACATGAATTTGACAGGAAACAAAAAGAAATATTGCTTAATGTACCGGAAAAATGGAATCTTTATAAATAAAAAGTAAAAAGGGTAAAAGCGGTAGGCTAATAGAGAGAAAAAAAAAAGAATTAAAAATAAAAAATAAAGAAGAGATTGAGAGTGCGAAGGAGAAAAATGAGAAAAGTAAACAAAGGAAAATGTTATTCATCTCGAGTTATAATGGCTTTAAATCAACAGCTTTAAATAAAGAAATTTTAATCCATATTGTCTCATTATGGCATACGGGAGAAGGCCTTTGAGTGGTTCAGGAGAACCGAAAAACAATATTCTCTGAACGAGAATAACTCAAGTTTCAATTATTAAATGTGGCGTCCCTCAGGGTAATATAAATTAGGTCATTTACTTTTTATAGTTTATATCAATGACTTCTGCAAATCATCTGACATATTCTCATTTATGCATTTTGATGATGATTCAAATGTTTTCTTTTCTCATCAAAACCCAGTTACTCTCGTATACAGACACCGTCAACTCTGATTTGAGAAAAAAAGTAACTCAGTGTATAAGATCTTCATAAAACCTTCAGAAAATTAAGTATACACTTTTTAGTAAATCCTTATAAATATTAAGCACAGATATTATTTTGATGATACTCGATTAGATCATGTATCCTATGTAACATTTCTTGGTATCACAGTAGATGAAAAACTTTCATGGAGGCCTCATGTTATTAAAATAAGTAATATGATTACGCGTAATATTGGTATCACATTCCAACGTCTTCTTTGTTAACATTGTATTTTCTTTGATATTACCTTATCTCAAATACGAAATTTTAGCATGGGGCAGCGCCCATCAAATTTTATTAGATAGATTATTATTGCAAAAAAAGTAGGCCCTACTTCGTATTATCTGGGGGGTTTCGGCACTCAGATTCATTATTCATCAAAAATATAAGATTTAAAAAATTAAAGATTTGTTTCTTTTTCAACTGGGTCAATTCAACTTCATCTACAACACAAATGTTCTCCCCAGTAGTTTTAATTCAATGTTTCCATGAAATCAATGGTTTCATGATTATCCTACTAGGCGGTCTGAGTTTCATCTACCCCTTTTGAGAACCTTTAGCTCAGAATACATTTATATACACCGGCTCTAAATTTTGAAATTCCTTAAGTTCTGAAAAAAAAAAATCTCCATCATTATACTCTTCAAGCGTTATTTATTTTTTTTTTTTAATTCTGGCTGAGATTTTTATTTTTCATTATCTATATAGGTTACAGCAAATAAAGATTCATCATCAGTAACACCCTAACGCAATGAAAAAATCACATTATAAAGTAATGAAATCAGGCATTTCATTTCCATAATTTTTCCACAGCTGCATGCAGTCACCAGCTGCTGTCCAAAATACATCCTCAATCATCAGGCAATAATATTGAGCAAACTGAGGCTGGATAGAACACTGATGGTTCTTTTCTACAATTCCTTTATCCAATCTATTGTCATGTATAACTTGATTTGTTTTTATGGCAATCTTACACAAAAGGACAAGGCTAGAATCGATAGACCACGAAAGTGGCAAAAGATCATTGGGTTGGAATTGCCAGTGGTACAGGATTTACACGTGGAAAGAATGATGGTCAAAGTAAACAAGATAATGACCGATTTAACACACCGTATGTACGGTTACTATTGCCTGAACAGATCAGGTATCAGACTCTGTCCTCCTCGCACAAAGCGTACCCGTTTTAGAAGTGCTTTTGTCCCGGATTCCATTCACACGTATAATGCCAGAGTAATTAGATACCGGTAAGTTGTTATGATTTGTTTTTGGTGTATTTATTATTATTATTATTATCATACTCCCGCATATCCAAGAGTATAAGAAGGTATACAGGAATTGTGTGTGATTGGTCGGGCGGTCGGTCGGTCGCAAAGTTTACGTCGCGAACTTTTCTACAGCTCTGAATTAATTCTGATGAAATCTGGGGTATATGGTGATATCGAGTGATTATCTTTATAAATTGAAGTAATTGAGTTCAAATTTGGTGATGATGAAAGTGAGGTGTAGCAGTAGGATATATGTTTCTCGTGTGTGTGTGTGTTATGGTAATTGTATTTTTTTTTTTGTGGAGTGAATCCCACAGTATTTAAGTTATGTAATTTTAAATTTGGAATATGTAATGATATAAAGGTGTACATGCAAGACACATTTGGTGTTATTTTGATAAGGCGGTGCCATGGTAATTATAATATAATATATTGGAATTTTTTGGAGGGAATTATACAAATATATTGGGATATGTGGTGATAAAATTGTTTGGTGTATAATGATGATGTATGAAAGGATATCATCAAATATATTTATGAGTGGAATAATTGTATGAAAGTGATATACAGCTGTATATATTAGTATTTTTATATACATGTAGTTGTAAATGTCGGGTTAATGTATTATGTTATTATGGTGCATACGTTACTGTATGTTAATGTGAGTGAGTTTCATTTTGTACGCTATGACATGTCTGATTGTGGTGTACCTGTGATGTATTGAATGTTTATTTTGTTGCGATATCCAATGTATAAAGAATTTCCAGAGTGGACAATTTAAGTAATCAATCAATAAATCTCCTCTTCCGTTTATTCTGTTCAGCGTGTAGGCATTCTCTCTCTCTCTCTCTCTCTCTCTCTTTCTCTCCTTCTTCCTTTGATTTTGTTTTTGCTCTAATCCTTTCATTCGTATATTCCCCTCAGTTTAGTCATGTCATGTTGTTGTGTCTCTGTTGTTTGTTTCATTTTGTCTTTTTTTTTGCATTATGCATTACGTACTTGTAATTATAATAAGTATTTCTGAAGATATTTCAGAGTGGTCGAAAATCTACAAGCAATGCTTTTTAGTGGACCCTCTTAGTTCTCATTTTTACCCTGCAAACATAACTTTGTAATTCCAGTATGTGTGCATATCTTTATTAGTTTGTTAATTACCACTGAATGTCATACTTTGTAATGTATATTTGCTTATGATTGCATTTTTGATTTACTTTATGTTATGTTTTTGTAAGAGTGCTGGTAGTATATGTGAAGAATACTGTTCCATTCCTTCTTTGCACATGACCGAACAGAGTCGGGGACGGAGTAAGATTGATCCCTCAACTCCAGAAGCATAAGATATATAGGGACATGGATAGAAGTTAAGAGATTAGTAGGAGAGGGTCTATGATGTGGGGATTATAGGTTCATTGAACAGTACTGTGTAAGGGACTGGTGGTGGGAATTGTAAACACAGTTAGTCTGAATTTACTTAAACTTGATTGAGGACAAAGGGAAGGATTAACTATTGAGTAGAGATTAACCAAAGTAATAACAAAGATGGTTGGGTTCTGAATGGAAGTTTCATTGGAGGTTTGATGGTCTTGTTAATAAAAGGACATGAGACTATAAAGCTGGGAAGTGTACATAGGGTTTTGGATTGGACTGGTCGTATATTTAGACAGTATAATTGGGGCAGGAAATGGGGATAAATTCTTAACTTGGTCAGTCAAGAGACACTTATAAATTACATGAGGTTAGTTCTGTTCTAAGGTATAAACTCCCTATTTCTCCATCTTACATTCGTCCAATCTTTCAAAAAGAAACGTCCTCGTTTCATAATTATATACTGCAATATCTAAAGACTTCAAACGATTGACAAATGAAAACATTCTAATACATTTACGGAGAGAAAAAAAAATATAAGAAAACACTGTTGACATGTAAACATAATATAAATAATTGCTACACAAAACATAATCAAATTGAGTAGCATATTAATAATTAACAAATTAGTGAAATGATTAAAAAGAAGATTGATGTGTACATATGTTTCAGATGAGGTATAAAAAAAAATCACCAAAGACACCTATTTTCCAGGGGACATAACATCATTGTCTTGAGAGGTGTGGGAAAAACAGCATGGCCTACACATATCATAGTAACCAATACATACCGAGGTAACAATATACATTAAATTTAGAATGGAAATAGAAGGGATAGGAAAATAAGAGATCATCATAGTAATCCACAAACTGTATGTGAAACTCAAAGAACAATCAGAGATCCAAGAATTGACAAAAAATATCTTACCATATGTTAAAAAAACACTTAACATAAATGACAAAACTACAAACTAGAAGAATACACTGATTGCATACATCTAGTCTTGTGCACAGCAAATATGTTGAAAAATGAACAGTATAATAAAAAAACACTTAAGAAGAGGAACAGACAGAGGAGAAAGGAGAATGAAGCAATTAGATTAAATGACCTAAATTATACAGAGTTGGTGTCTTGAAATGCACCATGAAAGGAACTTGTAACTAATGATGTTGATGAACAACATGTAAAAAGATATCTGGCATCAAGAGTAATTCAAATTGTGTAGATAATAATATTATGTATAAGAGAAAGTTGGGCAAACAACAGGAAATTTATATGTGGTGGAAAATAATGTGCATATATATCTAGACTGCAACAAGTTTACTAATGGTACAATTTTTTCTTTAGTCCATACAAAAGCAATTCAATTCAATTCAATTCATTTTATTTCCATACTTCTCATTTGTGGACATTATAACAGAAATCAAACAAGTTCTTTCACCTTGTAAACAATGTGCAAAACACAACAATATACATGGTGATAACACAGTAATTATATGAAATAACTGGTCAAATTCGAAATCGAGATGGGGTTGATCAAAGAAAAGTATGGCGGGACCTACATGAAAGCAAGCTTGTTTGGCTGTAAGCACCGAGTAATCAGTGTTTGTGAAAAAGAAACGGAGAACGGATAGTTGATAAGACCAGATGATGTAAGAGTGCCAAATAAGAAAAAAACAAAAACAAAACTAAAATTTGAACTATTACTGTGACCGAGATATCATTGGTTTCAGGAGGACAACATGAGTTGCATAACCATAAAGCCTACTTAGGTATATACATAATGTACACTATAAACTGTTGTTGCATTAATGCTATCGCCAGGATATTATCAGTAAGACACAAGAAGTAACATGTACAGCTATCAAGCCATTTGGTGTCCGCCGTCAAGCTCTGTATAGAAGGCTAGAGAGAGAAAGAGGGAAAGAGGAGGAGAGGGAAGCGAAGTAGAATGTGGAATTGATAATGATGAATTCGGAGAGCCTGACAGCAAGACCTTAAAATGGAATCTGCAGCGTGTTGACAACAATGTTTGATCGGACAATAACATACCACAATATTACATACGACATTACAATTATTCCGTTTCTGCAAGATATGCACTCAATAAAGACTCTTTTAATTTGCGTTTAAAGGAATATAAAGACAAGCAGCTTGTTATTTCGGGGGAGAGGTCATTCCAATATCTAGGGCCCGTATACATTATCGTTTTTTTTAGCGAAAATTGTTCGAGTACGTGATCAGAAAAACAACATTTCTCACAAAAAAAAATCAAATGTTACAACCATACTTAACTAAGAAATTTATGCCAAAAAGTAAAAACACTTATTAATCATGTTAAAAAGAATTCTTTCAGAAATGAAACACAATACACATGCTAACAATGAAAAATCTAAATACCAAATAATGCTACAAATTTACATCAAAAGTTAAACCGACATTATTGTTGAGCAAGAAACAGAAATCGGGATATAAAACGGTCAAGAAAGGGGCAATTGAACGTGACAGAGAGTGAGAAGGAAAAAAGGGAAAGTATGGACAATGCAGAAAAATGAATGAACAGCCAGCCATGTGGGACGGGGAGGAGTGCGCAAAATATCATTGAAGGTACAAAAAGAATGTATAAAATCTAGATGACATTAAAAACAAAGTTTCACTACTAAGAAATAGGAATTCAAGTGCCCAGGAAGCGGAAGGGATAAGGAGACTTGCCATAAATGCTCGATTATGCGTAAATAATTAATGAGAATTCTGAAATTTGAAATTTGGAAGTAAAAGAAAAAAAAAAGGCTTCATTACATCCTGTCACAAAAAAAAAAAATGAGATCATAAATTAAGATGGATCATAATCATTTGGGGGATTAGGAAGCTGATTGCCGTGTGTCCGAACACTATCGGCATGAATCACAGCGTGTGGATCGTAAAAGAGGTGATGAGGCAATGGACATGTGAGAGGGGACCACAGAGTCCCAATTCGTGAAGTGGCTGGGCGACGGCTGAGGATAGTGAGAATGGGGCAGAGATGGAGGAAGGGGCTGAAATGTGTGGGTTTGCGAGGAAACAGTGCAGTGAGCTTGAAGAGGGGGTTGGTAGTCGGGCAAATCAGGAGGAGAAGAGGTGGAGAAAGGGGTGGAACTGTCCGAATCAGTCCCAGTGGAAGATGATGTAGGGGCGGCGGAGTCAGAGGCAAGGGGAGGAATGTCGCAGTCAATAGAAAGAGGGGAAAGTGGGCTAGAGATGGGAAGAGTGCACTTTAGAGATCGGATTGGAGTTGGGGGAGATGGGGATGAGGGGTGGGAAATCACTGCACATGTTTGTGGTAGTGAGGGAGGCGGGAAAACTGAGGTGCGATATGAATTACAGGCCTCACAGTGAGAGCAGAGGTCCGCAATGTCTTTGCGCATCCCATGCCAGTAGCAGAGCCCTTCGATAAGCTCAATTGTCTTGGCTGTACCGAAGTGAAGAGCTGACATGGAAGTATGCATGACAGACAGGACAGTAGGGATCACCGAATAGGGAATGACAACCTGTTCTATCATTATTCCAGACGATACAACAATCCATCACGAATTATGAAACGCTCAAACTGATGCCGGAACTTGAACAAGCATTCCTCGTAATGAGGGATGGCCGATTTTGGGGGTACATATCCAGAACGGATCCAGGCAGTGACCTGCCGGATGATTAGATTCTGGTGCTGAGCCTGATGAAGGCGTACACCGTGTTCTAACAGAGCACTAAAAAAAGAGGACAGGTTAGTAGGAGGTGCGGGAGGAGATGAAATTGACGATGAATTGGCACATGCTGATGCCGATGACGGAAGTGAAGCTACTTCAATCGGTATAGCTGGTGATGGAGATGAGGGAGGGGATGGGTTATGACCTCTGTCCATTTTTGAAGGGAAAGATGAAGATACAGGTAAATCGTCATGGCCACCTTTGTAATGACCACCAGGAGAAGGAGGCGAGGGTGGAGAAGAAAGCTTTCTCACACCGGGGGTATCATGTGGAGGTGGGGGTGGAAAATGAAGTCTGGTAGAGGTTGGTTGGGGTGACCGAGGAGGGAATGAATCATCCCGAGAATATGATGTGTCATAAAATGATGGGGTACGAGGGCGATGGGAATGCTCACGATCTCGGGATATGCATGAGACTGAGAGCCAGTGGTTCCAGATAAAACCCCAGGAGAGGGTGTATTAGGGCCATATCGATAATGACTTGAATCATCATAACGATGATCGTGACCATACCGACTGGTTGAAGAGATGGAGTGGTTAGAGTAATTAGAGTAATGATCAGGGGAAGGAGAACGCGAGTGATAGCGTTGATGTCGGGAATAGGAAGAACTATAGTCATGAGAAGGAGAACGAGGGCGATAGTGTGAACGAGAATGGGAGTAGGATGAATGGCGCTCCGGGGAGGGAGAACGGGAGTGATAGGGGGAGCGATAGGAATGATAGGAGGGTGAATGAGGTCGAAAACTGTGAGATCGATCTCGAGAGTAATTATGATCCCGGGAAGAATACATTGTGTTGAAAAAAAAAGTATGTGGAAAAGAAGGAATATCAATGTACAGAATTAATATAACCAAATGTCTAGAGTAACAATGAGGGGAAAAACAGTCAACTAAAGATAAGAACACCAACTACAAATAAGATGGCAAAAAATATCTAAACGTTATTTACACAATGGTAACACAAAAATGTCAATCAGGCCACGTTACCTCAAGGAATTCAAGAGGAAAAAAATGTTACAATTATTAAGTGTATCTACAACACAGTGTGTTGTGTAAATAAATTGATTTAAGGAATCAACATAATATGGTTCAAGAAAATTCCAATGCAATTTGAATGTAAACGAGGGGGTGGGAATGATAGTGTTCAGAGTCCCAAATTAAAAAAAAAAAAATAACTCAATCAGTGAACTTACCTGCAACCATTAAGAACTGGAATTATTATGCACGGATGTGGAGAATCTGGAGGACACGTGTAGGAAGAACCAACATGGATGCCGTCCGATAAAAGATATGGAGGTAGTGGAGATCCTGATCAGGTAGATCCGCCAATGAGCTGAAGACAGGCCGTGAGCGAGACAGAAGAAGATGATATAGGGTACAATGACATCAGATAGGATGAAGCAGCACACATCAGCACAGGAGACGATGACAAAGCAAATATGACTAGGCAGGCCACCAGCGATGGACGTTCCAAGAAAAAGAAGAGGGCAGAGGCGGTGTAGGTATGAAGAATGTCAGAGAAACTGGTAAAGGAAGCGTGCCGGCATCCACAAAGCAATGTAGAAACTTGTATCCAGTCGAAGGACAGCATGAACACATCATGTAGAGTCTTCATGTACAAACAGCATACACATTGGCTAAACAAAGCACAGGTCAGGAAGATGAAGACATCTCAGGACAAGGCAACATCGAGTCATCATGTAGTGATGCTCCAAGCCAAGGCAGCAAGGAACAAATTGTCAGTGTTGTGAAATTGTAAGTCCGAGCGGTTGCGATGGCCACCAGTTTAAACCGCTGCTACCACTGTAAGAGTGCTGGTAGTATATGTGAAGAATACTGTTCCACTCCTTCTTGGCACATGACCGAACAGAGTCGGGGCCGGAGTAAGATTGATCCCTCAACTCCAGAAGCATAAGATATATAGGGACATTGATAGAAGTTAAGAGATTAGTAGGAGAGGGTCTATGATGTGGGGATTATGGGTTCATTGAACAGTACTGTGTAAGGGACTGGTGGTGGGAATTGTAAACACAGTTAGTCTGAATTTACTTAAACTTGATTGAGGACAAAGGGAAGGATTAACTATTGAGTAGAGATTAACCAAAGTATTAACAAAGATGGTTGGGTTCTGAATGGAAGTTTCATTGGAGGTTTGATGGTCTTGTTAATAAAAGGACATGAGACTATAAAGCTGGGAAGTGTACATAGGGTTTTGGATTGGACTGGTCGTATATTTAGACAGTATAATTGGGGCAGGAAATGGGGATAAATTCTTAACTTGGTCAGTCAAGAGACACTTATAAATTACGTGAGGTTAGTTCTGTTCTAAGGTATAAACTCCCTTTTTCTCCATCTTACATTTTGTTGAAAGAAAAATGCGAATAAAATAAATAAATGAAATGTTTGCAGACTATTAGACCAACATTCTTTTTTGTTTTGAAGTACAGCTGAACAATCATTTTCTTATCAGTACAAAGCTCACTGAATAAAAAGAAGAAAAAAAAATGTTTATCCACGCTGTACACTAGCAGCACAACCTCCCTCTCTCTTCCTTTCCACTTCAAGCAGTCTCTTATAAATGTAGGACCTATAAAAATAGTATTATCATGCTCTTTCGTTGAACTATTCTTTGAAGTTTTGTCTATAAATAAAGGCTAATCGCACCACACTGTCTGTGCAACGGCTCCAGATGATCGACTCGTACGTTTTGTGCATGCTATTTAGCTGATACATTGTAGGCCCTACAATAATTCATTTCTTCGCGCCACTTGTACGAGGCTATATTATGATTCATTTAAAGGGAAAATATCAGAATGTAAAAATAGGCTTGTCCTTAATATCATTTTTAAAAAATGAAGAAATAGCTTGCTTAGATATTTTAGGTTTGGTATAGGCATCCATAATAAACATATATTATTTTGTACTGCCTATTGTGCGGTATATTCGTTCCGCGGAACTAATCGACTGGATTCGGCCAGTATATCGGTTCCCCCGGAACCCGGAACGGATCGACTGTGACACCGGCGTCAAGCTATTCCAAAGTCACTGCGGTCGTAGAGGGCAGCAAAATCAGAAGTGTCAGAAAAGTTATCACACTCTGACATGACTTGTCGGTGGCAAATGAAAAATGGAGCCGGATGACACAAGAAGAAGGATGCCAAAGGGATCACAATGAACACACAAACACACAAATGCGTTTTGCGATGCAGATGAATTTTATTATGATACGTTGTAATCGTCACCTCATATGAAAGCAAGAAAGTTATGGAATAATTTGATTTTAAAAAATATCATACACAAACAGATTAATGCTACTTAAGCATTATCCATAAGTTCTTTGTCACTCTGGTGCTTTCGCAATTCAATGAACGTACTATAATATCCTCATTTATTTAAAAGCGTATAGGTTATATTATCGTAATTCATGATGAGAGAGCCATTTCATTATCATGTATGTAAAAGTTACATTGTACATAATTTGTTTAGATGAAATTGTCATATTATATGCAGTTTTGGCCGGAAATGAAATAAAAATGAAATGAAATGAAATAAAAATGAATTGAAATGAAATGTTTGCGTATGCGATTGTGCGTATGTGTTCTTTTTCTTTTTCTTTTTCTTTTTTTTTTTTGCTCTGACTTTTTGTTCTGTCTTTTTTTTTTTCCGAACTATTTTCACAGTTCCGTTAGTTTGGTACATACTGTAATTAGGTGTTGTTAATGAGGGGACTGCAAAGTATGAGCCAAGCTTTTCAGCAGTCCCCTCCATTTCTTATAACTTCTCTGTCATACAATAAAGTCTCATTATACGATATTTCCTTACACTTTAATTTCCGAATAGAGAAATGAGCCTCATTGATTTCGTACATGTATAACTATGTATTTGCAAATGTTATATTCTGAAAACATGTTGTTGGAAATTAGATTACATTATATTAAATTAAATCAAATCAAATTAAATTTAACTTAAATTAAATTAAACTTGATTAAGTTAAATTTAATTAAATGTAATATACTTCTTTTATGGCTTTTACCAAAAGTTTTTGTCTCTAGACAGATGTTAATCAAAATAGCGGCATTTGTATATCAAGGAGCAAAGAGATAGCCAAAATGTTTAATCAACCTCTTTATTGTATAATGTTCTTTTAACGGCCATAAACGCTCAAGGGTGGCCTAAAACTTCATTGGTAGGTGATAATCGTAGATGCAATATAAGCATAAAGTGAATCAATGAGCGTCAAACGAATCAATCCATGTCATTATTTATATATATATATTTTTTTAATCCGGAAAGCACAAAGAGGTTCGAGTTAACTTTATATCAAGAAGCTAAATGGTATATCATATTGGAAAAGAACTAAATGATTTCATATGAACTCGCAGCAGTTTTGACACTGTGGATATCTCCTCTAAAGAGAAGTCACTTTCATCAGACCTGCTGTCCCTTTAAGCCTTCGTCAGAACTACAATGCGATACAAAAATAAGGAACAAGTATTACGTAACGTCTGAATAATCACATAAATTGATAATCACAAAACACGAGAAAGTATTTCACGCAACGTGAATCATTTTTGTCATTATTGTCAGTAAAGAGCAGCACGTGAGTATTCGTCGCTGAGGTGATAATACCTTGTATCTACAATTTTGGTGAAAATGAGGTTTTTTTTTTTTTTTGATTAATGGACAAATAATGGGTTTAGTGATGTCCTGTCCAAATCCCAACTGTCTTAATCCAAAAATGAAGCCACCATGGCATGTCAAAGGAAAGGCTATCCCATTCGCCACAGTGCTTTGGCCGCAATGTTTTTTGGCTCTCCTGAACATTTGACATTTTGTAGATACGAGGTCTTATCGCCCAAGCGAAGCATGTATTACAACGGATAATCGAAATTTAAATGGATAACGAATAAGACAGTGTGCGTTCTGTATACTGTTAATATAATTTACCACAGGGAGTGATTATTAAACTGTTTCAACTGGAATGGGGGAAGGGGGCTCTATAGACTTTCCTGTGAAAGGTTACATTTTAATCTTTATTTCAGATCGGACGATGGACAAGACAAGAGGAAAGTGAAGAAACAAAAGTGCAGGGGCGGATCCAGGAATTCCATTAAGGGAGAGGGGCGCAAAAATATATATATATATTTGTGGTACCTCTTTTGGGTTTAATCACGTGCACTTTTTTGTTGTTTCTCGTGCCACTTCCGGGTTTCATCGGCTGACATGCTAAATAGAAAAACAATTTTCTACCATTATTTTTTGGTGACCCTACAATCGGCTGACAAAGATGGTTTCCTTTAAAAAAGTTCAGGGGCCACACGCGCCCATGCACTTTCATTGCTTACTTTTATTTTTAATATGAAAAAATAAAGGGGGCGCCTTGCGCGAACCTCTCCCGATCCGCCACTGAAGATGTAATAAACAAAGCGAACTTCCCAAGCCCTCACTTACGTCAGATACACCTCACTCCTGCATCTTCGGAATGGAAGCAGTTGTGGTCTCCTATCCCAAGGTTGGAGCAGCTGAAAAACGCACTGTTCGTTTCCTGTGCACCCGACGTCGTCAAGGAAGATCAGACCAGATGCTTTGCCGAACACTGCGCATGAGAAGGCTTCAGAGGCCGCTGAATAACCAAGACTTCTGCAGACCACGTTGGCATCATCGATATCCCAGAGATCATCGCACACAGTTCCCCAAGCACCATTGTGCAACGCCTCCACCCTTCGACGAGCCCCCAACCAGTCGCACTGAGAGAGATTTGGTCGAAAGAGAAGGAATTAAATGCAGCTTGAAACTAAAATTCGTTTGAATTCAATAGCTGGCCTTTTACAGGGAGCGGTGAACATTCCAAGACATGTCGTTACCAATATCTGGGATTTACATACTAGCAGCTGGTGATGATAACAGCACAGGATAACAGGATAACAACACAAAATAAACCAAACGTAATGCGATCTTGTGTACAAGAGAAAACGAGAACAATGAAATTTGATAATGAGGCATTTTGTTATTATCCTCGAGTTTGTTCTTATTGCAATAACATAAGTTGAATTATCCTTCAGGTTTATGCCAGGTTCAAGTGTGTACGTGTGTATCACACACAAACACACTGCTATAGCTTCTGACCATTCGAGCATTGAGAATTTAGGGTTTCTGGGACGGACACTGAACTAGGGCTTTCTAGCTCAGTTGGTAGAGCACCGGGCTAGCAATCCGGAGGTCTCGGGTTCGAATCCCGATAGAATCCCATTTTCTTTGCTCAATTTTCTACTTATAAATGATATTCATTTCTGGTCAGTTTTTCTGTTTGCCTTTGTTAAATGACAAATATCAAAGTTGTTCAAAATGGCGAGGACTACTAATGAAAGTGTGCCTTGTAGTTTGCAGTCTCCTCGTACGTGGGATGTATTGTCTGACTGTGTTCTGGATCGGACATATCATTGGTATGTACCACAAAATTTTAAGAACTGTATGAGCACGTATAGAATTACAGAGAACATTAGAAATAAAGTCTTAAACAGACGAACGTCCGTGATGCTTCTATCTCTATCGCTGCTGCAAATATATTTGTTGTCATTGGTGTTACACCTAGTGTGCATAACATTATCCTGCAAATATTGTACGTCTGCTGGCTGTACATGGGATGTAACATTCTTTTATGCAAAATTACAATTAGTTTTCGTCACGGACGTGCGTCCGCTATTTATGAAGATCGTAGCCCATTGCACGTTATTGGCGATATTGTTCTGAGTCGTAATCAGCTAACCCTTATGGAAAGAACACAGTCTTACCACACTATGTAACACAGTGTGCAACACAGTGTGGCACACAGTGTCGAACACAGTGTGGAACACAATGTGTAACATAGTGTCGAAAACATGTGTTTAATATGTGATTTTTGGACGTGTGGTAACACTGTGTATTTACCACAGTGTGATACACAGCGTCACCACACTGTGCGACATAGCATTACCACATGGTCCAAAACACATACTAAAAACAATGTGAATCAAACCACAGTCTCACACACTATGACCACAGGGTTATAACCACATAGTCTACCACACTGTGGCAGTCACCACATAGTCCACCACGCTATGATATTCACCACATAGTCTACCACAGTGTGGCAGTCACCATATAGTCCACCACAGTACAATGTGGTAGTCACCACATAGTCATCAGGTCTATCAATATTTTGTAATGCATGAAGGCACGGTTACTGAGTAGATAACACTGTTATTGAAAATGAAATTACCTTTTCATAACAAAATTTATGACATTGGAATAACATAACATTATTAGACAATAGTGCAAAGGAAATCCCGTCACAAATACTTCGAATTTAGAAGTATTTTATGAATTTTCTGAAATTTAGGTTGCTTTTTATAAATATTCATGAGCTATGCAAAGTCTGTACCACAGGAATACCACAGGAATACCACAGTGTTACCACAGGAATACCACAGTGTCACCACAGGAATACCACAGGAATACCAAAGAAATACATGTACCGCATGAAGTATCACATTCTGTACCTCAGCACTCCCACTTGATAGGTAATACTGTAGGAGTATAGGACAGGTTAAGTACTGCTTAAATCAATTGTCATAATTCGCAGCATAACTCACCTATTAATGAGATTCTGGAATATGCATTTTGTTTTGTTTTTGCTTTTTTATATTCCAGTTGGTACTACTGTGTGGTACTGCTGTGTGGTATTGTCCTGTGATAGTCATGTGGTATAGCAAGAATATCCTGTGACATTTTTCTGTAATTAAAGCGTACAAGAAAGCAGTTGTAAACACAGTTTGTATCCATACTACTGAACATTCTCGGCACACTACCAGAATAAATTATTGTGTGCAAGTAACAGGCAATGAAGTGGCTTTTGTACATGGTTTTGTGGTTTCGGAAGATGATAGTGATGCCTTTGCTCTCAGTAAGGATGTAAATGGTGTTGTACATTGTCCAGCTTTAAGTTATTGGTTTATTACTTTATTGGATAATCAGACCAGTTAAGTGGCTTTTCAAACTTGACAAAAATCTCTGGGGAGTACATGAAGTGATGAGGTATATTCTTTTAATTTGATACATACATGTACATGTATTAATAAACTACAATATTTGAATCCTTTCACCAAACTGGTAAAACGCTTCCCCCCCCCCCAACAAAACTAGAAATAGCCTGGTTTTACAAGGATTAACATGCAATGTGGTAGTACAAGATCTGAAATCCCCTGCTGACAATACTAAAACAAAGTTCAATATACACCACAATGTGGTAAACATGAGTCATTGTGTGTCAAAGTACTAGTTGTTTAAAAAAAATAGTTTGCGCTGTTGATTGTGAATAACTGAAAACATATGACAATATAACTTTCCACAAATTTACACATTAGGTAGCTAATATAGGCATACAATTTTGTTGTATGCTGTTCCCTGCAATATTTGAAACAGTACACAACAAAATTGTGCGTTATTCAGGGGCTACCTTTTGTGTAAATTTGAGGAAAGTTAATTTTTATTATTTTTTAGTTATTCAAAATAAAAAAAAATGTAGTGTTTTTCCTTAACATCTAGTATGTGGATATTATATTGTTAAATCAATGATATGAAATCCCACTGTGTAACAACATTATGGACACAGGAGTACACATATTTCAATATATACCACACTGTGTGTTCAGTATGCCAAGTATGTGGAGATGATGCAGGTGAATGATCTGAAACCCACAAAGTGACAACACCGAGCACAGGGTTTACACATAGTTCAATATATACCACACTGTGGTAAGCACAAGTCACAGTGTCCGGTATGCCAAGTCTGTGTGGATTATGTGGTAAATGAATTATCTGAAATTCCACAGTGTGACAACACTATCAACACAGGGTTTACACATAGTTCAAAATATACCACACTGTGTCAAACATGATTCACAGTGTGTTCAGTATGTGATCTATGTGGGGATTATGTGGTAAAACACTTAAACTGAAATACCAGACTGTGGTAGCATTATGAACACAGGGTTTACACATAGTTCAATATATACCACACTGTGGTATATGTGTGTCACTCTGTGTTCAGTATGCCAATAATGTGGTACACTATGTGATCTCAAATCTCACACCGTGACAACGCTGTGACCATATGGTTAGCACATTGTTTACACCTAGTCAACTATGTGAACACACTGTCGTAACACTATACCACACTGTGGTATGTGTGCCACTCTGTGTTCGGTATGCCACTTATGTGGTACACTATGTGATCTCAAATACCACACTGTGACAATACTGTGACCACATGGTTAACACATTGTTTACACATAGTCAACTATGTGAACACACTGTGGTAACACTGTGTTTGTTCCATAAGGGAAGATCTGGCCACATGGTAATATGTGTGTTTTGAGTTTCTGTCCATCCCTTGTCAAATACGAACCGAAATTACATTTCCGTGAATGTCCGTGATTATTAAAATGTTATCGGTTATCGAGTAAGGCACCATCTTGCTTTGATGGCATAGGTACATTTTATCTCTGCCTCTCTAGCCGAGGAGCTGCATGCCATTTTTGGAGCGAACTGCCTGGGGCTCGTCTTCAAATTTTGGACTATACAATTCACCGAAAACGAAAGAATGACTGAATGTTATTGGCGCCTATATCCCGCAACAAAGGCAAGATAGACTTGCGATGTCATCAGAACACGGAGGGTTTAGTAACCTATGAATCTCGAAAATCACTGTTAACATGTGTCATGACAACATTATGAACAAACAAATGAAATGTTAAACATTTATGGCATGACTCGATAATCATTCCAATTATTAGTCGCTTTGACATCAAATGCAAATGGCGATTATTTCGCCACGCCCAGAAGAGTTTGATAACCAATTAATCCTGACGAATCATTGTAAACATAATGACAGCCTACGAAGAGAATGTTAGAATTACTGTCAAAACATGATTATTCTGGTTATTGGTCGTTCAGGTAAGCTATGAAGCTATGTCTCGTCATACCTGAAAAGGGGCTTCATAGCCGTGAAGATCTCGAAGGAAAGAAAAAAAAAAGCGAAAGAAAAAAAATAAAGGTTAACATCAGAGTAAAAATCAGGTAGTGCAGTTCACGAAATTTATACCTCGGATGCTCCGAAGAGCGTCTGGAATTCTGAGCAGACGTATGACTAATATTATGAGTTGTATGAGGTGAACCACGTAGTGTGTAATTTGAACACACTTTGAACACACTATATTTACACATTTTTACACATAGGTAACTATGTGAACACAGTGTTGTAACTGTGTGTTTGTTGCGTATGAAAGGGTAAGCATGCGCTCAAGAAGACCGACATGTGAAAATCGGGCCCCAACCACAAATGCACCTCCCTTTTACACCCCTAGATCTACCATGGACAAACTTGAAACTATACAGTCACCAATGTACTTACTTATTTTACTCACTAATATTATTCCTTCGGGTTCTAAAGAAGAAAATTGATTTTGGGATCTTGCTGAATCCCACCCCCCCCCCCCACCCCCACCCATTCCAGTGGCATTGTGCCCTCCGGGCCCTTAAAATTTAATGGGGAATACAGTACTCTCCGTGTAATCGGGTATCGCTTAAACGGGTATTCCGTTTAATTCTGTGATAGTAATGTCAAAATCAGTTCGAAAGCATATCAAAATTACCTGACAATCGGGTTGCCTCTCCCCATAAATGGGTAAATATTTTTCTTCTACTCTATTTTCTACCCTCATTTTATCGCAGATATAACATTTTAAGAAATAATGAATGTCAAATTTTCCATGGCTAATCGCATTCTCTGCTTAATTTGCAAAGAAGACCGATCATTTGGGGGGAGTGAATAAACATGAAAACAAATGTACCAGTACCGACTTCCCACACGTAAACGAACATTACAAATGTAGCTGGCACTCACAATGGCATAGACAGACAGGAGTTGAACACACTTGCGCTCCTCCCTTGCTCAGCAACAACATTCACAATACTAGAAGTTTGCAACGAAAATCAGGCCATCCACTAGCTCCATAATTTTGTTTTTACCCAGTCACTTCTCGGAAAGTAACCCGACGTTCTACGTGACTGGTGCACGCAAAGAGCCGTGTTCATTTCGGAAAACGCGTGCGTGTTTATACATCCCTAACACTTGCCCAGTCACGAGAAATAATTTACACTCTTTTTTCGGACAAATATATCTTCAGAAAACTTTGTCATTTGACTATAGACTCTTCGCTATTAGCGAAGAGTCTATAGTCAAATGACAAAGTTATAGCGAAGAGTCTATAGTGAAATGACAAAGTTTTAAATTATTTCTCGTGACTGGGCAAGTGTTAGGGATGTATAATGTGCCGTGCTAGTACGTGTGTTAAGCATAAAGTGTAGGTGTTTGGTGCAGTATACAATGCATGTACATACGCATTGTGTGTGTCAATTTTGAATGAGACGTGTTCTTCTGTTATTCGGGTACTCCGCTTTATCGGGTAAGAAACGCTCTGCCCGAGCCTACCCGATTATGCGGAGAGTACTGTAGTACCCGTCGGCATAAATTCTTTCACTCTACCGATAATGGGGGGGGGGGGGGGGACAATGTCAATAATGTTTGATTTGTTTAATATCTATTATGGTGTGATTTGATTTGAGTTTTGTTTGGGACAATTCTTTTTTAATATAGGCTCCCATTTCTTCTTTTTTTAACACAACAACAACCTAGCGATAATCCTGCCAAGTTTGGTGGAACTTCAGGCATTTCCACAAAAAAAATAATATTAATTAATACATCTGTCCTAATATAGTCCAAACCCTCTCTTAAATTCAGTCACCAATCTAACTTAATACTCATAGCACTATATAACCTAACTTTCCATTCAAGGCTTGAGAATGAAGATTTGTAAAAAGTCTTAATTTGGGTGGCTGGTCTGCCACTCTCCCGCCCATCCCCCCCCCCCCCATTGGCATTGTGCTATAGGAGGTGGGCAATGGGGCACATTTGTGCACTATCACCCTAGCGATAATATCCGCCAGTTTTTGTGAAAATTTTACCACGCATTTTTAAGAAGAAAATGAAACTTAACAATTTAGGCCCCAATTTGGACACGCATCATAAATTCCCAAGAGGCTCGACCCTAAATCTGCCATGGAGAAGCTTGATACTGCAGTCATCAGTGTCCTTAGTTATATTCATTAAATCAGTTCTATAACTCCTGATATTTCGTAGAGAGGGCGATTTCAAAAGATTCCTTAATTTGAACATATTAAGTATTCACCTTTGGATGTTACATGTTAGAATTGGTAAAAAAAAAAATCCATCAAGGAATTATCAAGAAGACGAAAATGTAACGCAAGACGGACGAAGCGCGACGGACACCAGACTATGTATAATCACAATAGCTTACTTGAGCTTTTGGCTCAGGAGAGCTGTCAAGTTGAAGGGCGTCTTGATAGCTTTGTTCACATTTAATCGTTTTCTGTATCTTAAACAAAGTTTGGATAACGTTAAAGATAATGATGGCATCACTGTTTTGCAGAATTCATGAATATAAACGACTATTTACCAAAATGTAGACTCCTAAACTTCTTGAATATTGAATGAGAAGTAAAGCTTCCAGATCAAGTTTGCCGTTACAAAATCAAAATCCTGTATTCTGATAACATCGCAAGTCCACCTTGCCTTGGGATAGGCGCCAAAATGCAGTGTATTCTATCTTTGGTATGATAGAAATTCATCTTATTTCAAAGCGAACATCTTATGGTTCACTCCCCTCACTTACGTTAGAATACTTCGATACATTCTTACAAAACTATAAATAATAAGTAAACACACAACAAATAATCAGTGCAAAAATGCACCTTTATGCATCTTCATATCACTTCTATAAACATGACGCACATACACGCACACATATATACACACATAGGCACACACGCTCACACTGGCGTAGAACAAAAACAAACAACAAAGGAAAGTAACAAATGTGAGGTCACCCAATAAAGAACTTCAAGAACGAGAGAAAATAAGCAAATAGACAGGGGGAGGGAGAACGAGAAGGCAGGTCAGTACATTGTCGATGCAGAGTGAAAAAGGATCAATTTCTAGTGATATATACATATATATGTATATATATATATATATATATATATATATACATACATACATATATATGTGTATATACATATATGCACATATATATACATATAACTAGAAATGACTTATTTTAATTAAATTTGAATAGGATTTAATGTTTCCCTAATCGAAATGTACCCTTTTGAAATTATATATATGAATATATATATATATATATATATATATATATATATGTATATATATACATATATATATAATTATATATATATATATATACAAATTATATATATATATATATATCTATATACAAATTAAGATATATTTCAAAAGGGCACATTTAGATTTAATAGGGAAACATTAAAGCCTATTCAAATTTAATGAAAAGAAATCATAAATAAACGCAATTTGGTGCAAACGGTTTAAAAAGTAAGAGGTACTCATCTGTTTGACAAGTGGGTATTTAAAATACTTTTAATTTTACTTAACCATTTATTTTCCAAGAAACTGGGGGGAGGATGTCATTATGTAAGGAAGGAAGTACTACCATATTCCCATAAGTCAAATACATATACCTGTCTCTTTTTCATTTCGAGGAGAGCTGATTATTCTCTGCTGAACCTAGAACTTTAATAGGATAAGCCTGTTAAACCATTTAATTTTCAAAAATGAGGCGCATTTCTTATATACATGTATAAGCGTATTAGTGAATAACATCAAGATTGTTCCTTGCATTATAGATTAATCAATAATCTATTTATTCTTAACCATTGTATCATTCTAATACAGTTCTACATTCATGATATCAACTAATGTATTGGGATTTCAATGAGAAAAGACGAGATTAGTATGATCTTACATTGGGGTAATGTGGAAAATCGATATGCAAATAACACAATTTAATGTTCCAAGTGTATTACCCTGTGGAAGCCAACAATCACTCGGGCCGAAAGAAGAATATTCACTGTCAACGAAAGTAAGTCGATTTTTTTTTTTTTTGGGGGGGGGGGGGGGGTCTTTCAAATAACTTCTAAACCACTCCAAGACATTCCACGTATATCACTGTGGTTGAGTTCATATAGAACATGGTAATGTTTTATCGTGTCGATCGAAAGCCTTTAAAGGGACTGTACAGTAATGGATGAGGTGGGGATTCATGTTTTGAACATTCCTAGGTAAGATAATGAGAGACCTCTTATGAAATATGAAAGAGCATGTAATCTTAAGAAGGATTCAACGTCTATTTGACGAAAATTGGTTTTTAAATGGCTGATATATCCGAAAAAGTGATAATAATAAAACTCGACAGGCTACTCCTTTTATTAGGATCTCTTTGTTTCACTTTGTTTTTGGATATCTCATTCAAAACCAATTTTCATCAAATAAAGTTTTGATTTAAGACTTTTAAGAAGACGCTGACAGCAAGTATGTTGAAATCGATAGCAGAAAAAATTTTTCCAGTCAAAGATTATTACATATATTGCATGCGCTGTACTACTTTGTAAATCCACTTTTGTATATAATAAGGTGGTTTTTTTTTCTCCGCACGCAATAGTCGGGTGAGGGTTTTTCTAAAATGCCTTCGACTTGTAATTGCTGTGGTTACTTATCCTTATAAAGCTAACATCATTTTTTTTTTTTTGCGATTAAGTCAACGCAAAAACAACTTTTAACAACGAGGGAGTATTTGATTTCGTTTTGATTATGTGACTATTCTCTAACTAATGGAATATGAGTATCTAATAAAGTCTCTACTCTTAACTATAACAAAAAGTCGCCAGACATGAATTTTTAGTTAAGACCATATTATGAAAGCGCAGACTTTAAGCTTTAAAATGATATATAACTCAACTCAAATGGACTCTCCTAACCTATCTAAATATTGGAAAGAAAGCACAAACTCAGGAAAAGTGTGAACTGAGAAAAGAGGCTCTGAAGTACAGTGTCTATTCAAGCGCTTAATCTTTACCAAACCGTGCTGGCTGTGCGATGAATGGGACAAAAAACAGGAATACCACCCGAGTAACAACAATGAAGGGATTATCAAAATTAATAAAATTAAATATGCATCATCAACACATTCTTACCATAATTAATGCACATTTTCAAAGCAGTAGCCCTATTCTTTCAAAAGTTATTAGAGTTGAAAGTGAAGAGTGTGTACAAGGTTTTTCGGAAATGGAAAGAGGACTGTAAAGACACATCTATCACTCTATTCTACCAAAAATGTTCGAGATAAACTGCTGAAAGACACACTTTTCCGCCCGTTTTATGACCCCAAATTTAGCATAATGTAAAAGAAGACTTCCTCTTTCAGAAAATATGAAAAAGTCAAGATCGGCTAGGTTGACCCATTTCACCTATTTTCAGTCCTCACGCAAAATCAGTGTGTGCGACTATTTGTTTATTTTGTGATGCACGGTCACATATATCAGAAGCTATTTTTTTAAAATCTTTGACAAAGTATATATTTCTGACCAATCAACTTCCATTAAGCACTCTTGAAAGCCGGCTGATTACTGAAGTGTAAACTTTTTCTTTCTTTCATAATTTTGTATTTTTCTGGTCTGTAAATATAGAAATATGAACACATGTAGAATGAATTAGGGTCAGATATGTACGTAAGCAAAATGCCAGAATCAGAAAGGGGATGAGTTCATTACATATATGTACATAATATATATACTGTATATATATTTGTATTATATACATATGAAGAGTTTGTTCGCAAAAACCGATAAGTCTATTTTTGAAGATTTTGAAGTACGGTCTCTGGCATAAAGTACAAAATAACACCTTTTAAATGATATATTGGTCACTACGTATAAAGCTATATTTTTGAAGTTATGATCAAAAGAAGTAAAATATCTCCATTTGGTAAATATGGACTTATCGGTTTTTGCAAACAAACTCTTCACATATACATAGGCCCTATATGATATACATATTCTCAATTGGGATGCAAGATCTCTATCACCCTATCCTTTGTATATCCATAAATAACATTTATTATATTTTGTAATGTTGAAATTATGTACTTATATCTTATGTGAAAGAATTTTGATTTTAAGTTCTGTTGGAGATGGAAAAAATAAATGAATGAAGATTGTTGTGTAACACCAGTCGGTTTGGAAATCAATGGTAAGAAATATGAAGAAATATGAAATTAATTAAAGGCAATAAAGACAGTAAAAGGGCTGCTTGGTAAGCAAAGTACAGTAAAAAAAAATCCTTTTGAAAATTGAAATGGCGAAGATCTTACAGATACCAGCCCGTTACATCTATTTCAGATTTTCGACTTGATGTCGAATAGTTGGAAACTTTGAAAGCTTCAGACACTTCAACAATACGCCTGATATCTGTTATTACCCAAATGTGTCAAATTAGGTATAGGTCCTCAAAGGGGAACCGCCACGTACGAGTCGTACATCTGACTCCAGCGTCTTCGTGATGTCCGCAGTTGTGTACGTTTATCCCTGCGTGGGGGCAACTCAAAATGCTAGTCTCAGATCCCCTGCACTCCACGTTGTCAAGAAAGATCGGTCCGGAGCCTTGACCAAAGGCTGCTTGAGTAAACGCCGACTCAGCTCCTGGGTAGCCCAGACTTCTGCATACTATGCTGGCGTCGCTGATACCCCATTCGTCATCACATACAGTTCCCCAGACGCCGTCAACCTTGATTTCCACCCTGCCTTCCCGAGACGATCGCCCACCAACAAGTCGAACTGAGCAATGGTATAGAAAACAAATGACAGTTGTATTATGCAATATTACCCTGGTTGTTTTGAGAATGAGTATTACACACTCAGCAAAAAAAAAAAGAAACACTTTTTTGAGTTCATAATTTTAATAGACAATTTTGACGAAAATCAATGTATTATATAAAATATTAAAAATAATTCAATTGGCTGTCAACCTAGTAGGTCAATAGAAAAGGAAACTTTACGCATGAGTAAGGCACAAAAGTAAAAATTGCGAAAATTGACATTTATTGTCTTTCATTTTCAAATGCTCTTTAAGATAACAGTGATAACAAAAGACCAGTTCAACACAATGAGAGACATGAAAGACATCAAAGATATTACAGAGATCATAGATATATTTTGCCACAGAGTTCACGGTTTTTTATTATGTTAAATTTGTCTTTTGTTCTTATTGTAACATTGAAGAGCATTTAGGAATGATGACAACTTCTTAATTTTGGTAATTTTCACTCTTGTGCTTTGGAAGAAAAAAACAAAAGTGTTCACTCATTCGTAAATTTTCCCTTTTTATTGAGTTACCAAGTTGATAGCCAGTTAAATCACCTTTCATTTGATATGTAATACATTACATTTAGCTGAAAAGTGTATGAGAAATATAAACTTGAAAAAGTGCTTATTTTCTTTCTTATTATTATTATTTTATTTTTTACTGAGTGTAAAAGAATTGAAATCATTCTTCGGAATTAACGAACCAACTCGGTTCATCTTCAGTGTTACATTTGTGTGTGTGTGTTTGTGTGATATTATAAGAATAAGATACACAGAAACAGTCTTCTCTGCTGTCTTCATTTCTTGGAATATTCAGTGCACTGCGTTAACATTATTATTCACTGATATTCCCGCCTCAAAATCATTTGCCTTTTCTTAATGTTCAATACAAACCCGCGACTTGCCAAGAGCTTATACACGTATTTATTGATCGTGATAGAGAGAGGTATGTAATTATGTTTGATCGTGTGATTTGCTTGTACACTATGATTTGTACGTAAAGAGATATATTCTGCAGTAAGCAACAATTGAATGTGCCTCGCTAAAACAATGCTGTGAACTAATGGAACGCCTGACATTACCCTGTACGTTACATCGTACTCCCGCATCTTCGTGATGTCCGCAATTGTGGGATCCTATCCCTCCGTGGGGACAGCTCAAGATGGACGACTCAGTACCCCTGCACGAGACATCGTCCAGAAGGATTGGCCCGGAGCCCTGGCCAAAGAATGCAGAAGAAAAGGCCTCCGAAGCTCCCGAGAAGCCAAGACTATTACAGACCACATTGGCATCCTCGATACCCCAGAAATCATCGCAGACGCTTCCCCAGACGCCGTTAACCATGAGCTCCACTCTCCCTTCGTGGGACGACGTGCCTCCGACAAGACGCACTAAAACAGCAGAAAAATAATCTAGTTTTTCATTCTTGAGAAACTAGTTTTATTTACAAGCTGTAGATTAAATAACATCACTGCAGACAGGCACATAAGATAATATATTTGATGGAAACTGTCAATCTATTTATCGGACTGATAAATTCCACAAAATTCATTTTGCATGAAAATTACGTATTCTATCAACTCGATAGTGACGTATGTTAAGGAAGGCAATAATTCCCCTCTGCTTTCTGAAAGGGGTAAGTCAAGTGCTCTGTCATTATGCCTGAACCGTGAATTTTTGTTGAATTCCCTTTATATTTCTTTTATGTTGTTGTCCATACACGACGTCATAAACATCTAAGTAGTCTCCTCATCCAGTGGTTCCAATACCAAAATAGTCTTTTGCGTCGATTGTCCGATTTTCCTCAAACTTTCACTGATGTGTTCTACTAATGTTGCTGCTTTTACTCGGTTCCCATTTCTCTTTGGGTTTTAGTTTCCTTTAAAGGTGATTTCTTGAGATGAGCAATGGACACATTGCCAAACTGGCAGATATCGCATTACAAACATTTGCATCACATCTGGCATAACTTTACGGTTCAACGGCAAAAGCAAATTTATCGGAAATTTGGCCTACCCATGTTGCAAATAACCCCAGCATCTTCCTGGTGTCCGCAGTTGTGGGATCCTATCGCATTACTTGGGCAGCTCAAGATATTGGATTCTGTTCCGTGGCACGCAACATCGTCCAAAAGAATTGGTCCGAAGCCTTGGCCAAAGGCTGCGTTGGACACAGCCGCAGCAGCTCCCGCAAACCCCAGACTGTTGCAGACGACATTGGCGTCGATAATGCTCCAGTAGTCGTCGCACACGGTTCCCCAGACACCACCAGCCATTACCTCCACTCTGCCTTTGTGAGATGACGAACTACCAGCAAGGCGAACTGAGAGATTTCGTTTTTGTTGTTTTTGTTGTTTTTTGGTTGGAAGACAGAGAAAATTTCAGAATTTTTTATTTGTTAATTAATTCAAGAAAGCATAACTAGACAGTATCAGAGCAGTTGATTTCTACTGGCATTTTTTCCCGTGCTTTTCCTGTTGAAGGTGGTTACAAATTCAGGGCGTGAGAAACATAGTGACAGTGAAAACAAGCGGTGAGCGTGTTTTCAGATAAGCATTGTAATTGAAGTATGTACTCTGAATGTGTTACATTATTATTGTTAGTTCCTTCTATTTAAAATCTCTTTCCTCATGAAGACTTGTATCTCTATACTCGAATACTACGGGTATGTCTTGACTGTCACAACGTATTGAACTATAATGTCGCCCTTTTTAAATAAAGAAATTCTGATTTCATTGGAATACATATCACGAATCTCTAAATAGTGAAATTTACCGCGAGGGTTACATCGGACACCTGCGTCTTCGGAATGAAAGCAATTGTGTGAGCCTGTCCCAGCATGCTGGCAGTTCAGGATGCTCGACTCAGTTCCCCGACACGCAACGTTATCGAGGAGGATTGGTCCGGAGCCTTGACCAAAGGCCGCTCTCGAGAGGGCTTCTGAGGCTCCTGGAAAGCCAAGACGGTTGCAGACAACATTGGCGTCGTTGATATCCCACAAATCATCGCATACGGTTCCCCAGACACCGTTGACCATTACTTCCACTCTGCCTTCGTAAGGCGACTGGCCACCAACAAGACGTACTGATTGAAAAAAGAAATAGGTTGTGTACTTATCAGTTATTTGACTAGTTACAGTAATTTATGAACTGCAGAGATGTTCGCAGATGCATCGATACTTCTCAATGCTCCCTTAAAATAGAAAGGGGATAAAATGATAAACCGATATAACAATATACCGTCTCTACTGGCACGGTCGTTTCTTCTTTTTTTTTTTCTTTTTCTCAATACCGTAAAGTTCATATGTGTATTTTTTTTTTCTGTAGGACGTCTATTACACTGTTTGAATCATTGAAATCGCTCACAAAACCAATGCCAAATTTTCCTTTTCAGAAGGCCACATCTGCTTTATTTATCCATGTGTACTATAATTCCAAGTTTTGTAACATACATTATTCTCTGTTGTCGGTAAAAGAGGAGTTATTAGGTTTAGATTGCAAAATACTGAAATATCTCATCTATTCTGATTCTGATTTATTCTGTGTTATGTTATGCTGGAAAAAGAGAATGAAAATCAATGAACTGAAATAAATTGAATTGAAGTTCAAAGGTCAAAGATCTCGAAGTTTTGCCAGTGTGACCGCGGTTTTTATTTCGGCACATTGGACGTCTCGTCTCCTACTATTAATTCATGTTAACAAATTAACCTATTCCTTTCTTTTTCTTGCTTTTCTTTAGAGAATCAGTCGTCTTCATTGCGCTTTTCTTGATAAAAAAGTAAACTTGAAATACCCGTGCATGTCGAGAGAAAATCTTGCGACAACAAAAACATACCTCGTTAATTGCTTGACCTTACCTAAGGCACATTTTACGCCTGCATCTTCGTGATGTCCGCAGTTGTGCGTTCCTACCCTTGCTTTGGGGCAGCTGAAGATGTCACGCTCAGTTCCTCTGCATGCCACATCATCGAGAGTGATTGGCCCAGAACCCTCACCAAATGTTGCCCAGGAGACGGCTTCAGCGGCTCCTGAGAAACCAAGACTTCTGCAGACCACGTTGGCATCCTCGATATCCCAATAATCATCGCATACAGTTCCCCAGACACCGTTGTGCAACACTTCTACTCTGCCTTCAGTGGGCGACGTGCCCCCAACCAGCCTCACTGGATTATGTATTGAAAAAGCACAATACCATTATGATTTTTGATCTTTAAACTTTTTATTTTTTTTCAATGTCTAATGGGCAACTTTAGTCTAGAGATGTTTCCAGTGCACTTTGCATTGCCAGAAAGAGAATGCTTACTAGTAAACTAACAAAGTCAAATCATCTGTTCATCCGATTTGTTTAAAAGACAGGATAAAGAATCATTTAATGTATATCCATTATAAACTTAATTAATGTCGACTGGAACAAGTAGATTTTCAATTACAATTCATTTATGACCCCTTTCAGTATAGTGTCGAGTGCTTCTATCATTTCATCTCTCGTTCAACTTGAGATGTTCAAAACTTTGCTTTCCGTTATACCCTCAGTCATCAGTCATCAGCTTGGTCACTTCAGTAACAAGAGGAAAACACGTAACTCAATAATGCGCCCCCAACAAACAGTTCAGAACAAACCAGAACGTTTGCTGTATCACGATACCTTCCGCAATGTGACAGAATTTTGCAAGATATCCTGCATACATTCCATAGATTATCCTTGAAACATTTCAAATTTTTGCTTCTTTATCAATGAAAAGAATAATTCATCAACATTTGGAAACGTGCAATGATTTTTATAAATTACCTTGAGGGTTGCACCTCACTCCTGCATCTTCACAGTTGCGGGTTCCGATTCCGATACCAGGACAGCTTAAGAGATTGGATTCCCTTCCAGAGCACCCAACGTTATCATGTTCGTCAGGGAATCGGATGCGAATGCAACTACGAACTAAAGATATATATATATATATATATATATATATATATATATATATATATATATATATATAAAGAAACAAAAAAGAATACCACTTCAGTCTGCAAGCGACCTCAACGCCGGACGCTAAATAATTATTCTTTTTTTATTATTCTTTTTTTTTTTTCGTGCAACAGGGACAAAAAATCGTGGGCAACACAAAAATAAATAAAATAAAATAAAAACATGGCACCCGAGGCCTGGCAGCACTGATTTTATACATATCTATTCTACAGCGTTTAATATTGTATCGACCGTACTGTTTGTACATACGTGTACGTGTGCTACTAGGATAGGGTCTATGTATACACCTCTTTACTTCTGCCCAATACAAATTAAGAATGCAAGCCCAAGTACGAGCCCTAGCTTCATGAGATTTTTTAGGGGCAAGCATATTGTAATTTTGCCCCCCATAAGTAATGATTCCCGAGATGAGATGAGAAGATTTTCTTGCTTTCTTGACAGAAAAAACGTTCCCCTATAAATGAAAATATTGCAGGAGTAAGCATATCGGAAAATAGCATTCAACACAGACATACTAAAGCTTTTGACATGCACTCATCAGAGTAAAATCGCATGAATGAACAGAAATTCTATTCTGTTCTATTGTTGTATTTAATAGGGATCTATCTATCTATTGATAATTTTCCCCACAATGAACGTATTCTTTATATAAAGTCATGTGTTGTTAATGAAAATGGGTGGATTGTTAGATGAAATGGGGGATGTAGCGATATATGTGTTGGGTTCATAAATAACTGTATAAGTTGGTTAATTTCATAACGTTTATATTGATAATGTTATTCATAACGATGTATGTATGGGTTCATGTGTTAAGAATTCAAAGCGATATATATATTATACAGATATTGACTGGTACGGGTGGAATATAACATTCTTTGGACAGCCAGGGAGTTATATTTTCCCAAGGGATTATATTTTCCCAAAGCGCTTTTGTGAAGCGCGCCCGGTGGTATTTACCACACACAGAATGATCTCGCCTGTCCGAAAGGATGTGCTCCCTATTACGCAATGTAGTAATGTTATTTACGAGTTCAAGTGCCGATGTGAAGCTCGGTACATGGGGCGTACAACCCAACGGTTAGCAGATCGCATTAGCCAACATGTGCCCGCCTCAATCCGGAATAGCAAAACTAACATGCGTTCCCAACCCTCGCGCGCATGTAGGCAGCCTATTGTGTGCGTACTGCGGTGGATGGTGGCAATTCGGCCATTGCTCACCACTTGATGAACAACCAAGAGTGCGCGGAACAATTGTTCATCTTGGTTCAAGGTTCTCAGCCGAGCGAGAAGTTTCACGCATCTGCGCATGCTCGAAGCAACTTACATTCAGCTCACGGACCCCATTCTGTGCCGTCAGAAAGAGTTCGTAAGAACGCTTGCAATATTTTAGCATTAATCAACCAAACGGCAGGCAGCAAGGCTAATTTTGTTTACCTTGACAGCCAATCACAGCTCGACATTTGGCCCGTATGGTTTCCTTCGCTTCCTTTATATCGTTTCGTTTCTGGCTTTCTGTTTATTCATGCGATTTTACTCTGATGAGTGCATGTCAAAAAGCTTAAGTGTGTCTGTGTTGAATGCTATTTTCCGATTTTGCAGTACCAAGCACTTATTCAGTAAGCGTATCATTAGACCCCCCCCCCCCCAACACACACACGCACACACATAATTATAATTCCCGATAAGGAAAGAATTTCTTGCTTTTTTGATAACAATCAGTCCAAATATTTCACCCAATTGAATTTCATTTCTAAAAAAAAAAAAAAAAAACGTGACGGTGGGAGGGGGATACCCCTTACCACATCCTCTCCCGTTTGGTCTCTTTCCCATGGACTAAATGCATCTTCAGATTTCATCGAAAGAGTGCACCAGATCTGTCACTTCACTTGGAAAAAAAAAATCCAAAAGTTCTGTTTCCCCGCTTGGTTTCCTTTCATATTATTTATACACTAAAAGTCGCCTGTTGACAGCTTCCCAAGTTCCAAATATCTTTATAAGCTATTTTCATTTGAATAAGAAAAAAAAAATGCAACAGCTTCCTCGTATGTAGGGTCATCCTTTTTTAATAGAAAATTATCCAAATATTTTACTCATTGTGCAACATAAAAGGTATTGTTGAATTTCAATTCAGAAAACGTAAAATCTCCGCCGTGTGGGAGGGGGATACTCTTCCCACCAACGGCGTAAATCCGTACTGAGGAGTCGGGGGGAGGGGGGGGGGGGTGGCCGGCGATAGTCACCATCACCACGATTACAAGCCCATTCCAACCGGACCGTACCGGCGCAGCCTTGGGGGTGTGGGTGGGAAAAAAAAACTTGGTGGGGGCCGCCTCCCCCCCCCCCCACACACACACACTTTATAGGAAACGAATGTTTGCACCCGCCACTCTTTTCCATAAAATGTAAAGTTGGAGGGAAGTGGCAGCAAAAATATGAAGACCTTTTTGTTCTTATTTTTGTTTTGTTCTGTTGGTTTATTTTTTCTTGGGAGGGGGTTCCCTCGCTCCCACGGCGAAAACTTTTTGCATTTTGATAATTACCGCGGGGGTTACATCGGACACCTGCGTCTTCGGAATGATGGCAATTGTGTGAGCCTGTCCCAGCATGTCGGCAGTTCAGGATGCTCGACTCAGTTCCCCGACACGTAACGTCATCAAGGAGGATTGGTCCGGAGCCTTGACCAAAGGCCGCTCTCGAGAGGGCTTCTGAGGCTCCTGGAAAGCCAAGACGGTTGCAGACAACATTGGCGTCGTTGATGTCCCACAAATCATCGCATACGGTTCCCCAGACACCGTTGACCATTACTTCCACTCTGCCTTCGTAAGACGACTGGCCACCAACAAGACGTACTGATTGGTGCGATAACAAAAATGGAAAAAGAAATAGTTTGTGTACTTATCAGTTCTTGACCAGTTAATCTACAACTAAAAAAATGAACTGCAGAGATGTTCACAGATGCATCGATGCTTCTCATAGCTCCCTTAAAATAGAAAGGGGAAGAAACTTGACACTGTGTCAAATTATTAACTGAAGGCACAAGTTAACAATATCTACACTATCGTAGATTTTGATACAAAATTTCTACTTCTTAAAATGTTCTCGCACCCGGGTCTGGCAGCACTGATTTTATACGTATATCTATTCTACAGTGTTTACTATTGTAAAATTTGGTTCCGATTTCGAAACCAGGACAGCTTAAAAATTATAAAGTTTTGGTACCTCAAAAGTTTCCCTGAATTTCCTTGTCTTGGTCTTGACTTCCACTGGTCTTGACTTACTCATTTTCAGGACCCCTTTACACCTATATATTCTAACGAAAAGCCGAATTTCCAACGAGAAAGTTCTTAAAAATAACGTTTACAGATCAGTTCGGTTTCAAAGGTACTACATCCACTACAATGACATCATCGGGAAATTGACCAATCAGAGAGCAGCATTGACTTGACCCTCTACCATTGTCTGCTGACTAAGTCTGCCTAATAGAAGTTAGGCTTTTGGTTTTTGGCTTTCTGTTCAAATCACTACGCAAATCTGACAAATATCTTTTAAAACTCATTGTGGTAGTTTTGATCAATAATAACCAATGGAGAAAATGAAGGAGAACTCATTGACAAAACAAACCATCTCAAGAAAAGGATCAGGAATTAAAACCAGTAGACAAGAGCAAAGGAGAAATGGCGGAGAAACTGGAGAAATTACGCGACTTTCATGTAGTCCCACATACTGCATTTACTGTTAGTTACCGGTGCTGTACTGCTGGGGTGTTGAGTTTGAGCCATAAATTGTTCCCAGAATTAAGTACAAACACTTTGTAGGTATGGACTATGCCTTATATAAATGGCTTCACAGCTTATAAGTGTGTGACAATTAGTGCGAAAGCAAAGTTACTTTGTTAAATGTATACATTGGTATGAAATTCTGAAATCCCTACCAACAGTGCTTTGCCTGTGGGATTGCTGCGCTATTCTGTATCTGCGTAATGTAAAGTACCAGGGCTGGAAAGTACGTAGTGGCATGAAGCTTTGAACACTAGATTCATATTCATCCTTGTAAATGACACCTATTACTTATACAATGTCACAAATGTAATACCAAATATGTGTTAGTATAGGTGGTCATATATTATCCATCGACGGTCTTGATTTTATCAGCTTTTATATTATCAGATTTATCTTACCTGATAAAGAAGAATGAAATTCATGTAATGAATTACAGCGTTGAGAGAATACAGCACATTGATATGCTGCTTTTTCACCTTTTCCCTTCGAAGTTCCATTAAAAAAAAAGATAGTGCATACAGTATTCCTGAGACACGTGAGGGGAGAATTCATAGAGAGAAAGATAGCCAGAAAAATGTGATACAGAGAAGAAAAGAAAAGAAATCATGAGATAAAGCTCGTGAGAGCAAAACAAAAGAGAGAAATCACCTGGTGAGATATTGTGACCCCTCCCCATCTATAAAAATTTACGCATAATGGACACCCCACCAACACCACCATGCTCGATGGATCTAGAACATTTAAAGCATGTGAAAATTGATTGCATGTTTATGACCAATGACAATGATCATTCATTCAAAATGTTGGTCAGCAAGGGAGAAGTGGGGGCATTGACTGTACAAACAGGTTTGTTATTCTTGTTGCAAAATACCCTTGTGGAGAGAACACAGTTTTACCACACTATGTAACACAGTGTGCAACACAGTGTAGCACACAGTGTCGAACACAGTGTGGAACACAATGTGTAATACAGCGTCGAACACATTTGTTTAATATGTGTTTAATATGTGATTTTGGGACGTGTGGTAACACTGTGTATTTACCACAGTGTGAAACACAGCGTCACCACACTGTGCAACATAGCGTTACCACATGGTCCAAAACACATATTAAAAACACTGTGAATCAAACCACAGTCTCACACACTATGACGTTCCACAGGGTTATAACCACATAGTCCATTATACTGTGGTAGTCACCACATAATCCACCACACTATGGTATTCACCACATAGTCTACCACACTGTGGTAGTCACCACATAGTCCACCACACTATGGTATTCACCACATAGTCTACCACACTGTGGCAGTCACCACATAGTCCACCACAGTTCAATGTGGTAATCACCACATAGTCATCAAATGTATCAAATACCACATAGTCATCAAATGTAACAATATTTGTAATGCATGAAGGCACGGTTACTGAGTAGATAACACTGTTATTGAATAGGAAATTACCTTTTCATAACAAAGTTTATGACATTGGTATAACATAACATTATTAGACAATAGTTCAAAGGAAATCCCATCACAAATACTTCGAATTTAGAAGTATTTTATGAATTTTCTCAAATTTAGGTTGCTTTTTATAAACATTCATGAGCTATGCAAAGTCTGTACCACAGGAATACCACAGTGTTACCACAGGAATACCACAGTGTCACCACAGGAATACCACAGGAATACCACAGAAATACCGCATGAAGTATCACATTCTGTACCTCAGCACTCCCACTTGATAGGAAACACTGTAGGAGTATAGGACAGGTTAAGTACTGCTTAAATCAATTGTCATAATTCGCAGCATAACTCGCCTATTAATGAGATTCTGGAATATGCATTTTGTTTTGTTTTTGCTTTTTTTATATTCCAGTTGGTACTATTGTGTGGTACTGCTGTGTGGTATTGTCCTGTGATAGTCATGTGGTATAGCATGTCATGAAAAAAAAACAACAACAAGAATATCCTGTGCCCTTTTTATGTAATTAAAGTGTACAAGAAAGCAGTTGTAAACACAGTTTGTTTCCATACTACTGAATATTCTCGGCACACTACCAAATAATACTAAACTACAATACTTGAATCCTTTCACCAAACTGGTAAAATGCTTTCCCCCCCCCCCCCAACAAAACCAGAAATAGCCTGGTTTTACAAGGATTAACATACCATGTGGTAGTACAAGATCTGAAATCCCCTACTGACAATACTAAAGCAAAGTTCAATATACACCACAATGTGGTAAACATGAGTCATTGTGTGTCAAAGTACTAGATGTTAAAAAAAAAATAGTTTGCGCTTTTGATTGTGAATAACTGAAAACCCATGAAAATATAACTTTCCACAAATTTACACATTAGGTAGCTAATATAGGCATACAATTTTTTTGTATGCTGTTCCCTGCAATATTTTGAAACAGTACACAACAAAATTGTGCGTTATTCAGCGGCTACCTTCTGTGTAAATTTGAGGAAAGTTAATTTTCATTATTTTTTAGTTATTCAAATAAAAAAAGTAGTGTTTTTCCTTAACATCTAGTATGTGGATATTATAGTGTTAAATCAATAATATGAAATCCCACTGTGTAACAACATTATGGACACAGGAGTACACATATTTCAATATATACCACACTGTGTGTTCAGTATGCCAAGTACGTGGATGATGTAGGTGAATGATCTGAAACCCACAAAGTGACAACACCGAGCACAGGGATTACACATAGTTCAATATATACCACACTGTGGTAAGCACAAGTCACAGTGTCCGGTATGCCAAGTCTGTGTGGATTATGTGGTAAATGAATGATCTGAAATCCCACAGTGTGACAGCACTATCAACACAGGGTTTACACATAGTTCAAAATATACCACACTGTGTCAAACATGATTCACAGTGTGTTCAGTATGTGCTCTATGTGGGGATTATGTGGTAGAACACTTAAACTGAAATACCAGACTGTGGTAGCATTATGAACACAGGGTTTACACATAGTTCGATATATACCACACTGTGGTATATGTGTGTCACTCTGTGTTCAGTATGCCAATAATGTGGTACACTATGTGATCTCAAATCTCACATCGTGACAACGCTGTGACCACATGGTTAGCACATTGTGTACAAAACTTGTCAACTATGTGAACACACTGTCGTAACACTATACCACACTGTGGTATATGTGTGCCACTCTGTGTTCGGTATGCCAATTATGTGGTACACTATGTGATCTCAAATACCACACTGTGACAACACTGTGACCACATCGTTAACACGTTGTTTACACATAGTCAACAATGTGTAACACAGTGGTAACACTGTGTTTGTTCCATAAGGGTAGGGCAGGGCATTGTTAATTACCTAGGCCCCCTTGACCTCGTTATATCCCATCCCCATCAACACCATTGCTGGAAAAAAATAAATCCACGAAACATGTCATAACATCAAACTGAATATATCACTGGTATCTGAAATTTCGGTTTCAAAAGGTACTATATCCACAAAAATATGAAAATTCATTAAAAATAAATGTATGGACTTGGATTTTCTTAGAGAGTGGTTTTAGTGTTGTATCATTTAGCAGTATGATAGAGGGGAATATCATTCCAGTCTGAGGTTGCTAAATATGAAAATCAAAAAATCACGTTTTTCTCAAAACTTGAAACTATGGATGTGGTACCTTTTAAAACCGAACTCTTCATGATAGAAACAAAAAAGAATACCACTTCAGTCTGCGAGCGACCTGAACGCCAAACGCGGAATTTTTTTTTCTTTTTTTTCTTTTTTGCACCAGGGCCAAAAAAAAATCGTGGGGGAAAAACAAATTGCACCCGGGCTCTGGCAGCACGGATTTCATACATATCTGTTCTACAGTGTTAACTTTTATATCGACCGTATACTGTTTGTACATATCGTGTACGTGTGCTACTAGGATAGGGTCTATGTACACCACTTTACATCTGACCAATCCAAATTAAGAATACTAGCCCAAGTATGAGCCCTAGCTTCATAAAGATTTTGGAGGGGCAAGCATATCGTAATTTTGACCCCCCCCCCCCCCCGATAATTAATAATTCCCGAGATGGAGATTTTCTTTATACTTAGTATTGACAGACAAAGTTTCCCTCATAAAAATATTGCAGAGGTAAGTGTATCATTTGCCCCCCCCCCACACACACACACACACACAATTATTATTCCCGAAATGAGAAGATTTTCTTGCTTTTTTTTTTATAGAAATCTGTCCAAATATTTCATCCAAAGTGTGCACCAGCTTCCTGAATTTCAATTCTAAAAATGCAAAGTCCCATTCGTGACGGCGGGAGGGGGATGCCCCTTCCCACACCCTCTCCCGTTTGGTCTATTTCCCATGGACTAAATACACTTTCAGATTTTATCGAAAGTGTGCACCAGATCTGTCACTTCACCTGAAAAAATGCAAAAGTTCCGTTTTGTGAGAGGGGAATAATTATCACCATTCAATTAACCCTTTCCCCGCTAGGTTTCCTTTCATATTATTTGTACATTAAAAGTCACCTGTTGACAGCTTAATAAATTCCAAATGTCTTTATAAGCTATTTTCATTTGAATTAAAAAATGCAACAGCTTCATCGTACTATAGGGTCATCATCTTTTAATAGAAAATCCTCCAAATATGTAACTCATTGTGCAACGGATTGTTGAATTTCAATTCAGAAAATGCAAAATATCCGCCGTGTAGGAGTCGGGGTGGGGGCGGCGATAGTCACCATCACCACGATTACAAGCCCATTCTAACCGGAGCGTACCGGCGCAGCCTTGAGGGGGGAGGGGGTATGGGGGTGGGGAGAGGGAGAAGCTTGGTGGGGGCCGCCCCCCCCCCCCACACACACACACACAAACACACACACACACACTTAAAAGGGAACGAATATTTGCATCCGCCACTCTTTCCATTGAATATAAAGTGGGAGGGAAGTGGCAGCAAAAATATGAAGACCTTTTCGTTCTTGCTTTTGTTTTGTTTTGTTGGTTTATTGTGCTTGTCAGCCGACTTTCGGGGGAAAATCAGACGTTAAAAGTTCAATCACCCCCGGTGCATCATTCTGTTTTAATGATGGTCGGTGTGGGAGGGACTTGGAGTTGGAATATATGTGCGAGTGAGCGGAGCGACCGAGCGGGGAGAGGGTGTGGGAGGGGGTAGGCTCCTTCCCTCAGATTTTGCATTTCAGACCTGAAATTCAGCGTTCTGGTGCACACTTTTTGTGATATTCTGGATTTTTTTCCAATAAAAAAAAAAGTAAGAAAAATTAATATTCATAGATAACTGAATGACTAAATCGGGGTATCTCAGCTCTTGCTCCGCCTGTGAGATATCACTGTGTAGGCCTACTAAATAGTGGGACCCATAACCGGCTTAGCCAGGATTTGCTCTTAGGGGGGCTATTAGATGCGAGGGAGCAAACCGACCGAGCCTGAGCGAGCGGAGCGAGCGAGGGGGGGGGGGGTGGGAGGGGATTTCTTCCCTCCCACGGCGAGAAGTTTTTGCATTTTGATGTTTACCGCGGGGGTTACATGGGACACCTGCGTCTTCGGAATGAAAGATTATTATGACAGTAATTTTCATTAGAAGAAATAACTTTTAAAAAGCGATCCCTATTCACTAAAGATCACCATACAAATTAGCAGCCACTTATAATCTGTGTCTTGAAACATACCAACCAATGTTCATTGAGACTTGCTTGAATTGAATCAGTTCTAAACAGCTTCTTGTTCTTGTGAGCGACCGCAATACATTACATATTTTTCTAATGAAAACTCGAATTCAATATAGGATTATGTGTTATAAAGATATACATGTATATATATATATGTGAGGGTCACAGTAATATCAGCACTCAACCCCCCCCCCCTTTTTACCTGTGATGATTACACTCGCTCGTTATATTTATGTAGTATTTATATGTATGTTTATCTGTTTGATTTCCTATATGCAAGATATATCACAGTACTCTAGTTGTATAGTAGAGGTACATACACGGTGGTGTAAGGTCAGGAGGTAATTTACATAATCATGGGGAACACCCCCCCCCCCCCATAAGTGGAATATCCCTGTGAGGGGTAAAGCGTGTCCTGAAGTTATTCAGAAGGGGCACCTCCTTTGATCATTCTTGAGAAGGCGTCCAAGCAGGCAACGTCACTTTAATCAACCTGCTCCTGTGGCTGTAGCTATAGTCCAGTCCCTCATCCTTTGTACAAAGAAGACACCAGGACTTCTGTCAAGTGGATGGACCCCAGCGCACTGCACATGCTGTAATGTCAGAGCTTCTGTGGGAAAGGGACACGGACTTGCTGTATTCTGCGTCGGACAGTGTTGCGTTGCTGTAAAGTTGTTAGAGTTGCTTTAAGTTTGTTTACGTTGTCTTAAATTTGCTTTTAGTGTTGTTTCGTTATTAGTTGTTTTGAATTTGTTATAAGTTGCTCTCCGTTGTTTTAAACTCGTTTGTTTTGCGTTCAGTCTAATGTTACAATTTTGGAGTTGTTTGGATTTTGGTTTAGTTTGGAATACTGCAACAAAGTGAAGTAATAAAGACACCCTTCTTTTAAAACGGAAACACAGTAAAATCATCTTTGAGCATTCTTTCTTTTCCTAGTCCTTATTAAATAGAACCAGGTGATTGATTTTGTCTAATTGAGTCCGAGCTATTGTAGGTCAACACTGACTGGACGTGTCCAGCCGGTCACATAATTTTGGTGCCGAAACCCGGGATTACTGAAAAGAAGGAAGCTCGTATACACTTAAACTCTAAATTGATTGATAAATTGATAAGGTTTAAAGAAACAGCAACGCAACACTGTCTAATTAGTCGTCGAGATGGCCTCTCCCATTCCACCGAGCGATGTGAGAACTCCAGCGGATGATCCCCGCAGCATGCCGAGAGCGACGTCGCCGCCGGACCAGATGACTTCAGCTACGTGGCAGTACCCGAGGCCAGCTGTAACCCCTCTTCAGATGGCAGGATTCGACCCCGTTCCTGAGCTGACACAGAGACAGGACCAGTTCATTACGCCGAGGCTCGTGTTGTCACATCAAGTGAAGGGCGTCAATGTCTTCACAGGTAAGGGGGGAATCAAAGCAGAGGATTGGGTGCGTGATATGAAGTATGTGATAGAATCTAAGGGCCCAATGCCACCACAAATGCAGTTTAATGAAATTGTTAGGCATACAGGGGGAAGAGCGCGGGACCTCATCCTGAATTTGGAGCTCCGTGGTGACGAGGAGATGACGCCTGCGCTGGCTTTCCGGGAGCTTCTCGACGAGTATGGGGACCGCGACTGGACGACGTCACCCATGGCGAGCTTCTACGCCCGAACTCAGCAGGCCAGCGAAACTCCATCCGAGTACGCCGTTGCACTGGAGGCAAAGCTGAGGGTCGCACGAGATAAGGGGGACCAAGCGGCCATGGTTGAAAAGCCCGTGCGGGACGCCATGCTTACGACCCAGTTCATGTTCGGCTTAAGGGACCAGAAGGTCAAGGCTCGTCTAGCTCCTATGAGGCCGAGGGAGATGACATTCCGAGAACTTAGATGGGAACTGCACGTAATTGAATCAGAGGATCGTCTGACCACGGCTCAGGTATACCGGCAAGATGTGAAGGAGGCCTCGAAGGATGCACAGACGATAGAGCAACTCACCAGGAGTATCCAAGAGCTGGCCTCCACACAGCAACAGCATATGGCCCTCTTCCATAGGGTGATGGAAGACCAGCAGAGGAGGCTCGCGAAATTTGAGAGTAGGTTGCAGCAACCATGGACCTCCCAAGGTGGCAGTCGGAGAGGGAGAGGAAGAGGTGGTGGGCAATCACAACATAGCAATGCTTGCTATACCTGTGGACAGCCTGGCCACTATTCACGGAATTGTCCCAATCGACAAAACTCGCAAGGCTTCCGTGGACCTCAGCATCCTTTAAACTAGTTCGACCTGCAGACGAGGGGCAGTCTGTGGGTGCATTCAACAAACGTAGCCCTGGAAGAACTGGATCAAGCTACCAGACGCAGATGACAATGGGGAATAACACTGGTGAGGAGGAGCTTGTGGTGTCCTGGACCCCTTCCTCAGATGCGAAACAAGCATTAGACATGCCAGTCGACACAGCAGCAGAGCAAACGAATGATGACTCACCCTTGCATCAGGCGGCAGCCAGCCACAACGTTAATGTTACACCTGCAGAGCAACATGATGATGGCTCATCTACTTTGTTGGCAGGCGTAGATGTGGAAGAGCTTGCACAGCTGCAGGGAGAGGACGTCATAGTCAGCCGAGTCGTCGAGCTCCTTCAAGCCGGACAGAGACCAGCCTCACGTCAGTTGCGAAAGGAAGCAATCGTTGCTCGCTTGCTGCTTCGACAGTGGGATAGACTGCACGTGTGCGAGAATGGCGTACTGTGGTATAGTAGAGGAGATCGTAGACTACTCGTTCTGCCTAAAGGTCTGAGGAAGCTGGCTCTCCGTAGGGCACACGTTGAAATGGGTCATCTTGGACTTGACAAGACTTTTGCACTTATGCAAGACAGATTCTACTTACCTGGCATGAAGACGGTCGTCCAGCAGTACATCCAGAGGTGTCGAAGATGCACTGTCTGGAAGACGACAGAAGCAAAGTCCAAGGCCCCACTTCAACCCATTAAGTCCAGCAGGCCACTTGAACTGGTATGTATCGATTTCCTTAGTTTGGAGACATCACGGGGAGGTATAGAGAATGTCCTGGTGGTCACGGATCACTTTACTCGCCACGCCCAAGCTTTTCCTACTAGAGACCAGTCTGCTCAAACAGTGGCTCGGACTTTGTGGAGCAGGTATATAGTTCACTATGGCATACCCGAACGCATCCATAGTGACCAAGGCAGGTGTTTTGAGGCAGCGTTAGTACGTGAGTTATGTGAACTGCTTCACATACAAAAGAGCAGGACAACGCCGTATCACCCACAGGGGAATGGAATGACGGAGAGGTTTAACGGCACACTCCTCAACATGTTAGGGACACTGGAGCCATCGCAGAAGCCAAACTGGAAGGAGCACGTGGAATCTCTCACCCACGCATATAACTGCACCAAACACACATCAACAGGGTTTTCTCCATTCTTTTTGATGTTTGGAAGAGAGCCACGTATCCCCCTTGACATCATCGGCACGCCTCTGGACGATGACGACAAACCAATCCTGAACTACGTCGACGAGCTTCGCCTTACTCTCCAAGGGGCTTATCAAAACGCCCAGGAAAATGCTGAAAGTGCTCGCGCCAAGCAGAAAGGCACGTATGACAAGAAAGCGAAGGATGCCCCCTTTGAACATGGAGATAAGGTACTCGTGGCACATAAGGCACTGATAGGTCGTCAAAAGCTGGCCGACAAATGGGGTGAGTCTCCTTACACTGTGATACGTAGGCTCCATGACCAGGACGTATACACTGTCAGGGAGGACAGTACAGGCAAAGAGCGGACTCTTCACAGGAATATGCTGACTGCGTGCACATTTTTGCCGGGTAGCAGTGAAAGTGAAGACGATGCTGATGAAGACAGTACAGATGTATCGAGTGAAGAGGATGTCAGTATTGCTCCTGTGGACCCAAGTTCGAGTCATCCTCCACGGAAGAAGCGCAGCGAAGTCGATGCAAATCGTCAGCGACGCTCATCGAGAACACGACGAACTCCACAAAGATATGGAGGCCCAACCTCTTCCCTCATCGTGCAGCAAATACGACCTCGACTAAATTCAATTTAAATGTTGTTGTTTTCTTATTTACATTGTTGGGGACAACAATGGTTTTAAACGGTGGCGAATGTGAGGGTCACAGTAATATCAGCACTCAACCCCCCCCCCCTTTTACCTGTGATGATTACACTCGCTCGTTATATTTATGTAGTATTTATATGTATGTTTATCTGTTTGATTTCCTATATGCAAGATATATCACAGTACTCTAGTTGTATAGTAGAGGTACATACACGGTGGTGTAAGGTCAGGAGGTAATTTACATAATCATGGGGAACACCCCCCCCCCCCCCCATAAGTGGAATATCCCTGTGAGGGGTAAAGCGTGTCCTGAAGTTATTCAGAAGGGGCACCTCCTTTGATCATTCTTGAGAAGGCGTCCAAGCAGGCAACGTCACTTTAATCAACCTGCTCCTGTGGCTGTAGCTATAGTCCAGTCCCTCATCCTTTGTACAAAGAAGACACCAGGACTTCTGTCAAGTGGATGGACCCCAGCGCACTGCACATGCTGTAATGTCAGAGCTTCTGTGGGAAAGGGACACGGACTTGCTGTATTCTGCGTCGGACAGTGTTGCGTTGCTGTAAAGTTGTTAGAGTTGCTTTAAGTTTGTTTACGTTGTCTTAAATTTGCTTTTAGTGTTGTTTCGTTATTAGTTGTTTTGAATTTGTTATAAGTTGCTCTCCGTTGTTTTAAACTCGTTTGTTTTGCGTTCAGTCTAATGTTACAATTTTGGAGTTGTTTGGATTTTGGTTTAGTTTGGAATACTGCAACAAAGTGAAGTAATAAAGACACCCTTCTTTTAAAACGGAAACACAGTAAAATCATCTTTGAGCATTCTTTCTTTTCCTAGTCCTTATTAAATAGAACCAGGTGATTGATTTTGTCTAATTGAGTCCGAGCTATTGTAGGTCAACACTGACTGGACGTGTCCAGCCGGTCACATATATATATATATATATATATATGATTATGACAATCTATTGATAATCAAAACAATTATGCATATTAATCAATAAAGTATTTCTAAGGAGAAGCAAAACAGAACATTAAATTTGATAGTGTTTTCCATTGAATTTTGTTAAGAAGAATAAAAGAGGCAGTGATTTTGGGACTTCAAGATAATCAGTTTTTGTTATCTAGAAGTAGTAATGTGTGTGTATGGCGTATGTATGGGGGATTTTAGGGACACACTGATATATCATCAATAATAAAATGATGCAAATGTTTATTTTATAGGGCATATATATATCATAAAACATGTTATCAATAATTGCTTGAGGGCACTTGTCCCCCCCCCCCATATATCAAATTTTGTTGCCCCCCCCCCGTAACAAAATTTTGAACAATAAAGACCGAAATGAACAATAAAGGCACGTTTCTCGTCTAAAAGTTGTCAATTTCAGAACTGAAAATGCCAAATTTTCGCCTCTAACGGGGCAAATAATACACTAGCAATATGCATGATTATATCGATACACTGATATTTACTTATGAGTAGTATTGACGACAGCCTCGCCCCCTGAAACATACCTTTAGTAAACCTTATAATTATTATACACTTTTCCTTTTCTCCTGTGCTTGTATGCTAATATAAGAACAATTTGTATTGCTCGAACTATGCGATCACGTTTAAGCTTTAAATGAATACATTTCATGGCAAAGTGAAAGTGGCTCGCTCGCTCTGCCCGTACTTATAGAAAATGAATAGTTTTCATAAGTTATGATCATAGCGCTTCGCAGTTATTTTTTTCACTATGTTTAATTCCCTACAAATTTGATTCAAGATGCTCTATAAACACGACTTTTACACTTTGTTTTTACCAAAAGTCCCAACCGCGGGAGGCGGATATCCCCCTCCCACACCCTCCCCCGCTCAGTTCCCCCCCCCCAAAAAAAAAACAACAACAACAACAAAAACAAAAAAACAAAACAAAACAAAACGAACAAAAACAAAAACAGAAACAAAACAAACATAAAAACAGAAGTGTTCCGGCACGCTTATTGGGCGGGTGTGTGTCACTTGGGTGTTTAATTAACACTTTTCAGTGTTATACAAAGGATATGTAAACTTCCCGTGACAGTTCGTATCCAATACTAGGCCTAAATTCAAAAATAATGTATCTAAGTATGTTATTTAAAGTGATACTCTATCAAGTGTGCAACATATCGCACAATTTCACGTGTACATTGTACAGGCAATGTAGAAAAAATACTTTGAAAACAACTTATGCTTATGAAAACGTGTCACTAGCAATGTATGTATACATGTGTTATATGTATATGTGCATGTACATGATGATACAGGAACCAATAAATGAAATTAAGAAAAAAAATCTGGCAGGTTACATTAAGTGTCAAAACGCACCCCAATTGAAAAAAAGCTGGTGACTTCCCTGGTTATCGAGGAGGATTGGTCCGGAGCCTTGACCAAAGGCCGCACTCGAGGGAGCTGCAAAGGCCCCCGGGAAGCCAAGACTGTTGCAGACAACATTAGCGTCGTTGATATCCCATAAATCGTTGCACACGGTTCCCCAGGCATCGTTGACCATTACTTCCACTCTGCCTTCGGAAGATGATTGGCCGCCAACAAGACGTACTGGTTGTGGGAAAATTTACATAGCTCTCTTATATGCCTGCAAATGTTCGTGAAGTACGGGTTACTAAGTATTCTCTAGAATACAATCTATTTTTGTCGATTGGCTTCTAGAAGGGAACACAAAGTATACATACAATGATACGTCAAAGATTAACACAGATATCTTTTAGATCCACAATGCAAAAGAGAAATTAATTTATCTTTCATATTTCAGGGTTGTTTTTTTCAATTCCGTTTTCATGATCATTAGGGAGCTTTAGATTAGCGACGCGAACGTTTGGACGATGATTGCTTTTACCATTTTCCTGTCTCCCTAGTGTTGCAAATCATCTTCATATTTCGCTATGAAGCAAAGTAAAATGGGCTAGTGCCTCCATATGACTTTGCATGAAGTAGCTTTCTGCGTAGTGAATTTGAGCAGAAGCAAAAATGGCCCAGAACCGACGTAAAAATTCAGACAACTCGAGATCAAGTTTTGATAAGTGATTTTGCGCATGCGCAGAACAGGTTTTTTTTTCCTCCTCATTACGGTCCTCGTCGTGAAAATTTGAAGCTCCCCATTGTTATCGTAGGTTAGTGCACAATCAAAGATCATTCAAAACAATGAGGCAATTCTCAAACAGTACAACCTCTCATGACGAAAGGTACGTCACTGAAAGAATCACGCTTGAACTGGACAGCTTCACCACATCGGTCATTATGAAATCTCCCCTCAGTCCAGCTGTAAAAGAGTATTAACAACATTAGAGTACGTACTGTACGGGCTTCGTACAAATTTAAGTTACCCTGAGCGTTGCACCTGACCCCAGCATCCTCTTGGTGTCCACAGTTGTGGGCTCTCTGTCCGGTGTAGGTACAGCCTAAGATATTCGACTCTGTTCCTAAGCAGTCAACATCATCGAGAAAGATTGGTCCGGAGCCTTGGCCGAAGGCAGCCTGAGAAAGAGCCTCTGATGCCCCTGGATATCCCAGACTGTTGCACACGACAGTGGCGTCAGTTATTGTCCACGAATCATCGCACACGGTTCCCCAGACACCGTCCATCATCACCTCCACTCTGCCTTCGTAGTATGATTGACCGCCAACTAGTCGAACTTAAGGAAGTATAGAACGATCAAGATGTCCGATTTGATAAAAAGTCCTCATTGTGACTATAACAATCGGAATTATCTTTGCCGAAAAGCAACTGCATCTAATTCTACTTGTTCATCTGCTTCTTGCTAAAAAACAAACAAACAAATAAATAAATACGTATATATACCTACACTCTAAAAAAAAAAAAAAAAATCCAGGTGAGAACTGACCAGAAACTGGGTCCGTTGGGGTCACACCCCGTTTCGGGTAAAAAATGACTTGGAATTTTGTCATGAAGACCCGGAATGGGGTCACCCTGATCCAATTCATGACTTTGAGTGGGGTCATATCTGACCCCATTCCTTGTTATTTCTGACCCGAAACGGGATGTGACCCCAACGGACCCTTTCCGACTGACCCGGATGTTTAATGATTTGTTTTATGATGAGTGTAGAAATTCTCTTGTTACGACTTACGATCCAAAACGTAATACACCGGTATCAAAGAAATGACGACAAACCATGCCGCCAAGATGATAATCTCAGCTAGTATATCTTTCACAAACTTACTCCTGTTTTGAAGTAAGCTTTTGGACAATTGTTTTATTGGAGGATGAATGATTGATTTACTTATTTTTGTGTAATTTCCGTGTAACGTGTGCAAGCGTCCTATAATTTGTGAAATTCGTATATATATATATATTTTTTTTTTTGGGGGGGGGAAGGAGGCAAAAGAAGACTTTTTGATGGTCCGAGGACTTGATATATGGCATATGGTTGGCAGTCAGGCACAGGCGCAGAAAACTGCGCCTGTCGAAAAGAGCCGAATTCTGCTATCATGAATATTATAATGACAATACCCATCATGCAACGCGATGCTCATAGTGTAAAAGGCATGGGGAAATTTTGGTGATGAAGACACCAAATCGATACTAATTTTGTAGCAAAATTTGAACCCTGACACTTTTCTGATTTTTCATCTGTAGTAAGCCAAATACCTAATCTTGCATAGGAATCCTTTTCAAGAGGAAAAAAACCATGACAACTGGAGTCTGGTCGGAATACATAATTAGGTAAATGTTTTTGAATGAACAACGGTTTGCTTTCTTATTAGCCTTGCGCAACAGGCAATTGAATGGTGTAACAGAATTGTTATCTTAAACAGCTGGTAGGGACACTCTTTCCCTTTCTCTCCCCCAGCACAGCCACCTCCCATGTCTTAACATATCATCTCTTTCCCCCTCTCTCTTCTGCCTGATACTCTCCCCGGCAGGTTGGGTTCTTATCGGTGTTATGTAAACATAGGGCAGAAGAACGTTTTGTGAAAGTGCGAGCCTCACATCTCTGTGGGGCCTATACCCATACCTCCCTGGTGTTCAACTGACCATATGGGCAAAGAACAGAGGCAGGGGCTAGCTATGCAATGGGTATGAAAGGCTGTTACACTGCAGTTTTAGATGAGATTCCAGAGGGTCGAGACAGAGTTATACCAGAGATCCCATAGTTTTACCAGAGTTATCAGAGTTATTTGCAGATGATTTTGCAATTAAAGGCAGCATAACAGCTTAACAGCAAGGTAATCACAATTACTCCTACTTTTCATTCTTACTAGCCTATTTCTTTGAATATGAATGGGCGAGGTATGGTCAATGTGGTGAGAGCTACATCTTTATTTTGTGCATGGCGTCTGTTTGTGAGAGCGTGTGGCTCTGTGATATGCCTTATGACGAATGCCGTATTTCGATAGATGGTGATACAGTGCAATATACATGGTATACTATCGTGTTTTTTATTCTAAAGCACGTTCAAGACCTGTCACTTTGACTGTCTTGCATACAGTAGTGCACTGCACATCAGTGGAACAGGCTGGGAGGAGGGGGTGGGGGGGGGTGGGAGGGAGAGAGATGTAGGAAACAGTAACGAGCGCCTCGCACACAGACGGTATCAATGGAACCGACTGTTCGCAGAAACTACGAGCATCGATTGTATAGCCCGGCGCACTTGCTCGGCGCTCGGGCAGATAACCCCAAAGTAGCAGTTTTCTGCGCCTGGTGGGAGGCGCAGTTTTCTGCGCCTGGGCCTGACTGGTTGGTATATTCATGTCTTCCTTTTTGAACACAGTAATGAACGTGATTACATTGCTTCTTGTGTAGTTTTAGTCAACCACCCTTTAACTACCTGACTACGTTCTTTCAATCTAGCTTGACACCATATAATTGATTAGTTTCTTCATCCCTACCTCTCTCTCTCTCTTTCCCTCCATCTCCCTCTCTTTCTCTCTCTCTCCCTCTCTCTCTCTCTCTTCCTTCTCTTCTGCATGACTTAGTGTAATGATTTGTCAGGTTGTTTGTTTACTTGTACATTCTTTTTTTATGTCTTAATTTATGTAATGGAATTTTGTATAGTACTCCCTTTTTGGGGAAAAGCACTGCTTTTTGGCATTCTTTCATATTTCCATCCTCTTCGTATACTGAAACTAATTTACAAACATATGACTGCATTTATTGTGCACTGTAATGTTAATTTATGTACTCAGTTTCCGTAAAGATTTATGTATTTCCGTCGCAAATTCAAAACTACGAGCGAGATAAGTTAAGATTGTAAAGGCGTAGAAAGGGACCTCAAATTGCCAGTGTTTTGTGTTTTAATTATTCTCCAAACTTTGCTCGAAATATGATGGAGTTTTAGTGTCCCTGCTTTGATGAAAATTCTTCAGTTAAAAAAAAAAATGTGATATTACCGTTAACATTACACCTGACCCCTGCATCTTCTCGATGTACACAGTTATGCACCCAAGTTCCTGCATGAGGACAGTTCACAAGGCTAGATTCAAATCCTCTGCACTCGACATCGTCGAGGACGATTGGTCCATGGCCTTCACCGAACGTGGCAGTGTGGAGGGCCTCCGAAGCCCCTGGGAACCCGAGGCTGTTGCAGACAACGTTGGCGTCAGTGATGTCCCATGAGTCGTCGCACACGGTTCCCCAGACACCTCCCACTTGCACCTCAACTCTACCTTCATAGAACGAACCGCCATCAACAAGACGAACTGCATGTATTAAGATACAAAACAAAACGAAAACAAACGCATGTACACTGTAGTGAGCATTTGTAGTGGCATATTTACTTACTTCCAATGCAGCTTTCTACTTTTTTTTCCTTAATAGGCATCTTTGTTTCTTTTCGTAAGGAAGTTGAAATAAATGACTCTCGCCCATCTTGAATTAAAACTCGTTACTATCTGTAGTACGATGCTCTAATACATTATACAGTTTGCAAATCAAGCCTACATTGTGATTTTACCCAATAACATTCACTGCATGGTGTATTTGCATTGAATGAAATAATATCTGTAAACATGCAAAATTTTGGCAACAGGTGCTAAAAGAGCATGCCTCGATATCGCTCATTTTAAACAGATTTTTGCGCCAACATATAGGCCTACATTGGAACAGACAGACCTAGAGTGTATCAATATGCTTTCGCTACAATAAACTGATTAACAAACTTATGTATAATTAATTGACTGATGAGTCCACAATCAAGCAACACCATATTATCTTTTCAAGTTACATTTGTGCATTTGTTTTATTATGTTCGATTATGTAGGGGGAGAAAAACCTCGTAAAACGCTTTACGTGAATTGTGCCTGTTTGAAATACCATTTTGCAGACAAATAACCCCGGCGTCCTCTGTGTGCGAGCAGTCGTGATTTCCCCTGCCATTGTGTGTACAGTCAAAGATACTATTTTCTGTTCCTCTGCAGTTGACATTATCAAGGAGAATGGAACCGTAGCCTTGTCCGAAGGTGGCTGCCTTTAATGCCGCCCTAGCACCTCCAAATCCAAGGCTTCGGCAGACGACGTCAGCATCGCGCATGTCCCAGTAATCATCGCACACAGTTCCCCATAAGCCGTTCATCAGAACCTCCACTCGCCCTTCACGTGAGGAGCTGCCACCAACAATGCGAACTAAATACAGATTTGATTATTTAAAAAAAGCAAAATTGCAACAAGCAAGTAATACAAAGATATGATAGGGGCGTTATCACTTTCGGCCCAATCTAGGCAGGCTGCATAATTACTTATGTACCCTGTATTGCTTTCTCCCTGTCTTACTATTATCATCATATTATGCAATGTCTCTTTCATATAATGTTATGATATTAAGGATAGTGTTGGACGCTGATGTTACGGAATTTTCAATTACGGAATTATCACGTTTCTAACTAGTATCTTCATTTTTGCATACTTTAAATCTAATTGTTACTAAGCCTGAAGGTAAGAATTACAAAACCATACTAAAGCGATTAGAAAAAAAAATAATTGGGTCCAATTTTTATGGCGTATTCAAAAATCTATGATCCCAAGAAATTTGTTTCCGCACCTATAAGTGACATTCCTCAAACGTCTATACAGCAGTATTGTGTTTGCATCTAAAATACATTTCTTGTACTTGCAACGACTTTACCGAATGGTTTGGTCCATTCATTTGTACGAATATATTTAGGCTTATTCGTAACACTTTAAAAAGACGAGAAAAAAACAATCAAGAATGTCCGAGTTGAAAAATGTCTAACTGGGATTTCATTGCAGTTACAAAATAATACTGAAAGAATGTCAGGAGGTGGATGCATCATGCTGCTCTGCGTGCCAAGTGATCATAAGGCTTATTGAATTTCGTGTGTTCCTGCTTCAAATTTAAAAACAAGATGTTTCCTGAAATGCCTGATTTAGGAAACAGTTCTAGTAGTATACCCAACTCACACTGGAATTAGAAGATGTTAGCGCCATCTCCCGTTTGAACAGTGGCGTATCGGGGGGGGGGGGGGGGGGGCAAGGGGGGAACGTGCCCCGTGTGCCACTCCCCGGGGGCGCCAAAAAACGAAAAAATGGGGAAAAAAGAAAAAAAAAGAGAAGAAGAAAAAAAGAAATGGCAATGTTTATTGTGTTCACACAAGAATTCCCTGTTTTGTAAGCTGAAATATAAAAATTTTAGGCTCTCTCGCTGCGCTCGCTCGCCAAAATTTATATGAAAAAAAAAGAAGAAAAAAAATGACACGGACAAAATGACAATGTCTATTGTGTTCTTGCATGTCTTTTCATATTTAGCAATTTCTTTCGTTCTGAAGCGGGGAGGGGGGGGGGGGCCACCAAAAAAAGCAACAAATCAAACAAGATAAGAACAAAACGTAATGATGACGCGGAAATATTCAAATTTCGGCTCACTCGCTCGTACTAATTTATAGTATTTTTTTGAAGTCCCCAGTTTGTTGGTATAAATCGTTATCTATAAGGCCGTCACTATATTTTGATTTGAAGAAATGACAAGAATTCCATGTTTTGTAAGGTGAAATACAAAATTTTTCGGCTCGCTCGCTGCGCTCGCTCGTCAAAAAGAGCAGAACGTGAAGATGACGCGGAAATATACAAATTTCGGTTCACTCGCGCGTGCTAATTTAGAGTATTTTTAAGGCCTCAGTTTGTTGGTATAAACCATTATCTTCTGTAAAAGGCGTCACTATATCTTGACTATGGAGTTGTAAGATTGAATAATAAAAAAAATTACAAGAATTGCCTATTTTGTATAGCCTGAAATTCAAAAATTTTCGGCTCGCTCGCTGCGCTCGCTCTCCAAACCTTATGTAAAAGAAAACGAAGAGGACCAAAACGTGATGATGACGCAGACAAAATGACAATGTCTATTGTGTTCACACATGTCATTTTATATTTAGCAAAATGTTACACAGAGCAGCGGCTGCATTTCTATCGTTCTGAAGCGATCGCCGAATGGATCAAAAGAGGACGCCAACGGTTTCGAACGTACGGGGGGGGGGGGGGGGGGGCAAAAAGTCCCAAATCAAACAAGATAAGAACAAAACGTAAAATGATGACGCGGAAATATACAAATTTCGGCTCACTTGCTCGTACTAATTAAGAGTATTTTTCAAGTCCTCAGTTTGTTGGTATAAATCGTTATCTATAAGGCCGTCACTATATCTTGATTAGAATTATATGATTTAATAACCAAAAAATGACAAGAATTCCATATTTTGTAAGTTGAAATACAAAAATTTTCGGCTCGCTCGCCAAAATTTATCAAAATTTACTATATTTAAATAACCCTCAAAATACTAGTTTTAAATGCTTGAAAACGCATATCATGGGGACCTTTTTTCAAAGACCCTACCGGGACGAGGTTGGGGTTGAACACTTTTTCAGAAATTAAGGGCCCAATTTTCGCGCTTGCCCCTGGCGCCGTTTTCCCTACATACGCCACTGCGTTAGAATGCTGGATTGTTTAAAGCACGTTTAAGGAATACCGTATAAATTACTGATCCAGGGTTTTCCTGTTAATATCAAAGCAAATCACACGCACATGTATTATGGCACGAATATCCAATTGACTCTAGGGCCCGAATTCACGAAGGTGGTACAAATGAAACCACAAACCATGGACAAAAACCACGGAGCGCCAAGTGTCGCATGGAATATTTCGTTGCGAAATAAGTCATTTCGTTAATGAACTATTTTGTAACGAAATTACAACATTTTTTAAACTAAATGAACACCATTTTGCAAAGGTTCTCAAAATGGTAGTTGATTTCTGACAACAGCAACTACATTGTATAACAAATGCTTCCGACAACTCTGTGCAACTTAGGACATCCACAACAAGCAACGAGTGACTGCCTGGTGTCTATGATCGCTGTAAGTGATTTCAATTTTTTCTTCACACAAGTGGTCCTCCAAGCTGTCAGATATTTTGAGCTTGTTGTCTAAATCAGATGCAGATTACAGTAGGTGGATCATTGTTCGATCTGAGGTGTCTTGCTGAAAAAAAAAAAAAGGTGCTGAAGAGGTTCATTCTAGAAGTTATGTTTGTGCATTATTGTGCTCTGATGGCGCTCGTAGAGAACCGCCTAAAGGCTATCGTGAACATTCCGAAGCATGTACACAAGATTTTTGGCCTGACAATCAGTCTCCTGAAGACAGAAGTCCTTGTTCAGCCTGCACCAAGGAGTGCTCTCTGCCAGCCAAACATCACTGAGCCTGTCAGTGGCATACAGCTGAAGAATGTAAACGGCTTCTTATACTTGGGTAGTACAATTTCCAACGATGGTACTATGAACATCGAAATCGTATATCAAGGATATATACACGGGGCCAGGCTGTTACTTGACCACCTGTGAAAGTCTTACAACACAAGAACGTTTGCCAGTCAGCCTACTGAAGGTGCACAACTCAGTAGTCCTCTCATCGCTGCTATTCGACTGCAAAACACGGACAATGTGCAGCAGACATACAGATTATTATCAAAAAAAGAAACACACCTAGAACAGTATAGCCGTCATGCATTATGCCGGCAAGATCGCACCACACATCAAGATGTTCTGGACAGAGCCAGGAGAACAAGCATCGAAGCCCAAATCTTCAGAGATCAGCTTCAGTCGTCTAGCCACGTCATCTGCATGGAAGACTCGATCCCTCGATAGCTCTGTTACAACGAGCTTATACACATGGTAGTAGCAAGCAAGGATTTCCAAGGAAGCGGTTTCCGGAAAAGCTCAAACTCAAGGGTTTCCTCAAATGGGCGGATCTTCAGACTGCTGTGCTGCTGATAGAAATCACTGACGGTCCCAGTCAACGCAGGCAGAGATTTCCTTTGAAAATAACCGCCGCCAACGCCTGTTAGGTGCTCCAGAGAGACTTCAATTTAAGCTGCAATTACCTGTGTTCTACCAAGTGAAATTCATGTCCTGCTTGCAATCTCATGTACGCCTCCATTTTTGGCAGTCACAGGCGGACACACCAACAAGAGTGAAACATATTGGCCTTCCGCGGGCCTTTAGAGACAACTAAGATGAGCTGTGATAACTCTAAACTATAATTCGTAATTTCTCTTTCAGACGACACAAAAGGTTAATGTAACCAAAAAAAAAAAAAAACCAAGCTCATCAGAGTCCACATTCCTCATACAATCTAGATTATGAAAATGCCAAGACACTAATACAGATATTTCATTAGAAATTAGCCTATAAGGGCAACATGTTGAAAGAGAAAATTCATGTGAACAAAACAACAAAATGTCTGTGAAGAAGAGAACATTATTATCAAAAAGCTCCCCCCATCCGCAATCAATCAATCAATCAATCAATGTATATATATATATATATATATATATATAACATATATATATACATATATGTATATATATATATATATATATATATATATATATATAATATAATATATATATATACATGTATATAATCGGTTATTTAGTTAATATACCTCCATCCAAATATTGAAATCCAGCTTGATATTACAATAATGAACCCGACAACATAGCCTAGATGGAAGACTGTAGAAGATAATATAAGTACACTGTAGTGTCGCTGGAAAACAAATTCGCTTTTAACCACTTAACCAGAAATAACAATTATCACTTGCACTTGCACTAGCATTTTCACCAGCTTTACAACCGCCAACTATCGACCTATAAGTTTGTAATAGCCTTTGCTAGATTTCCGTCAATACATAATCATTGCCTATGAACAGTCATAGGTATGAACTCTAGTGTATCTTTAGTATTCTATGGTATAGAATTTCTTTTTTGCCTATTTTGATGTAGATTGTGGGCATGCGGAGGCACACGTAGATCAAACTTACCATTGGTTGCGGATGTTACGGAACACAGTGAAATCACGAGGAGTGTTAGCAATTCCATGCCGTCTGTTAGCGCAGACTTGCCCTACACGAATGAAGTTGACAAGATTATTTTTGGTTTATGCCAGGCTTCGATCTCAATATAAAGGGACACGGATTTCCACATCATGTCACTTCAGCGTACAAAATTCCATGTTGAGACGTCCTCCTGGTTGCTGCGCGCATGCGTCCCTGTTTTGTTTTGTGCTGTTTTGTCGTCATCAGCGTCCCTATTTGACGTGCATTCCGCATGCGCAAAACTTTACCGAGAGGTATCATCATCCGGTAACTCTGCATTCATCTAATCTTTGTAATCTTCGAACTCATGCTTATGTGACTATAGGAGATTCAAAACATTGAAGCAACTAGTATTCATATAGTTTCCTTTTTATGCAATTGTATTTCGACGTTTATTCCAGTCTGCAGTCTTTTCGACTTCATCACAGAATTCGTGTTACCATTCATTTTGTTTTTGCTTTATGTACGATGTTTGCCGTTCTTTTCTGGGGAATTAATGCTCATCATGATGATTATGATTCGAGAGATGAGAATCAGGTTTAAGTATTGTGTAAAATGGATTATACTGAAAGTATTTGGAGTAATTTACATGGTAATTATTTTAGTTAAAATTCCTATAGCTAATATATCTTCACAATTGCCTAAAGAAAAACAAATATTTTGCAGGGAAAAGATCTATTGAATCAAAAATATATTTGGATGCTTGATACTTTGCTGTTGCTTGTCTGATATTCTACAATCTCATGAAATTATAAAGAAATCGCTACAAAACAAAACTGAACAATTTTTTTCGCAAAAAAAAATGACATTGGTGAAATAATGACTTGTAAAGTGATGTCATGCAGAGATTAAATCAAATCAAATCAAATTGAAAAAAGGCTGTGAGAATTGGTATGAATTCCATCTTATACTGATCTCTTATTTCATCAGTTAAAAGTTCTCAAATTGCATGATATCAATGCTTTTCAAACAGCAACATTTATATCAAACAAAAAAAGTATGTGAAAGAATGACACATTACCTGTGTGTGTGTTTGTATATTTACTGCTTCAGTTTTTCTTCTATAACCTTATTCATTTGGTATTTAAGAAAGAGGTTCAGACTTTAATCACACACACAAAAAAAAAAATGATAAAGTCTAGAGAATCTAAAACAAATTACAAAATCAGAGCGCTGCGATATATTTTTTTTTTCAGTGAAATCAACCAAAACGGTGTTTCTTATACAATCACTTAATATAATCACTATAACATTTTAAAAACCAGTAATGGAGAAAAATATTTGCAAAAATAATTTTTAACTTGGGAAGTGGTATTCAAAATTTTGGATTCGTTTCAAAATTCATTAACAGTAAACAGAAATTCAGTCCAACGTGGAAGGAAAATAAGAAACAAAGAGTTGACTAATGAGAAGAAAGAAGGCATTAGGGAAAAACATAACTATCACACCTGCCGAATAGCACGGGCTATCATTCCCTATTTCAGATCGGAAGCATAGAGATGCCTTTCGCGTGTTCAGATACCAATAGAAATCATGGGAAATCCCTCGGCTCTTTAGAATGGTATCGTTGATAGCGAAGCGGAAAAAAGAAAAATCTAATGCTGTGGTTACACCATGTTCCCAGCTGCCATGGCAGCCCCGTTTGCCCGTAACGTAATGCGCTGTGGTTAGATGGGATATTCTCCTGTTTTCCCCCTCCGTATTTTAATACGACTGTATCGTTTGTTCCAGCCCTCCCTTCGGTGAACATGTAAGCTATCAGACACCGTTCTTAATGCGCAGCATCTGTTCAGGCTAGACTGCACAATAATTTCCGTCGCGTCCCATTACGGACTGCCTGCAAGTTTTGTCACGGCATGTCATGTGCCTTCACACTTTGCTGCGGTCACCCCGTTTTATTAGGGCCTACAAGCTTTCTCATCAGCACCGAGACTGCAGTTTAGAAATGCAATTTATTTGACACGGCAATCACTGCCTGTCATGTTTGTCCACCTCGTTCCACTGCGTAGTCTCACTTCCATCCCGTTTTGTCCATGTTGGCCTGAAACGTGATTGCCATGGGCGCCGGGAACAAAGTGTAATAAAAAGGCAGCATATAATCATTATTATGCATGAATTAAAGAATAACCATGTACTGTGGAACTAGATTAATGAGTTGGGGGGGGGGGTAGTCTAGTTCTGGACCCTTTTCATCGATTCTTTTTTCGCCGACTATACGCGTTAATCCGAGTGAGGGCGCGATCCCGAGAACTTTCTCGGTTGCGCAGTTCTCGGGATCTCGCCCTCACTCGGATTAACGCGTATAGTCGGCGAAAAAAAGGAGTCGGAGACGTTCTGTAGTGCTGTTTCTTTTTTTTTTTTTTGTGTGTGTGTGTGTGTGTATGTGAAGGGGGAAGGGAGAGGTTCTGTTGAAATCCCCCCCCCCCTCCCCCGCTTTGGTGGTCAGCGCCCCACGTCTATAACGTTCCGCCATCCGTGTATAGGGTCTATGAAGGCCACATTACTCATTTTGGGAGAAAAAAATTATAACCACAAGTAAAAATACACAACCCTTTCCATTCTTTTTAACCATTCTTTTACATTAGTAAATTGTAATGTATTTCAAAAATATTTATATCAGGCATACAAAAGTGTGTGTGTGTGTGAGTATGTTTATGTGGGTATGTATTTAGGCATGTATTATGAAATCATGAGACTATAATAAATGTGTTAAAGAACTAAATCACAAAGTGTGAACTAGGCTGCTTTCTGTTACCACTTGTGAAATGAACCATGCAGTATTATCTATTGATTTGATGCTTATCATAATGAACGTAAGGCAAGAGGATGCTACTTGAGTCTTGGTGCAGCCGATTGATTTATTAGTTGAAATCTGAACTTGTACGCTGTCTGAATCATGCTTTTCATAATTGAAAACAACAGTATCAAGCAAAGACGAAGCAGCATGGTGTACAGACAATGTACTCTTTTCTTTTCTTTTTTTTCAATCAGATAACAGCACATCAAAATCATAAATCGGTAAGGACCACAGTCTGCATTTTGGTTGTTTGTCTTGTTGCACTCGAGGAAATGGCCTCGCAAAGGTAAATGGAAGATTACAATGATGTGATTCGATGCGATTAAATGTCATTAAAGATGCCTTTTCCGTGGCATGACCTATCAGGAAGCAACCCTCATTGCCAAGCCGTATTAAGGGCAGGTATAACACAAGGCGATTTAGCCAAACCGATTTCAATTTCCTCTCCAAACCCACAGGTTCCACAATATAATGGGCACTTTTACTTCGATTGATGTTCATTTTTATGAAGGTTCGTTAATCCGAAAATGAAACAAGGTTTCTTATTCCGTCTACCTTTATTAGGACGTTCGTTAATCCTAAGATTGATAAAAGGGATCGTTCTTCCGCAGGTTCGTAATTCCGAAAATGGAACTAGGTTCGTTATTTCCAAAGTTCGTTAATTCTAAAATTCAAAAAATTAAAAAAGATTAAGGTTTCCTTAATCCGAAGGTTTGTTTATCCTTGATTGGAAGGAAGGTACATTATTATGATTAAACCTTCAGATTTAAGAATCTTATTCTTCCGGATCAACGAAATTGAACTACATGTAATTGAAAAATAATATTGTCCTACATCGACGGAAATATGCACCAAATTAGTGTCTTTCGCGTTTGATTTTTTTATCATCAGTTATTATGGCTACTACTAAACATTGATTAATTCGGTGTTTACTTCCGTCAATGTTGGGAAATTTTTTCAATCAGGGGGGCATTTCATGAAGCATTTTGTCCGACTGCAATAAAAAGAACTCGACGCAAGAAGTTCACTAATTTGAGTGATAATAATTATGCAGTACTCGTTGCATGCTATAAGGATTAGAACCAGCACTGGGTGTCGGGAGGAGGCTCGATGGTCTAGTGGATAAGACACTTGTCCGGTGATCAGGAGTATCATGAGCCCATAATTTTTCATCGTGGCTACTTCTAAACCGAGATTGATTTGGTGCTTATTAACGTCAGTGTAGGGCAACTTGTCAATCAGTTGCAATCTGTAACCATTTACTTCATCTAGCAATTACTGACATTTTGCATTCAATGTTAAAGCATTAGCTGAACAATTTTACACCAATAAAACAAAAACATTATAATTAAGCAATGATCGAGAGAGTGGAATGGGAAGGGTTAGTCTTTTGTCTGCTCGGTTTGATGTCACACCAGTACCTTATCCAGAGGGGGCGCCCAACTTAGACATTATAGTGTATCATCATGAAAGCCAACTTTACTCTTTCCTGACGAGATTGCCAATTTTCACTGGCATAAATATTGTAAAACATTGAAAATACATGCAGGGATACCAAGGACTGAAATAAAAAATGTCATGTGTATATGGTTTTGAATACTTTTGTTTTTCTTAAAACTGAGCAGCATAATTTGCCTCCGAAATGGCAGGGTTCAAGAGACACCCATATCCTCTTGCTGTTGCTTTTTTTTTAAAGGGAAAATATTATTAGTACTCCTTCAAGTAAGCACATAATATAACATAATACGGTGAAATGCTAGCAAATGTATGAACAGTTAGATTCGTACGCTCAAATATTTAGTAAAAATTCCAAGGAAAACGTACATTTAGCTTAACTGAATATCAAGTAATCTTAAAAGAAAAAAAAGTTTTTTTTTTATTTCTAATTGATAATTCCTTCTAATTCAAAGAAGTATATTCACATTGACTGTCCAAAGACAATCAAAATTCACTTAGTTTGCAACTTAAGGTATAGGCTATAATTATGTTCACTGATGCTGTATGTCAACTGATGCTGTACACTACAACAAGGGCGCCAGAAGCGGGGGGGGGGGGGGGGGGGGGGGGGGGGCAGGGGTGGCACTTGCCCCCCCCCCCCCCCCCCCCCCCCCAACGGGGCGAAAATTATAATACACTAACAACATACAGTATTGTATCTATATATACACTAATAGGAACTTATGAGTAAATTTAGTGTATAGATGGTAGCCTCGTGTCCGCGAGTGTGCCCGCTGAAACATACCTTTAGTAAACCTTACATTTTTTCATTTTCTTCTTTGTTTTCTAGCAGTATAAGAATATTTTTCATTGTTCGAACAATGCGATCACGTTTAAGCTTTTAATGAGTACATTTCAGATAAATTGCAAAGTGAAAGTGGCTCGCTCGTTCTGCCCGTACTTAACGTAAAATGAAAAGTTTTCATGTTATTATCATAGTCCTTCGCAGTAATTTCTTTTACTATGTTTAATTCCTCAGAAATTTGATTTAAAATGCTCTATAAAAGCGACTTTTATACTCTGTTTTTACAAAAAGTCCCTACTGTGGGAGGGGTATCCTCCTCCCACACCCTCCCCCCCTCAGTCGCTTCGCTCCCTCGACGAGGATCTCACACCATCACATAATATACCCCGTATGTTAAGATCATAGTCCTTCCAACTGATTTTTTTTTCAATATGTTAATTCCCTACAAATTTGCTTTTAAATGTTCTATAAACGCGACTTTTATACTCTGTTTTCACAAAAAGTCCCTTCCGTGGGAGGGGGTTTCCCCCCTCCCACACCCTCCCCCCGCTCGGTCGCTTCGCTCCCTCGCCGAGGATCTCGCACCATCACATTATTAATGTACTCCCGTATGTTATATTCATAGTCCTTCCAACTGATTTTTTCAATATGTTAATTCCCTAGAAATTTACTTTAAATTCTCTATAAACGCGACTTTTATACTCTGTTTTTACAAAAAGTCCCTACCGTGGGAGGGGGTATTCCCCTCCCACACCCCCACCCCCGCTTGGTCGCTTCGCTCCCTCGCCGAGGATCTCACACCATCACATTATTATGTACTCCCGTATGTAACAATCATAGTCCTTCGCACTGATTATTTTTCACTATGTTTAATTCCTTAGAAATTTGATTTTAAATGGTCTATAAACGCGACTTTTGTACCCTGGTTTACAAAAGCTCCCTACAGTGGGGGGGGGGGGGGGGGAATCCCCCTTTCCACACCCCCCCCCCCCCCCGCTCGCTCGCTCCGCTCCCGCGCCGAGGATCTCACATCGCACATAAATGTGACCCCGTTGACATTTTGCCCCCCCCCCAAAAAAAAAAAAAACAGAAGTGTTCCGGCGCGCTTGCACTACAAAGCTTTGTTGTTGTTGTTTTTTCACTCTCTTTTTTTACTTCCTATGCTTGTACTATATTTCTATATCTGTGACAAAAGGGGAAAGAATTTCTACTGATATGAAGCTTTTTGATCCATTTTTTTACTTTGTTGGGGAGCATGAGGAAGTTTAAATGAGCATGACATCAACATGAACAGGAGTGTATGTATTATAACGTCGAAATCTGCACAATACTTCACAGTCCAAGCCAAGGATTGTTGCCTTAAAAAAAAAGTTGCCTCATGAAGACGACTTCTTGCTGTCAGCTGTAATTTCACCTTTTCGGGTGATTAATGGCTGCATGGGATAATGATGTTTTACTTTATATATAAGACTGCATATTGAACGTATGTCTCGATTTCATGTCACGGTTGGAGTCGTTTGATATTTTCTTCCTGGTACAGGTTTCACCAGATCAGACTGTCTATTTGTTTCAAAACTTGTTAGTTACTGCCTTGCAGTGCCAAGCTAAAGTGTTTCATAGTGGGATGGCCTAATTCTAATCTCGAATGAGAATTTCCTTTTGAACCGGTCCCAACAACATTAAGCCCTATATCAGTTACCAATCATGGAAGGTTAGGTTTTTTATTTCATGTATTACCATAATGCTGCTTTGTCATTTTGCCAAATGCCCCATAAAATGGATTTTAGAAGGGAAGAAAAAAAGCAATGATGTTCTTGAAGAGATTTATATACCGTATATTGTATATCTTCTTTCACTTTGTCGTTATGTTCTTGGTACACCAACGCCTTATTGTGCTATCCTTTTCCCTTATAAATACCCCAGAAGAAAACAACAACAATCTTTTCAAATTATTGCACCCCACCTTCAATTTTCCGAATCTGACAAGACACATGAAAACTTTACATTGCAATCACCAATGTGCTTCGATGCGATAGATGCGGGAATAAAAGTCGGTCTGGAGAGTCAAAATCAATATCCAGAAATTCGAACGAGAGATTAAATGTTCGATAAAAGTGCACTGTTAATGTAAAGCATACTTTCCAATCCATACTGACACACTCATGACGTAACGGACATAAACCATAGTGGTGGTTTTCTCTAATATTTTTATACCTCTAACGTCTAGGTACATGAACAAGCAAAAACGCACGCACACACAGACAGGCAGTGAACAAACTATGAGAGAAAGTGGAGAAGGTGTCAGACTGTGTAGACACATCTTCGACATTTCGAAAAATGAATACCCTAGGGCAACTAATACAATGATAGCTCATGCAAAATGATTTCTGAGAAGGATTTCCATATTAAATTCATATTTGTCATCATCTTTTTTTTTTAATCCTTTGATATATTCTTTTGGCATTTTGTATACGGAAACACATAATTTTAGGAAATTGCTTAAAATTTTGACTCCTAAGCGTACGTATACAATGGAGTAAACTGAACTGTAATTCGGAACATACGATTTAGAACAAAGTGTTGTTGTTGTTTTTTCATCTTACTTAAGTTATGAATGGATTGCAAATCGTACAGTTTGGAATATTGGGGCTATAAATAGTTATGAATACAATCATGTTCTCTTATGATGTACCCTTCAAAAATGCAGTATCATTCTCGTGATTCATGATCTTTATCAGTGTTTATGCAGGCGCGTCACGCTATTCCAAAGTCACTGCGGTCGCAGAGGGCAGCAAAGTCAGAAATGTCAGAAAAGTTATTACACTGTGACATGACCTAAATGAAAAATTGGCTTCCAAACCGGATGACACAAGAGAGATGGCAGAGGGATCACAATGAACAAACAAACACACAAATGCGTTTTGCGATGCAGATGAATTTTATTATGATACGTTGTAACCGTCACCTCGATGAAAGCAAGAAAGTTATGGAATAATTTTATTTAAAAAACAATATCGTACACAAACAGATTAATGCTACTTGAGCATTATCCATAAGTTCTTTGTCACTCTGGTGCTGTCGCAATTCAATTAACGTACTATAATATCCTCATTTATTTAAAAGCGTATAGGTGATATTATCCTTATTTATAATGAGAGAGTCGTTTCATGTATGCTTATGTATGCGATTGTGCGCATGTGTTCTTTTTCTTTTTTGTTCTGTGTTTGTTTGTTTTTTTGTCTGTCCTCCTCTTTATCCGATCTATTTGCCAAAGTTTCGTTAGTTCGGTACATACTGTCATTAGATGCTGTTAATGAGGGGGCTGCAAGTTACAAGCTAAGCTTTTCAGCAGTCCCCTCCATTTCCAACAACTTCTCTTTCATACAATCAAGTCACATTATACTAAGGTATTTCCTTGCACTTTATTTTCCCAATAAAGAAATGAGCCCCATTGATTTCGTATAACGATGTATTTGCAAATGTTATGTTCTAAATACTGTTGTTGGAAATGAAATGAAATTGAATTGTATTAAATCATAATATTGAATTGAATATATAACTTATACTTCTTTTGTGGCATTTTATAAACGTTTTTGTCCGTAGACAGATGTCAATCAAAATAGTGACATTTGTATATTAAGGAGCAAAGAGATAGCCAAACGTTGTAATTCACCTCTTGTATGACGTTCTTAAAATGGCATTAAACACTCAAGGGTGGCTTAAAACTTAATTGGTAGGCGATAATCATAGACACATTATAAGCATATTGTGAATCAATGAGCGTCAAACGAATCAATTGATGGCATTATGTTGTTGTTGTTTTTTTTTTATTCATAAAGCACAAAGAGGTTCAAGTAAACTATAATCAAGAAGCTAAATGGTATATTATATTGGAGAAGAACTAAATCATTGCAGATGAACTGGCAGCAGTTTTCACTCTATGAATATCTCCTCTTAAGAGAAGTCACCTTCATCAGACCTGCTGTCCATGGAAGCCTTCGTCAGAACTACAATGGAGTATAAAAACAACGAACAAGAATTACGTAACGTCAGTATAATCGTGATAATCACAGAAATTGATAATCACAGAATACAAGAAAAGCACTTTACTCAACGTGACTCCTATTCGTTTAAAGGGGCATTCCAGACGATTTTCATAATTTCACATCATGGAGCACATAAATCAACAATTCAATGAAATGAATGTATAGATCCATGGATTTTATTGTGGTCCTTGAGCAGAGAAATCAGTACTCTGAAAAACCTGAAGAATTATGATGACATAGGAGCCTCACATTTTTCAGAAATGTAGCGATGTAATTCCATGACAATACCACGCGCTTAACAAGCTCGCCTATGTCAAATTTATACATGCTTTCTTTTTTGTTCTGCCTGCGACTCCTGCATTCTTATAGTGAGGCTGCCATTTCATCAGCCTTGTTCATTGTGATTTGATATAAATTGTGAACTCTGTGCCAGGTATAACCAATTTATTGTTGTTCATTATGTAAAAGTCTGAAAATCATCATCATTAAGGTCTCCCTTAATCAGCGTTGTCAGTAAACAGCAGCTCGTGCGTATAAGCATTGGCAACGGATAATCGAAGACTTAATGATTAATGAATGGTGTGCCTTCTGGACTGTTGATATGATTTATCACAGTGAGTGTTCATTAACTGTTTAGATTGGAATGTGGGGGGGGGGGGCTCTAACGACTTTCTTGCTAAAGGTGACCGTAAAAATAACAAATAATACATTTTAATCTTTATTTCAGATCAGACCATTTACGAGACGAAAGGAAAGTGAAGCAACAAAGATGCAGGGACGGATAGAGGAATTCCGAAAAAGGGGGGGGGGGGGGTGCAAAAAAAAATAGTTCTGGTGCCACTTCCGGGTTTCGTCGGCTGACAGGCAAAATAATAATAAAAGTGCAAAGTGCTATAGTGCAAAGTTTTGGAGCCATCACAATCAGTTGACAAAGATGGTTTCTTTAGAAATCAATTTTAATAAATTTTATTTATTTTATCAAAAAATAAAAAATAAAAGGGGAACATCGCGCCAGGTGCCCCCCCCCCTACCCCCCACCCCCATCCGCCACTGAAGATGTAAGAAACAAAACGAACTTGCCAGGCCCTCACTTACTTCAGATACATCTCGCTCCTGCATCTTCAAAATGGAAGCAGTTGCTGGCTCCTATCCCGAAGTTGGGGCAGCTGAAAATGCACGTTTCGTCTCCGCTGCACTCGACATTGTCGAGGATAATCAGCCCAGAGCCTTCGCCAAACGCAGCGTTGGAGAAGGCTTCATCGGCTCCTGAGAAACCGAGACTTCTGCAGACCACGTTGGCATCCTCGATATCCCAGTGATCATCGCACACAGTTCCCCAGACACCATTGTGCAACACCTCCACCCTTCCTTCACTTTCCGACTCGCCCCCAACCAGTCGCACTGACAGAAATAAGGTCGAATGAGAAGGAAATGCAGCCTGAAACAGGTAAATCGGGACTAAAAGTCGTTTTGATGTTTTTTAATTAGATAGCTGGCCAATGACAGGGCGCGGTGAACATTCCCAAACATGTCGTTACCAATATCAGGGATTTACATGCAAGTAGCTGGCGACGATAACAGCACAGGATAACAGGATAACAACACAACAAACGAAAATGTAATGCGATCTTGTATACAAAAGAAAAAGAAAACAATGAAATTTGCTCATGATGCAAATTGTTATTAGCCTTGAGTCTGTTCTTGTGATATGGCAGTAATATAACTTTGGGCAGTTGAAGGGTACATTGACTAGATTGATCTTTACTACTGGTGGTCATGTGAACAAGAGAAAATGAAAACAAGGAAACGTACTAATTTTGCAATTGTGGTATTGTCTTTTAGGTTGTTCTTGTGATGTGGCATTAATTTAACGAAAAAAAAGAGGTTCCGGCAATTGAAGGGTACATTGACAAAGTTAATAGTCTTTATTATTGGTGGATGTACCTACAAAATGCATCTATGGAGGTTGTAATCGCAATATAGAGATAGCGTTCTGGGGAATAGAATTAAGGAATTCGATTTATGAACCTAATGTAAACTATAAGTTAAGGGATGTTTTATCAGTACTGCAATAAATCCAAAATAAAGTAAAATCGACGGCATCATTCACGTCACTTTGTCATTAATGTAAGAAATTGACAAACTTTGGCAATACTTCCCTCCCCCATCCTCCCTGTTTTCTGACTTGTTATCATGAAATGTTTTAGTTCGATACCAGGAATATCCACTGCTCTTTTGCCTCTCTCTCTCTCTCTTTGGTACCTTCAGGTGAGCACCTAACCCCTGCGTCTTCAGTATGCGCACAGTTGTGGATTCCAGTACCGGAGTGTGGGCAGTGAGTAATGCCTAATTCACTTCCGGAGCACTCGACGTTATCCAGTACGATGCTTCCACTTCCTTCTCCGAACTCAGCTTCCAACTCGGCTTCTTCTGCTCTTTCAAATCCGAGACTTCGACAGACCACATTGGCGTCGTCAATATCCCAGTCGTCATCGCACACGGTTCCCCACTCTCCGTCGTGCAGGATCTCTACCCTTCCCTCGGATGAACAATCACCACCGACGAGGCGAACTTGGTAGGTTTTTGGAAGAGACGCAGACACACCAAACACAAGATACCTATTAAATGCACACCCCATTGCTTATCGATCCCACGTATTTACACTTCATAATTGTCTGGAGAAAAACCTCAATATATATGTGTATTTTGGTTTTCCAAAATAATCCTATTATAGGCAAATTTGAGAAACATGATTATTTTAACGTATAGAAAGTACGGCTCTCATGCACAATGTACAAGAATCACAATGTAAAGACTGATTTGTTCCATACTGGCAAAAGGTGACATGTTTACGCAAAACATAGGTCAGCAATGGTGCGGTCAGTAGTTACCGACATGTAATCGCAAAATGAAGGACGTCATGAATATAACGTATATAGATCCAATATCGACAGCATTGATTTGGAAGGAAATATCAATATCATGCATCTCATGTGCCAACAAATCTAAAGTAATTAAAACATCTTGGGCCAATATTTTTGAGGAAAATGAAAAAGGATCTACATTCTGGTCAGCAAAATTCAACATATCTGTTGCAAAAACCTCCAAAAGGTCACGGGAGGGCTCATCATAAATATATCATCGGAGAAAACGTATGAGGTATAAACGAGTTGGTTTACTTGGATGACACATTCTTGCAATCATTCTTGAAATCATTCATATTGTAGTAACTTTGTTGTGACATAAATCTTAAAGAATATATTTAAGAAAATCATCAGATGGGTACAAGCCTAAAATATATTATACATGTCCCATAGCGATAAGTCTACAGATCTACAGACATATATTCGTTTTATCATCGCATCAGCAGTAACAATTGCAATTGCATTTTTACAAATGATATGTAAAAAGACAGCTCATACAAATCAAATACACGGAGTATCAGTGACCAATGTGATTGTACCATTATTCATCATTTCATACAATTTCGCTTATTTCATTTCCAAAAAGAAACATTTTGATACACATGACACCAAGTTAGTACAACAATGGAGACAAGAAAAATACTCGTAACTGAAATTCTGTAAATGTTCTAACTTTAATGACAAATATTAAAGTTCCTCAAAATGGCGAGGCAACTAATAAACGCATGCATTGTAGTTTGCAGTCTCCTCGCAAAAAGAAAAAAAGCTAATGGCTAAGCTAACAAAACTAGGCAAATGCCTGAGAGGAAAAGAAAAGAAAGACAAAATACATGCACACACACACACACACACACACACAGCTATCTGGTAAAAAGAGAAGATAAAGAAGAACCCAAAAGAAAATAAACTTGGAAGAAATGGAGATGAAAGGCCAAAATCAAAACCTACCTCCAGCGGAACATTTCACTCCCGCATCTTCATTGTGGAGGCAGTTGTTGCTCCCGAGTCCGGCGTTTGGACAATCGAAGAGACTTGTCTCGTTGCCGATGCATCCAACATCGTCAAGTGGGATCTCGCCAGATCCTTCTCCGAATGCAGCATTTGTCGTTGCCTCGAGTGCAGGACCATGGCCAAGGCTAGCGCAAACTACAAGTGCGTCTTCCATATCCCAATCGTCGTCGCAGACAGTCCCCCACTCCCCGTCGTAAAAGACTTCCACCCGTCCCTCCAGCGGGGAATTACCTCCGACGATGCGAACTGAGAATAGTGTGGGTCAACGATTAAGAGTAATAATGAACAGTTTGCTCTCTGAGCAGGTTAAGCGCCATTTTAACATAATAATAATAATAATAATAATAATAATGATAATAATAATAATATATATATATATATATATATATATATACGAAGGGTTTGTTTGCAAAAACCGATAAGTCCATTTTTGAAGATTTTGAAGTACGATCTTTGTCATAAAGTACACGATAATACCTTTTAAATGATATATCGGGCACTACATATAAAGGTATATTTTTGAAGTTATGGTCAAAAGAAGCAAAAATTTTCTTATTATTCTCTTTATTTTTCTTGACCTTTAATCGCAAATATCTCCATTTGGCAAATATGGACTTATCGGTTTTTGCAAACAAACTCTTCAATATATATATATATAATTATAGGCAATAATCAACTGCCAGGAGCAAAATAAACCTTGTATGCGCTACCTCACTGAATACTTAACAAGGGATATTCTTAAAGTTACGATTAAAAATCTCGTATTTGTAATTACTCTTTGCTGTTTAAGCTGTTTTACCACTATGACTAAATATATTCAAGAAAGAAGCTTACTCGTTCTGCAATCAATCTTAAAGCGACATAACTGAATTTAGTAACTCTCTGCAATATTTGATTTTCACTTTGTACCACTAATAATGTAGAAAATCATGGATGACCCCAATGATATTGGTATGCCCCTTTGTTTTCTACTATCTTTTTTTTTTTTTTTACCAGAGTGTTCATAAAAATAGTGAAATAATAGGTCAGGCTTCAGTAAGAAGGTAATTTGTTCCTCGTTACCGCCTGACATACTTGAAAAGCATGTGATATAATGTAACTGTTGCATATTACAGGAAATCGGTGATTTCAGCATGGTGTCCTCCCCTCCCCTTTTATTTATTTATTTTTTTTTTACGAAACGTTTTGTGAGTTAAAACAAGGACTTACACTGCAATGATTACTTTCCTTTTCGCTTACCTTCCAGGGAGCATCTAACTCCAGCGTCTTCGTAATGGAGACAGTTGTGTTCTCCAGTGCCGGGATGTTCGCAGTCAATGATGGTTGATTCACTTCCGGAGCATTCGACGTCATCGAGAAAGATGCTGCCTTCACCCTCTCCGAAATGAGCTCCCGACTTAGCTTCTAGGGCACCCTCAAATCCAAGACTTCGACAGACCACATTGACGTCGTTAATATCCCAGTCGTCATCGCACACGGTTCCCCATTCTCCATCGTGCAGGATCTCTACCCTTCCCTCGCGCATAGATTCACCACCAACGAGGCGGACTTCTGCATAGATGGAGAAACACACACACACACACACACACAAACACACACATACACACACATACACACACCCGGGAAAATTGAAAGTAAGCCCACTCAACTTTTCAACGTATTCTATCAATCTATTCTACTCTGCTTGAGATTTTAATTCAGGCGTAGTGTGTCAAGGCATCGCGACACTTCAGATTAAAGACAGATTTGACGTCAATGGCATATCATTATCAAAGTGAACGACAACACCTTTCCATGGGAAACACTTAAATAAGGGTTGTTCTTTCTCAGTGGGAGGGGGGCATCTGCTAATTATATACCTCGTATTCTTATCACTGATTAGTCAAGAGTAGGACATGTGACATGAATCCGGTTCCGCCTTTCGTTATTTCATCAGGGTGTTAAATGTCTGTCACTTGACCATTGGTCAAATGATAGAAAGCCGAAACTCTCTGATAGAAAGTCAAAACCCTCTGATACATAACCTCTACGCGACATTTGTACACAATATACACATAGACTTATGCAGTGTCCGCAGCCTACACAAATTGCCTTTCGGTTTTCCAAGGACGTTACTACTGTATACAGTATGTTAACGGTTACTTTACGCGCATCGTTTCTACTTGAACTAGATTAAGTTGAATTCTAGAGGTTAAGCTAGTTAAACCTAATCAAATACGATAAGGTTAAAAAAAAATCAAATATACACTGATATGTATTCGGATGATGGTGGAAATAATATATCCCTAGGTGCTTTTAACACAGGGTCTTCGATCATACCTCGGCCAAGGCCTCGGGGTGATAGAAGGGTCGGTATGAGAGTGGAGTGACGATTTCCATCTCATGAGCAGTCAATATTTTGTTATATTTTATTGTCAATTATGTTCTTATTCAAAAGCCGCGCCCCTAAACTCGATGGATTAAGTTTATTCCGGGGTTCGTTAATCAGAAATGAAATAAGTGGGGTTTATTATTCGGAAATAAACGTGTTTTTTAAACTACGTGTTGCTAAATCCGAAAAGAGAAATGGAGTACTTTGATCGCAACATTTCTGGTGTTATTCCAAGGTTCGTTGTTCCCAGGATGTGCTAATCAGAAAAAGAAATACAGTTCTTAATACCAAACTAAGTTTCATATGAAATGAAGTTCGATTATTCGAAAATGAGAAGATGGTGTGTCTACCGAACCTTCGGAATTATTCGGAACCTTACCTCGTTTTCTGATTAACGAACCTCCGGAAATCGAAACAATTTTTTTCTTTTTCTTTCGCAGAATGAACTGTAGCCATCCTGACTTGCTCTGCCTGTGCCATTTGAAATATTCCGTATCCCCTCTATTCCATAATATAATAATTACTTCATTGATGTGCGACTTGATGATATCACTAAACAGGACCTGCATGGCGAGGATCAGCTTTGCTCTCGGTTTAAACTTGTTTTATCTATTAACGTCTTTTATATCACTTCACTAAAAAAAAAAAAAAAAAAAAAAAAAAATATATATATATATATATATATATATATATATATATGCAAACTGTAGGAACCTTCATCAGGAGGATTTGTCAATATGTTTCACTTATTGTAACTTTTCTCCTATCAATGCCTACAAAACACTTGGTCATTCCTAGCGAATACAAGAAAAATCACCGCAGCCATATTCTCGCAAATTTTAAAACCAATGCTTAACACAATGATCGCCGTGCACAGCTCAAAGAACACTTTCGAGGTCACAAGTTTGAAGGAAAATAATTTCACTGAAGAAGTCATGACTAGTTGTCTCTACTTTACGACGTTAACATGTTTTAGCCTCTTGTTTCGCAATCCAGTTTTCACTAGGGCCCTGTTGCATAACAATATGAGATCACACTTATATATATGCTCACTGATTGGCTGATATCAGACTTATGATTGATATTCTGACATATGTTTAATCTCATCTTTAATGAAACAAGGTCCAGATTTGTGTGTGTGTGTGTGTGTGTTTTAAGTCAGTGAGATATTATTATAAGTGTTGACTGAAATCGAAACATATTTATTATTACCGTTTGGAATGCATCTAACTCCTGCGTCTTCGAAATGCAAACAGTTGTGGTCCTCGATACCGGGATGTTCGCAGTCAATAATGGATGATTCACTTCCGGAGCAATCGACGTTATCGAGGAAGATGCTGCCTTCACCCTCTCCGAAGTAAGCTTCTGACAGAGCTTCTAGGGCACCCTCAAATCCAAGATTTCGACAGACCACATTGGCGTCGTTCATATCCCAGTCGTCATCGCATACGGTTCCCCATTCTCCTTCGTAATGGATCTCTACCCTTCCCTCACGGACAGATTCACCACCAACGAGGCGGACTTGTTCATTGGCATAGATTAAAAACATAGATTCTTTTTTAAATGTTCACTCAACTCTTCAATTCATTTCATCTTATCTTTGCAAATGGAATCAAGGTATTAAATATGACCTACAGTTCCACAGATTCCTTTCATCCCTACTTAAAATGAGTAAATTCTAACCCATATTTGTTACGCTATCTCGGGTCGGGTAATTTGGAAAGGACAACTTTGAAATGTGAAACATTTTCTATAAATATATATTTCTTTTTATAAACAAAAAGTTGTGCCCCTACACCCAACAGGTTTATCAGTGACTTTTGGAACACTCTGTAACCTTATTTCTAAGATAGATGGTTTATCATTCGTTCTGTGCCAATGAGCCAAATGTGCAACAATTTCAGACGCATAATTGGTCAGGAAATCAGTATGACACGCAGAGGGTTAAATTCTTATGGACGATGAGATAAAAACAAAATCAAATGTTGGCCTTTCCGGCCCTATAAAAATTGCACAAAAACTGTGTAAATGTTGGCTTGCTCGCACCATAAGCAAACAAACAACATATGAAAAAACAAACAAACAAACAAACAAACAAACAAACAAACAAACAAACAAAAAAGCTCGTCTGTTGCCATGTTTTCGAATGACATCTTGGGTGAAGTAGAATTCGAACTCTTCCATTTTCTTTCGTTTAAATGGAAGAATAACGTCATACTCAAAGGCTGAATTCAACATGGAATCATTGTTTTCTTTATTCCTCTGTGTTCAATTGACTCAAGCTATCATTTCAAACAAAGGATATGCAGACGGTAGTAGCCTACATCTGGGTAAATCGCCAATGTGTTTCAATTACTGTTGCCTTTCTCTCATAAACACTTGGCCTTTCTTATGGAATAAAAGAGTATCTCACAATAACAATATCAACCTAATCTTTTTTTAACTACAAAAACAAACAATAAATATTAACTTCTAAAGTATTTGAACAGTTTTGTTCTACAATTAAGGCTTACAGAAAGTAATTCTAGCTGGAAAGTCGTGACTTCTTTTATGTTCATTTCATTTCCTTTGTGTCTGAATGGCACGCATTAACAAACCTCTTTTGAAAAGAGACACGTTGATTCATCATTTATCATGGCTAAATAAAGTTTACGCATGACAGATAAAGTAAACATCGTGACAGAACACAGAAATATACAAAGAAAAATCAAACTACCATACAGCAGGTTCTACAGTATAAAACTAAGAATAATGTTTGGGGCCTCATTATTACACAAAGAAACAAATCCACATTTATAATCAACTATCGATTTACTTAAGTATAAAAAACACAACAGCATACAATTTCACAAGACAAAACATCAACAGAAAGGGATAACAAAAGTGAAAGATAATGAGAAAGAGCAATAGAAAAGCAATATAGACTTGATAATACGAGGTTCATATTTTTATTGACTCGTTTTTTCATACTCCCATTTCACAAGAGGTCATGCAATTTTAATAAAATATAGTCTATGGACTGACTGAAATTGAATAAAAAAAAATCTGTCCTCCATTACCCTTTGGAAAGCATCGAACTCCTGCGTCCTCGAAATGAAAACAGTTGTGGATCCCGATGCCGTTATGTTCGCACTCAATGATGGTTGATTCACTTCCGGAGCACTCAACGTTATCGAGTACGATGCTGCCCTCACCCTCTCCGAAGTGAGCTTCTGACAGAGCTTCTAGGGCGCCCCCAAATCCAAGGCTTTGACACACCACAGTGGCATCTTCAATACCCCAGAAGTCATCGCACACGGTTCCCCATTCTCCGTCGTCCAGGACCTCTACTCTTCCCTCGAACTCAGATTCACCATTCACGAGGCGGACTTGTTCATTGGCAGAGAAGAAACACGTAGGGAAAATTGTAAGCACTCAAACTCAACCCTGTATTTTCTTGTTATTTTTATTTCATCTTTGCAAATGTAATCAATTTATCGAATATGGCATCGTACGGACTTTCAGAGAAAATCCGTAGAATCTTCAGCAAGCATCATATTCCTGTCTCTTTCAAGCCTACCAACACATTGAGACAGAAGTTAGTCCATCTTAAGGATAAGACTCCAAAGGACCAACAAAACAACGTGGTCTATGCTATCCAATGCAAGGATGACGAGTGTGAAGAGCTGTACAAAGGAGAGACAAAGCAGACCTTAGCCAAACGCATGTACCAGCACAGACGAGCTAACACGTCTGGATGTGGAGACTCTGCAGTATACTCCCATCTGAACAGCAGTAACCACACCTTTGACAACAAGGACATGGTCATCTTAGATCGCGAGGCACGGCGGTTCGAGAGGGGAGTCAAAGAGTCTATCTACGTTAAAAGGGAAGAGCCATCCCTAAACCGAGAAGGAGGTCTGCGACACAACGTAGCCGGAGCCTACAACCCGGCAGTTCGGAAGATTCCTCGGCGCTTTCCGAAATTCCCCGACCCTATTACGGGTCAACAACCAACTGCCGCCAAAGATTAGTCGGCCTGATGAAGCGTCCCGGAGAGGACGTGAAACGTCGCTACTCCAAATTACAAGTAAGTCCAGTTGACCAGATTTACTGACATAGTTCATGAGATACTCTACCTGGATGACTGAGAACATTCACTGACATAATATGGCATCTAGTTCTCTTCATTCTCTTCACATGGTTTCTTCTATTAAAGCGAAAAAAAAATTCTTCTTCTACCCTATCGTCTGAAATTCACGCTAGTTACGCTGTCAGGGCCAATAAATTTCTAAAACATACATTAGATATCTGAAACTTTTCCTTAAACTCCAAATATCTATCCCTAGACTGTCGTACTAGCAGGATCTATTGGGAGAGGGTCAGGTTTGGGCCTTGGGAGCCCTGCCTTGTGCCCCATTCTGAATGTTCATATAAGTAATCCACTATAGCACAGGTTTCCAATATGGATTCGATATATATATATATATATATATATATATATATATATATATATATATAATGGTATTATTATCCGCGTGTTGGAATAATTTTCAAATCAAACTGATCGTTTACCCGCCAGCCGCGCAAAATACATACCAACACGCACGGTTGTTAGCTCATAATTTGCGCTATCTTCATGAGTGCAAAATCCTTAAGCTCAATTATGATGTAACAATGTATCATAAAATGCATAAGAAGTATTAGACATAGACATTTTCAAATCAAACTGATCGTTTACCCGCGTATTTTGCGCGGCTGGCGGGTAAACGATCAGTTTGATTTGAAAATGTCTATGTCTAATACTTCTTATGCATTTTATGATACATTGTTACATCATAATTGAGCTTAAGGATTTTGCACTCATGAAGATAGCGCAAATTATGAGCTAACAACCGTGCGTGTTGGTATGTATTTTGCGCGGCTGGTAAACGATCAGTTTGATTTGAAAATGTCTATGTCTTACTTCTTATGCATTTTATGATACATTGTTACGTCATAATTGAGTTTAAGGATTTTGCACTCATGAGCCGGGTTCACACGTACATCAATTAGCGGGATACAAATCTCGAGATTTGCATCGCGATCGTCATCCCGAGTTTTTTGCACGTGTGGACAGAAAAAACCCGAAAATTAGCGGGATAAGCATCGCGATGCTAATCCCAAGAAATCTTGCGCTGGTTCGTCAATTAGCGGGATAATTGGCCCCGCGCTGGTACGTGTGAACGGTCGGGATTACAATCTCGAGTTTTTACATCCCATCATGCAATGCGCACATCACAACAGCGAGGCCTCTGCGAGGAGGTCCTTCACCTCTTTGGAGAACAATAGCAACAGCGCGCGAACCACACCAATGACGCGTAAAAGACAATGGACAAAGGTAAGTGCGCGCAGGCAGTGATAGAGAAGGGCACTGTGTGACCCAGTTTGCAGGCTTTGTTGTTATCTCTATCGGCAATTAGCGGGATAATTCGGTACGTGTGGACGCTCGCCAAATTAGCGGGATACCGATCGCGATCGCTATCCCTCTAATTTGGTACGTGTGGACGCTCGCAAAAAAACTCGGGATGAGCATCGCGATCGTCATCCCGCTAATTTGTACGTGTGAACCCGGCTATGAAGATAGCGCAAATTTTGAGCTAACAACCGTGCGTGTTGGTTGCCAGCTCAAACTCTAAGCTAACAACCAGGCGCGTTTCTTTGTTATTATTATTATATTTCTGTGCTGAGCTTCAAATACAAATATCACTGTTACCCTGAGGAAGATCCGTGCAAGGGTCGAAAATTTGGTTTACAAATAAATGAAGTTGGATTCTAATGCATTATGTCAACTTGTTTGTCTTCATCGTCTATATATATATATATATATATATACATATTTCTTTTTTTTAAGAGGAGACGCTATCATCGAACAATATTATTTCAAAGAACCACTGCACCTCGTTCGTTCATTATATATTCGTTAATATCTTCTTGATTTTCTCGATTCCTGCAAAAAAAAAGAAATCTAACAGTGACACACAAGCATCCCCCTCCCACATGAAGGATTGAGTATAATTTTAGACATGCTTTTTTATAAGATATTGCGAAAATGTTTAATCAAAAAGTAAGAAGAATGCATGTTCAGAGAAAATTATGATGGTATCTGTCACATAACCTCTTGTTTCTCGTTTGCTTTACTTTTCATTGTGTATAGTCCACGGAATTATCAACTTCCCAGACGAAGGAGTGTTTGCATTTTAGATAAGGAAATTCAACAATCTCGTAAACACTTTTTACCGAGTATTTGAATGTTTTAATGAAAAAGTAAGAGAAATGCACATTCATAGAAAATATTGTCGGCTAACTCGTAGTACTTGTCACCTTAGTGCTTGGACGGGGTATACCCCTCACACAAGCAGGAGCTTTTGTGTTTTTAGAATGGGAATTCTAGACTTTGATGCATTTCTTGTGTGGAATATTTTTAAAATTTGAAATAAAAGAGTATTAGAACGGTTACAGCTCGTTATTCCGAAGGTTCGTTATTCCGAAGGCTCTTCAGTCCAAAGATTCCTTATTCCGAAGGTTCGTTTTTCCGAATTTCATTTTCGGATGAACAAATCTTCGGAATAACGAACCTTCGGAATAACGCCACAAATGTTCGGATTAACGAACCCTTTTTCATTTTAGGATTAACGAACCTCTAGGTATAGGGAATTTGCATGTTTGGAATTAACGAACCTTCAGAATAACGAACCTTCGGAATATCGAACCTTCGGAATAACGAACAGCAGCCATTAGAACAATAAATACTGACCGACAATCTGAATAGGTAGATCGTGTTATCTTTCACCTCAAAACCCTGTTTTAAAAGAGCTTTCCGCCACTTAATGTCGCGAAAGCGTACTGAGAACAAATTCCTCGCCTTGGGCAATAAAAGAACAGGAGAAAGTGAAGGGCACCGAAAACTTTCTCCGGGTAAAGGTTCCTACTATAAAAGGGGTATGTCCACTGACGCGACCAGCTCACCTACCAGCCAGTTCTAGATGGTGCACGTCCAAAACGTGTCTACAATCAGCTGACAATCATTAATCTCAACTACTTTAGGTCAGTGGTTAAAATCCATGCACGTGATCAATCCATGCGCGTGTCAATCATTCTTTAAGAGAACTATTAATTTTTTGAAGTTGTATAATATTTTCACTAATTCTCAATTTGGTTTTCGAGAGAAGCATAATACAAATCATGCTCTTTTATATTTTGTTGATAAAGTAGCTCACGCAATTGATAATCACTCTCATTTAATTACTATTTTCTTGGACTTCTCCAAGGCCTTCGACACAGTTGATCACGATATTCTACACCACAAGTTATCACATTACGGAATACGTGGGAAGGCCTTGGAGTAGTTCAAGTGTTATTTAGGAAATAGAAGACAATTTGTTACAATTAAAGACAATTATTCAGTAATAAGTGAAGTGAATTTTGGCGTTCCACAAGGAAGTTTATTAGGGCCACTATTATTTATTGCTTTTTTTGTCAGGCATCCGATGTACTGTCCTTTATCCATTTTGCTGATGATACCAGTTTTTTTTTTGCCCACAATGATGTTAATTTTCTTGTTCAAAAAGTCAATACTGAATTACAGAAAGTGAATAATTGGGTAAGAGCCAATAAATTATCGTTGAATGCCCAAAAAATGAAATATATGATTTCTAGTAATACTGTTCACATTTTGAGAACAGCTATAGTCTTGAATGATATTCATTTAGAACGAGTTTAACATTTTAAATTCCTTGGAATTATTGTTAACGACAAACTTTCCTGGAAGTTACATATTGATTATATATCCAACACAATCTCTCGTAATATAGGTGTTATAAATAGAATGAAATTGTATATTCCATAAAAATCATTACTTATGTTATATTCGTCATTGGTATTGCCTTATCTTAATTATGGTGTTTTAGTTTGGGGCAACACTCACCAGAACCTACTGGATAGAGTGTTCCTTCTACAAAAGAAAGCTCTCCGTGTCATCAGTTATCCTTTCATACCCTCACTCAAATATGTTATTTGCCGCTAATAAGCTGCTAAAAAAATTAAAGATTTGTATCTATTTAATTTGGGGCAATTTATGTATACGTACAGCAACAACTCACTCCCCTCCATTTTCGATTCTATGTTTCAAAGAAATTAATCATTCCATGACTATCCCACTCGACGTTCCAATGAATTTCACTTACCTCTTCTACGAGCAATTCTTGCTAAGAACACACTTATCTATACTGGCCAAACTTATTGGAATTTTCTGAATAATGACATAAAAAATGAACCCTCTATATTTTCATTTAAAAGGAGATTAAAGTCTTTTTTATTGCAATGTTATGTTCCTACAGAATTGAATCAGCCTGTTGGCTCATTTTAATCTCTTTTCGAAGAATTTTGATTACCAATAATATACTGTCACATATTTTCTCGTCCCTGTTGTCCTGTGACACTTACAGAGTAGATTCGATTCTACTTGTATTACTTCCGCATCTATTTCTCTCTATTTTTCCATATTTCCGTATCCTTTCCACGCATCCATTATTTTTTCGATATAGTTCTATCGAGGATGGCTGGATCTGTTTTGCCTTTCTGTCCGTTGTATTGTCTTCCTATTATGTCAGTCTTGTCTCGTTCTGTCTTGTATTTAAGTCCCCCTTTATAAGTTTTGTCGTCCCAGTCTCGTTTAATGTTCATTCGCCTGTGCATGTGTGTCTGTTTGTTACTCTGTCTTCTTATTGGGCTTCCAGACTTTTCTTTTATCTGACTTTATTCCCAATCTTTTTTTCCCTTTTTGCATCAGTTCATTTTCTATTGACATTCTGTACCTGAGGGGCCCACATTCTACAAGCATTGCCTTTTTAGTGGGTCCCCCCATTTTTCGATATTTTGTGTAATGTTATATCGTCTATATCACTTCAGTCAATTTTCATTACAACATATTTGTTACCACAAGGTTCCACAATTAAGTTTTCTCAATTTACTTTGTTATGATTATATGCAACCTTATTCTCTGTTATCAAAGAAAGTGAAATGTTTATGGGTTTTTTTCGAAAAATGAAATAAAGTTTGAATTGAATTGAATTCTCTTTTTGCAATATTGTTACCCATGCTTTTTAGTGTATGAAAGATTAATATCATCGCAGTTTGGTTCTAATAAAAGGCTTGTCGGGTGGGTTATGTCGCGGTAATATCAGGGTAATGTCGGGGTATGTCGGAGTAATTACCCTAGCAGGTAATAGGATAGAATTTGGCAAAATTTCCGCGACAACGTAAGAGCATAATTTTGTGTAAACCGTTTTAACAGGCAGGGTTAAAAAAGAAAAATGTTATCCGGATGTTGTAGTGGTATCTGTAGTTTCAAAGGCTCTGTTCAAACGGGGCTCAAGTTCTTCAATACGAATGTGTCTATGCATAGTCTATGAAGCTGGCTATTATAGCGGTCAACTGGCGAAGATAAAGATAATGAATGGGGAAGTGGCGATCGACATGAAATGCAAAGTGATGGTCATGTGTACATCACACGATAATAACGAGAAATTTAATCAGCAAGTACAAATCACTTCAGTTCCATTCTGTTCCCTTCAATTCAATTTGACAGAACATAACATACGAATTTGCAACTAATGCGGATCTTGTAGTACACAGTGCTTGAGTTAATGAAGAAAATTAGAGATTTTGAGTTTTTTAATGCATAGTTTAAAACCAAAGTCGTTACATTCCACGTATTTTTGACTTTCTAAAAAAAGGGAATCTCAAAGTAATTCAAACAGGACACACATTGCCAGACAAACAAGACAGAAAAAGGAAAAAACACAAACACAAAAGCACAGCGACACGATAAAAGAAAACAAAAATGTCTCTCCAAGCTGCTATTGAGAAATCAAAACAAAGATGATAAGAGAGAATGGTGATTGCAAAGATGTGCTTGATGAAATGTGGTATGCTTTCCACTATCTGGGGATAATGATGTTTGAATTTGTTACGGATTTGCTTATAGATGAATCTCTTTCTTGGTAGGACATCCCCTCCCAAAAAAAAAAAGGGGGGGGGGTTTCAAGGGGCAGTCCAGAAGCTTCACAATTTACGGTCTGTCTATAAATATACACGTAAAACGGTCGTTATGAAAGTAAATCAAAGTCATTAGACTGATTACCAGGATACTTTTTGATTCTTTATGTACCACGGCGAGAACCCCCTATGTGTCACATTACTCTGAGACCGCAAAGAAACATGCTTTGGGGAAACATTCTGTCTTTCAAATCTAGGTAACTTTTCTAAACACTTTTGCTACGCAGGACATATAAAAAGGAAAGTTGTATGCCAAGTTTTGCTTTGATGTAAAATTTATGACAAATCTATGATCGTATTTCTTCCAAATGACCATTATTAGCTGCACAATTATACAGGAATAACGTTGCAATCAAAACAATGACAGAAACTTTGAATCTACCTGCAAATCTAATACTATAGTAGCTATTACTTCTTGGTATTCAATCATCACACAATGCAATCTACACGTGCTACATGTGACAGGATAGTCGGGTACAAATTGTTCAGACCCTGAAAAATTTTTAAGTGTAAGTTTTTTTGTTGTTGTTGATTCGTAATCTAATAAGGTATTGAAGTAAATTCAGCTTGGTTGCTACCTTGGCAACCTTGGGCAACCTTTTTTTTTTTTTTTTTTTTTTTTGCCTAATCAGCACAATCATATAATGAGCATATTTGCAATATGTAATAAATTACAAATTTAAAACAGGAAGCCAAAACATGGATAATATAACTTTCACGTTTTTATTTTCCTATGATGAAGAATACATCCAGTAAGTGTCTTAATGCAAATTAGCATAATGAACTAATTTGGATATGTACTATAGTAGATACTATATACTATGTATATGACGTGTAATTTTTTTTTTTAATGTAGTAGGAGAATTTTTGTTGAATCATGGTGTAGATGGTATTGAGGTATATTAAGCTTGGCTGCCATCTTGGCAGCCTTGTGCAATTATGTTGCTAATTCTAATCTAGGAACCCTGAAAACATGGATGAAACAACTTTTCCAGGTTTTTTTCTTTTTACGACGAGGAATCTGCTTTATAACAAAAGTTTTCATTTTGAAATGATTTGAGTGTCTTAAACATGCAAATTAGCATAATAAGCATATTTATCTACACGGATGGTACCCATAGTGTGTATATTGCAAGTTATCTTAATTCGATTCGATTCAATTTATTCATTTCATAAAATCCCATTCAAAATATTTGCAGAGATGTGTGAGTCAAAGGAAGAAATCACGTAAAAGCCTGGGGCTTGAAAATGGAGATTTCTTTTACAATTTAGGTTAAAATCACAGTTTTGATGGAAAATATTATGTCAAATTTTGCCTAAAAATAGAACTAAATTCAAAGGACCACAGGATTAGCAAAACATTAATTATAGACAACACAAGACAAAACAACGACTGAATTAAAACAATACAATAAATACAAAACAAAAGCATACGTGCAGGATAGTTGTCAAAGGTCTGTACGATAATTGATTTTTTTTTATTTATCTTTGATATGTAATAAGCGAATTAATACAAATTAAGAATGAGCTGCTTATGATGATTTATAAAAAAAAAAATCAGTGTGCAAATTGTTTTCAGTTTCGTGCTTAAAGGACAAGTTCACCTTCATAGACATGTGGGTTGAGTGAATACAGCTATATTAGTAGAACACATCAGTGAGAGTTTGAGGAAAATTGGACAATCCGTTCAAAAGTTATGAATTTTTGAAGTTTCTGCTCAGTCACGGCTGGATTAGAAGACTACTATAGCTTGTGATGTCACATGTGTACAACGATATAAAGAAAGAATAAAGAAAATTCTACATATTTTTACTTTTCTCGCATAACAAAAGAACACTCCACTTCTCTCTTTCAGAAGGCAGGGGGAATAATATTCCCCATAACATACATCAGTGACAAGTCGAAGAAATGTGCACTTTATTAAAAAAGTGTAGCGTAGCCGGGGAGCGGTCCAAGAGCCTTAATTCTTGTGTCTACAGGTATAATGTGTACTATGTGTAGCAGCACATCAGCACCTTATTCATATAGCTCTCATATGCAGCCTACATGTATCTCATACACCACGTCTACCTACGTGCATTCGGACTCACTAGGCGCATTAGAAACCCAGGCATATCATTCTCCCAATCAACCATACAGCAACCCATTCACAGGGTCTAGTATTACAGACTACCAGTTGCAAGAAGGAGGCTGGTGTGGAAACGACAGTCCGAAATACGGTTCAGTGCAGCATTGCTATATTATGTTTCCTGCTGTACATTACAACCGATGGTTTTCTCTGCTAAGCTCTGTGTGGTTCCCCATTAATTCTATAGTTTATTACCAAAAAGGAAAGAGTGCTGTGGACCCGCACTTACCCCCCAACCCAACTGAAAATTTGTGCAGTGAGCTCGCGGTATTTATACCCTCTCGAGCCAGGGTCACGTGACCAATCCTGTCTTATTAACCCATCATGTATCAAAATGTATTGGAGTACTCTGCGACCCTACTTCTATGGCTTAATAGTTTCTGAGCCCTTTTCCCTAGGGCTTCTGGCCTTTTTCCCTACTTTGGACACCATTAACCTTGGTTTCTGTACAGGGTGTATCACAAAACTATAGGGTGTTCCAAAACCTTCTATACAATTTCTCCATTGGAAATGCACGGGGGCAAACTCTATGGGATTTTTACACATGTTCAGAAATTAAGGGCATGAGCCGCATATTTAAAAGGTGTTCTATCGCATTTTCGCCACAAAAGTAAAGTTTTGTGAAATTCTCTTTTTATTTTCGTTATGGGTAATTCCATTAAAAAGGGTCCCACTAGTTTAATGCCCCTTCTATTTGCTTCATTATTGTCATTGCTTAAAAATTACATACCCTAAATCAATTTTACTTCTGAATACTCTTATTCAGGTAAGTATCTTCCTTTTCAAAGTAAAATATAGAAATTGCTTCTTCAAAGTTCCGCATGAATTTTGACAAAAAGTGCAAAATCACAACGTTTTTGGGCAAAATTGTGTGACATTTTACTGTAACACCAGTTAGACAGATTTACATCTTGTTTGTGGATTAAACTCTATTTTAAGGGGTCAAAAATGATAAAAGACGAGCAAATTTTGAACACTATAAATATAATTCAAGCATCAATTGATACACATTTTCGCACGTAAATCCCAAGAAAGACGTTTTACGTGTAATAGTGTCCCCACAATTGCTTACTCGAGTAACCTTAATTCATGAGTGTGGAATCCATATTAAGGAGCAGTGTTGAACTGTTTGTTGTTATTTTGGTAGCAATCACATAGTTTAAAAGATTTCAAGAGAAAATTGGGGTAAAATAAATAAATTTGAAAAAAAAAAAGGCCAAATTATAATTTTCACACACGTGGCTTTGGTGTCCCGCTAAATATTACGTCGGGGCACAGTGATGGCTAAGTTTTTGTGTCTTATCACAACAATAATTGTTCCTCATTGGCATATTTTACAATGTAGCTGTGGTTTCTTTGTAACAGGTATCAAAACTTGACCACTCTATTAATTTGAAGAAAAAAAATGCAAAAATAATATTTGGTGTCCCCCTTACACGAGAAACATTGAAGAATCTTTTTCCTGGCCAAAAATAGGGGTTGTGTCATTTTTTCAATAGTATAGTTAATTTCTTACTTCAAAATAATCACTTCTATTGAAACAAACATAGAACTAGTTTGAAATATGTGGTAAGATGCCAAAATGGATGGTTCACCGTGTAAGGCGGACACCAATGGTGTCCCCTTTACATGGTGAACCAGTTTTCCCCCATATACTGCAATTTGGCATGCTGACTTCCTTCAATTTCAGTTTAGAATGTTAATTTTCAGTCAGTTTTCAAGGGACTTACTCAATATGAATGTTTTTTAAAGTTATGTTGAACAAAAAATCTGATTTTCTGATTTTATTGGCAAAATAGGCATGTCACAAAGTGGATCCCTATTTTATGGAATTACCCTTATGTCGTTGTACGCATGTGACATCATGCACTGTAGTAGTCTCCTCATCCAGCAGTGACTGCGCAGATACTTTAAAAATTCACAACTTTTGAACGGATTGTCCGATTGCCACCAAACTTTCACTGATGTGCTCTACTAACATTTTTGCCTTCCCTCAATCCATATGTACATGAAGGTGGAATTGTCCTTTAACAAATTTCACAATTTAGCCCCTTTTGTACTTTATTGCGTTAGGCTGACTAATTTTCAGGAGATAAAATTGTAAAATATAAGAGTGCCTATCTTTAGCATTAAAGGACTGTTTCATGGCATGAGAAGAAAAATCGTGAGATATATTAGGCAAGACTAAGCCCGGGGACTACGCAAGCATATTTATACATAAAAATACCAAAGTTTACATGAAATTTTGTCACGAAAATTTCATTTGAAAAGTTGTTTAGTAAATATTTCTGTTTTCTATTGATTTGTGTGCTAGGTGGGTATTGAAGTAAATCTAGCGTGGTTACCAACTTAGCAGCATTGGAAAATAATCTTTAGTATTTTTATAAGCATATTCAGCTAATCACCATACTATGTAATATGTTGCTTGATTTTAATCGATGAAGCCTGAAAACACGGATAACACAACTTTTCAAGGGTGTCTTTCAAAGCGAAATCAATTTATAACAACAGTTTTCATTTTGAAATAATGCAGTGGTCTTATACATGCAATTTAGTATAATGAGCTAATTGGAACAATCGCACAATAGTTCAGTAGATGGTACCATATACCATGTACATAAAGTTTAAAAGTTGTTTAGTAGGAGGCTTTCTGTTGATTTGTGTTGGAGATGGGTATTGAAGTAATTCTAGCTTGATTGTCACGTGGGTAGCCTTGGGCAATTGCTATCTTTATTTAGTCTATCAAGCATATTCAGCTAGTTAGGGTAATAAGTAATATGTTTCTAATCTTAGTCCAGGTAGCCTGAAAACGATATCTTTAAAGTTTTGAATGACATGGACATGGGCGTAAATCCCGGGGGGATGGGGGGGGGGATATATCCCTGACTGTAAAATGTCAAATTTTTGAAGCTCGCTCGCTTCGCTCGCTCGCATTTTATCATTATTCCATTCTCCTGATGTTGCTGCCAGTAATTGCCAGCAGTTTTCGCCCGGTGCGCCCCTTAATTTCCAAAGCGAAAAATATAGCTACAAACAGCAGTTTTGGGACTGTCAATGTAATGTCAAAATTTTGAAGCTCGCTCGCTTCGCTCGCTCGCATTTAATCATTATGCCATTCTCCTGATGTTGCTGCCAGTAATTGCCAACAGTTTTTGCCCGGTGCGCCTCCTTAATTTCCAAAGCGAAAAAATACAGCCACAAACGACATTTTTTGGGACTGGAAAGTGTCAAAATTTTCAAGCTCATTCGCTTCGCTCGCTCGCATTTAATCATTATGCCATTCTCCTGATGTTGCTGCCAGTAATCGCCAGCAGTTTTCGCCCGGTGGGCCCCCCCCCCTTAATTTCCAAAGCGAAAAAATACTAGTACAGCCACAATAAGGACATGTGGGACTGTAAAATATAAAAATTTTCAAGCTCACTCGCTTCGCTCACTCGCATTTAATCGTTATGCCATTCTGATGTTGCTGCCCGATTGCGGCAGTTGCGCCCGGTGTGCCCCCATAATTTCCAAAGCGAAAAAATACAGCCACAAACGGCAGTCTTTGGACTGTAAAATGTCAAAATTTTCAAGCTCGCTCGCCCCGCTCGCTCGCATTTAACTGCTATGCCATTCTCCTGATGTAATTGCCAGCAGTTGCGCCTGATGCGGCCCCCCTTAATTTCCAAAGCGAAAAAGTATAGCTACAAACGGCAGTTTTTAGACTGTAAAATGTTGAAATTTTCATGCTCGCTCGCTCCGCTCGCTCGCATTTAATCGCTATGCCATTTTCCTGATGTTGCTGCCAGTGATTGACATCAGTTGCGCCTGGTGTGCCCCCCTTAATTTCCAAAGCGAAGAATATAGCTACAAACGGCAGTTTTTGGACTGAAAAATGTCAAAATTTTCAACGTAAAGAGATTTCACCACAGGAGGGGGGAAACTCCCCTACCATACCCTCCCCCCTCGCTTGATTCGTTCCCTCACATAACCGCTCCTCCTAAGATCAAATCCTGTCTACGCCGATGATAGGCCCCATTATTTAGTAGGCCTTCACAGTGATGTCGCACAGCAAGAGCTGAAATGCAACGATTTTGTCATTCAATAATATATTGTGAATATTTCATTTTCTTATGGTTTTTTTAAAGAAAAGAAAACACAATTTTCACCACAAGTGAGCACCAGATCGCGGAATTTCAGGTCTGAAAATGCAAAATCTTCCTCGTGTGGGAGAGGGATACCCCCCCCCCCCCCCCCATACACACCCTTCCCCCGTTCGGTCGTTCCGCTCCCTCCCACAGATATTTCCCAAAAAAAAAAAAATGTTTTCATACTTTTAAGGTCTGATTTTCCGCCGAAAGTCGTCTGACAAGCAAAAAAAAAAAAAAAAGCAACAAGAACAAAAAGTCTTTCTGTTGTTGCTGCCACTTTTCTCCCACTTTATATTTAATGCAAAAGAGTGGGGCATCCGATCCCTGTAAAGTGTGTGTGTGTGTGTGGGGGGGGGGGCACAAAGCTTCTCCCCCCCCCCCCCCCCACCCCTCCCCCCCCCCCCCAAAAAAAAAAACAAAAAAAAAAAAAACGCTGCGCCGGTCCGGTTATGGGTTTGTAATCGTGGCGATGGTGACCATCCCCCCCACTCCTCAGTATGGATTTACGCCGTTGGACATGGAAACAGTGGACCTTTCTGTAGGAGTGAAACGAAGTGGAAGGGGGAGAAAGGGGAGTTAGAGGGGGTATATTATCTCCCTTCCCTGACCTGAACCTGAACCAAAATCAGTGAAATTCAACATTATTGTTGCATTATTGTTTCATTCAATGATGAAATTATTTGAAACTATATCCAAGGGCAATGACAAACCTTTTTGTAAAAGACCAAAAAAACAAAACAACTTTCCATCTCATGAATGTGTCGTACAGTGTGTTAAAAAAAAAAGAAACGCCCAGCCCGGTGCCCCCTGTGATCTCTGACAAGTAAATCAGTGGATCCCCCCCCCCCCCCCCGATTTGCATACAGAACTACTCTTGATGCACGTATATGCAAGTGAACGACAGAGCAAAAAATCCGACATCTATTATAATTCATACAGGGGATAACTCCCCGCTTCTGTCACAGGTTGCTGGCCTTTGAGTAGAATGTGAAAGAACGATGTATCACATACACGAATCTTCACAGATGTAAGCCTATACTGTAAAAAAAAAATGAAAAAATGAAAAAATGAAAAAAATTAAAAGCTTTCGGAAATTATTTATTTCTTAAAAGATTTCAGCTAGAATTATGTGACGAAAGATCATGTGCATATGACATAGATGCTAAAGCGGTCAAAATAGTATGTCAGAAGGCATAATTATGTCATCTCTGGCAGCGAAAGTTTAGAAAGGTTTGGGTTGCCGTACAAACTCACCAGTGGCGGACGCCGTAGACAACAGTGACAAGACGAAAAAGCGCTGCGATGATTATTTTCCTCATCTTGACAGGCGTTGCAACCGTAAAACGAAAGGTTCAACTGAACATAAAAAGTGAGTGAGAGCTTTATTCCAAACAGCGTTTGAATGCTTTCTCGATAACGTGTAGGAAGTCCTCGTATTTATAGCCATTTTAATTGAGAAAAAAAAATATGCCGCCACTATTCAATGCACTTGGTACAGCGTCACATGGCAACTTACTCAAGAGGAGCGTGTCTGCACAAGTATAGTGTTTCATTTGATAACAAAGCTATTTGGTTGGATGCATTTCATATAATATTCGGAAACCCAATTGAGACAATTACAAGGAGTAACGCTATATCTTTAAGAGATCTAACCTGCACGCAATGCATTTTTACCTATCAAAGAAAAAAAAATAGAATGATTCTTAGACATCATGTACTTTCTTGTAGGCCTACAATCGTATTGAAGTGATTCAAGAGTGCAATGAACTAACTTAACAGTAAGCCTTAGGTAGTGCAAAACTTTACAAACTTTTAGGGCTATGGTATAACTGCTGCTGCTAGAAGTATGGTGTACCGTGCACGGACACGACAACAACTATATGATGAAATCCTGTAGCAATAAAGCCCGCCGACAGTGTACGACTTTCGGCTGCACAACTAAGTGACTTTGGATCTGAAATAAAACAAGAACGTTTACTCTGAGGCTATTGTGATTTATTTCGGATGCAAAGTCCGCTAAGCTTGCGACTGAAAGTCTTATAGCGTGCTGCGGGCTTTATATGATGTGAATGAGCGACTACGATGACCATGATAATGATTGCAAATGAAGACCCTCCCTTAAAAAAAAAAAGGAAGTGCCAATGATGTTTGTTTGTTTGTTCATTTCCGTCTGAGAAGATGGCTGGATAGCCCATATTTAGCTACGCTAAGCTGGTCTACCATGTGGTCCAGTTGGATGTGAGGTGCAGGGGCGGATCCAGGAATTCTGTAAAGGGGGGGGGGGGGGGCGCAAATAATATTTCTGGTGCCACTTCCGGGTTTCATTTCATTTTTTTTTCTTTTTATTTCTTATGTTTTTAACGAAAAATAAAGGGGGCGGCGTGCGCCGGTTGCGCCCCCCTCTGGATCCGCCACTGAGGTGGGACCACTTCACCGGATTAAACACCCTGCTCTTTGCGATGAATGAATGAAGCGGGGTCTTTTACGTGCATGAGTTGTGACTCTCTCATACACGGGACCTCCATTAAGTTTATGTCCTATCCGAGGGACAGAGTGTTTTGCCTCTTGCTAGAGGGAACGGTATGATTACACACAACATTGCTCAATCCAGCTCCGGGTTCGAACCTGGGTCCTTAGAATCGTAAGACAGACGGGCTACCATTGAGTCACTGATCCAACTCACCGCCTGAGAGGGAGCAACTGCATGTTTCTGAAAGTAAAAAATATCAAGAAAGATCAAAAGCTTATATTAATTACGTATCGCGTTTCAATGCACTGAACCTATAAGGTAAAAATATGAACAGTTGTGTAAGATGTTCAGGTAAGACGAATTCATTCATCCCTCATACAGAAAATGAGAGAAGTACTGCGTCACATCATAGCTCCCGAGATATTCTTGGTTATCTTTTTTTTTCTTTTTACTTCAGAAACCTGCAGTTACTTTCTATAAAACAAAAATCCAGTGAAAGTGTTCACTCTTGAAAGAGTGAATTACAGAAAAGACTGAGTTTAGAGTGAAATTGGAGTGAATTTTGAGTCAAAATTATAATTTTCACTATGAATTAGGGAATGACCTATAAGGGATGATTCGAAGATTTGTAGTGGTCCCTGAGGTCACTCCAAATCAATCACTCAAAATTCACTCCAATTTCAGTTTAAACTCACTCTTTTCTGTAATTCATTCCTTGTTTTTGTTTTGTTTTTTGTTTGTTTGTTGTTGTTATTGTTGTTGTTTTGTTGGTTTTTTTTTTTGCTTTTTTTTTTTTTGGGGGGGGGGGGCAGTATTAAAAAAAATCTTTTGCTATGACTTCCATGGCTCTATTGATACAAATCTAATCTTTCTTTACCAGCACATGTTACTAAGATGAGAAGAGGTAATTTCCATATTCAATCAAACACCAACTGGAGCCTGTCTGGAGAAATACCATGTTTCATTGGTAAACATAACGAGTCTGAAAGAATATAGCTTTGGAGTGATACTTGCTTTTGATAATGTCATCCCACCGGCACCCAGTTAAGACGATCACGAGGAGAATATAGCTTTGGAGTGATACTTGCTTTTGATAATGTCATCCCACCGGCACCCAATTAAGACGATCACGAGGAGAAACGCTATTTTAAGATCAAGTGTATACTCCATGCTGATATTTTTGAAGCCTTCTCACACCTTTCCGGGCTAGCTACGAGGGCTTGTTGCGAGTCGGGATTTTCCAGCATGCAGGATAATTTTCTGCGTGCGGACAGGGAAGTTGTCAAGTTTCGCATTTGGGTCTTATCTGCTAGGCGCGTGCAACTTGCATCCTAGTTGCGTGGATTCCGTGTGACCTGCGTGAGCTTGAAAGTCGATCCGTTTCAGTTACGAGCGACATACGGGCACTGGGAAGTACCTACGTTACAGCTGCGTGTTACTTGCGGGGGAGTTGCCTTAGAGGTGCTGCCGCTAAGGGCCTTCTACTGGTGTTATGCGTGGACCTCTGCGGGCAAACCCCCGTGACTCATCTGGAAAAAGTTTTGGCAAGCTGTGCGTGTTGACTTGCTGGGGAGAGTTTTTTTGCAACCCGGAGCTTCCCGCAGATTTCCCACACCTGACAGTACCTAGCACGTATCTCGCCCGTAGTTGTATGAAGTTGCGCTTTACCCGCAATTCCGATTTACCCGCATCCAAATTTTTAACATGTTCAAAAATAGATCCGGATGAGTCGCGGGGATTGCCTGGAGGTCCACGCAGAACACTAGTAGGAGAGTAGGAGGCCCGTAACTGCCACAATTCAAAGGCAGTTAACCCGCTTGAAGTACGTAAGTTGCCGTGGATCTGCATGTCATTCGGGACCTACGCTCAACAAGCTCGCTTTTTAAGTAGGTTCCTTCATATTTCTTTAGCATTCATTCACAGATTCCAAACTGAACAGATCGACCACTATTATGTTTTACACATTTCCAATATTCCATGAATGTCTTGTATTTCATTTAATGTTGTTATATTTGATGTAATTTTTCATCGAGAAATATGAAAATAAATTGAAATTGAAATTGAAATTTGCAGGCATTCTACAAGCATAATACGAGTGTTTTACTGGCAAGGAACCGTGTCGATATTGAAAACATCCGTGTAGCTAGGCAGTTCTGCTGCTGGCGTGGAGCGAGCTACAGCGAGAATCGACTGCGGCCATGATAATGACATTCTGTGGGACCACTGGGATTCCTTTACCGAGTTGTCACCACCCATGCGCCTGACACACAGGTCACACGGAATACGCGTAGGTATAACGTAAGTAGTACGGGTCCAACAGGTAAGACGCATGCGAAACTCACCCAAATTTTCGTCCGCCCGCAAAAATTGTTCCCCATGCTGGAAAACCTCAACACGCGACAAGCTCGCATATAGCTTGCCCGGAAAGGTGTGAAAGGGCCTAAACTTGGCTGCGGGTAAATAGGGCTTGCGTGCGCAACTTTTGGCAACTACCGGTGAGAAAAGTGATAGGTAATGTCATGTGCGGGCCATCTGCTTGGACATCCGGTTAGCAAAAATTGTTCTTCCCAAGTCACACGCAAGGCTTGCCCGGAAAGATGCGACAGGGCCTTAATACTGTCTCCACTAGATAAGATAGCGACTCTGAAAGGACACATTTTGGAATGATACTTGCTTTTGATAATATTACCTCTCCGGAACCCAATTGAAACCATCATATCAATTAAGGGAGAATGCTAAATTTATCAAAACATGAAACTTACGCGCGATATGTTTTAAAATGAAGAAATATTACGCCCATTCAATACCATAGCGACTCTGAAGGAATATATTCTTGAAGCGGTTCTTGCTTTTGGTGATGTCATCCTTCCCGCATACCCAATTCAGACGACATCAAGGAGTAACGCTGTATTCGTTAAAAAAAAATCAAACTCACTTTTATTTTCCAATCGCAGAAATCACGCTTAATGTAATACCAATGTATAGTTTAAGGGTGCTTTCCCTCATTACTTCAGGATTTGAAAAGAATAAGATTTCAAATTGTAGGCCTCACGCAATTTAAAGCTATCAAAACCATTGCTGCTGATGCTATACCACTATGACTTTTCTACTAAGGCAGTATTCAACTAATATTGGCAGTAACGCGATAACTATATTCGACAATCCATTAAGTCCTGCATGGTCCCAATACACTGCTATAGTACTGCAGAAATTATCCTAAAATTATCTTGTCAAACTTGTAATTGGTGATGTTCCTGTATATTCTATATCGGAGAAATGTTAATCTAAACTACAGAAAACATCTTCCTAAAATCAGGTTCCGAAACAGAAATACAAGAATTTGCTGAAAAAAAAAATGACAAAGCACAGCCACATAAGTGTGCTTTCCGAGACTTGGTCGGACGAAAAACAAAAACAAAAACAAAAAACAACAATAAACACACTTTTCCCGCAATTGCTTGTTTGATAACCTCATAACGTTTGGCCGATCACTTAATAGGCTACCGACGTCCAGTTGTAGGATGGTAAGATGTTGTCTATGGGCAGTTCGTTTGATTATCGATTTAATTTCATTATATTTCAATTGTCTATTTTGCATTTTCAAAGATAGCATAAACGTATCATGATAGATAAAAACAGTATTTGCCCAGCATATTCTGAATATGTTCAAATAATAGTGTATCATCATAAAATAATATCTTTTATAATAGATTGTAGAACAACTTAGCATAATGATTGTGATCCTTTTCCAAAGATCTGGTCCATATTTCACTATGTGTTATATTCGACTGGTTTCATTTTGACAGATTTAGTTCATTCCGGTCTGCAAGAATATCAGTACAATTTTCATTTCATGTAATCAATAATTACAAGTTGGTGTAAATCTAATGAAATCACCAGCGGGCTACTCTCGTTTTGTCTTGAGTACAGGTTACTAGCACTAAAGCTAGATTTAAATCTGAGCAAGTGTATATCACTTATTTTTGCAACTCGCGTCTGTCCCTATACCCCCTCTCCTCAGGCGGTCAGTTACGTAGTTGTTGCAGGTTCTGAAAGACACCCTTTAAAAGGTTGGTATAGTTTTGGCTGAGATGGGACTTCAGAGGTGTCCCACTTTTTGTGAGATAATGAGAAACCTTTTATGAGAGCATGTGATTCTAAGAGGGAGTCAAAGTCTATATATGAAATTGGTTTTAAAATGATAGAGATATTCAAAGAAAGAGACCCTTATCAAGGGTGATTTCTTAGTATCTCACAAAAAGTTTGAAGCTCAATCCTCATATCAATCAATACTATGCCATCCCTTTAAGGATAAGAATGGCTTAGGAATTTGACCCCCTATCACGGTTTTTTTTTTTTTTTTTTTTAAAGGACGCCATCAAAACTACCCCCCCCCCCCCCCAATCACGGGCTTTTGGAAGCGAAGCCAGAAAATGTACCCCATCAAAGATTTTTGGAAGGAAAGCTAGCAAAGAAGAGTGACGTACATGCAGCTCATACGGCGAAATGTCCTGAAGAAGGCCAGCTCGGCATGCTTTGTAGCAAAACCTCCTTTGCACCTCCTTAAAGGACAAGTTCACCTTCATATACATGTAGACTGAGAGAATGCAGCAATATTAGTAGAACACATAGGTGAAAGTTTGAGCAAAATTGGACAATCCGTTCAAAAGTTATGAATTTTGGAAGTTTCAGTTCCGCGATCGCTGGATGTTAAGACTACTACAGCTTGTGATGTCATATGAGTACAACCATATTAAGAAACTATAAAGAAAATCCAACATATTTTCACTTTCCTCGCATAATAGAAGAGCACATGACTTGCCTCTTTCAGAGGGCAGGGGGAGTAATATCACCCTTAACGTATATCAGTTACAAGTTGAGGAAATGTGTACTTTTTTCAAAAAAATGAAATTTTGTGGAATTCTCTTTATATTTTCGTTATATCGTTGTACGCATGTGACATCATCAACTGCAGTAGTCTTCTCATCCAGCAGTGACTGCACAGAAACTTTAAAAATTCATAACTTTTGAACGGATTGTCCAATTTTCCTCAAACTTTCACTGATGTGTTCCACTTATATTGCTGCATTATCTCAATCCACTTGTATATGAAGGTGAACTTGTCCTTTAAATATCGTAGTATGACACACAGCATCATTATGATTCAGTACTTTTGTCACCACTCCATCCCGGCTCTCCGTTCATTGTTGTATTTTGTCATTTGCCGCTGAGCACTATGCACCTCCATAGGCTTAATCCACAGTAGAGACAAGTCCCTAACCTAATCTTTTTTTTTCTTTCTCTTTTGATTATGCGTAATGTCCTTTTTGAAAAATCCAAGTTTTGAAGGTTCGTATTTCCGAAAATAAAATAAGGTTTGTTATTGCGAAAGTTCGTTAATCCGAGAAATGAAATTAGGTTTGTTATTCCGAAGTTCAGTAATCCGGAAGTTAAAAAAAAAAAAAAAAAATCTTTCTTTTCGAAAGGTGCGTTAATCCGAAAACAAAATTAAGGTCGTCATTCCGAAGATTCGGTAGTACACACATTTTGGTCATTTTCGGAGCCCTATTGTCATCGTTTGTCACTGACTAAATTCTTACGTCAAGTTGTGTTTAATGCAACTGATTGATAAATTGCCCTACATTGACCTAAATAACCATCGATTATTCAGTGTTTTAGAAGAAGCCATGGTAAAAATCATAGCCATACATACTTGGGTTGGATTCAAACCAATGATCTCCTGCATGGTTGTTAGACAGGGATATCGTATCCAGTAGACTACAGAGCTTCCACCCGACGGCCATTGCTATTCTTGTCCCTCGCAGTACTGCACATATATATATATATATATATATATATATATATATATATATATATATATATATAAACAATTCTTGAGTGGACTTATTTTATGGTAACTGATTGACAGATTGCCCTTCGTCAGCTTATAAACACAAATTATTCAGTGTTTTAGAAGTAGCCGTCATTAGAAATAAAATGGAATAAGTATTTGGGCTGGACTCGAGCCAACAATGTCCAGATTATAATAGACAGTGAGATATTAACAGACATGCGTCTTCTTTAATGTAACATCAAGCTTCCGCTATTATAAAACAGCCATTTGCTAGTTCATATCCTTTAAGGCAGCTGGTACTGTTGTGTAAGAGTTCATCTCTTTTATTCAGTTGAATATTACTTTTTTGAAGAGACTTTTACCTTCTAAGGATCTGCAAGCTTCATCAGATCGTACTGCTGCAAAGACATTCTCATGCTAGGGGAAGTAGCTGGTGCTCTTCGAGCGTCGGAGAGAATGAAATCGTATGAATTATTAAAAAGAATGTCTGTATCGCTACAGGTCCCTGTTCATTGTGTATTGGGGTTACACCTGCTTACAAAGTTTAAAGAAAACCCGAAATCCAAATGATTGACAAATTGCCCTACATCGACGTAAATAAGCACTGAATTGATGAGTATTTTAGTAGTAGCCATGTTAGAAGATCATGGGCGTACATACTCGAGCAGGATTCGAACCTACGACCTCCTGATACTACTAAAACACTGATGAATTCAGTGCTTATTTACGTCGATGTCCCGACGGAAGAATTTCATGGATGTGAATAATTACGCAGTACCCGCTGCATGCTATAAGGATAAGAACCAACACTTGCTGTCGGCGTGGTCGGGCGGAAGCTCGGTGGTCTAATGAAGATGACCCCTGTCCGGAGATCAGGAGGTCGTGGGTTCGAATACCGCTCGAGTACGTACGCCCATGATTTTTTTATCATGGCTACTACTAAAACACTGATCAATTCAGTGCTTATTTACGTTGATGTTTCTAGGGCAATTTGTCAATCAGTTGCAATGAAAACGTCTCGATGGAAGAATTTCATGAATTTGAAAAACCCGAAATGGCGGCCATTTTAGGCAACATTTTGGATTTCTGAAAAAGGTCAAGGAGTTTTGATAGTTCTTGTGTGTTTCGAAATTTCTTAATACTGTACGCGGATTTTATTTAGTTCCATATGCTGCAAAATATCTATAAATTGAGATCTTCTATTGAGGTTATTTGCATATTATTTTGTTAGATAAATGAGAAAAGCTGGCCATTTTGGGGCGCCATTTGATTCCAGGAATTCCAGGATTCCAGGAAGAGCCCAATATTGTATCAATTGACACTGTTGTTTTTGCAAATCCCAAAAATAGTAAAGTACTTTTGGAAGTTCCTTGTCTTACATAGCACACACACACACGCACACATACGCACACACACACACACACACGCACGCAAAGACACACATATATATATATATATATATATATATATATATGTAAGAAAGATAAAAAGCTGTCATTTTTAAAACCATATTTGATTGATTATGAGTACTTTCGTTTCGTTTTGTTTATTGAATTTCATTTTCATTAAAGAGTGACAGTGTACACAATGTCCATAATGTACACAGTGTACTTTCACCGTATCACGATCCTGAAATTTCAGCTTGTTTCCAAAAATGTCCAGATTTATGTCAATTTTGACTTAATCTTCAAGGTCATGTTCACTTTGTTTTTTCAATGGATTTTAGGAAATTATCATGGATTGTTGCCGTTTTCTATCTTGCTACTCCCCCCCCCCCCCCCTCTCTCTCTCTCTCTCTTTCTCTCTGTATTTACCTATCTCTTTGAAAGGTCTCGCACACAAGATGCAAAGATAACGTTCATAATTGCATTATGATTATAGAGTGAGACTCGCGTATACACGAAGTGGGGTAGAAACTGACAACTGAATATGAAGTACAGTCCAACGTCTCCTATCCGGCCTCCCTTCATTGGGATCTCTCTATTATCCGGATGCGATCTTGGCGTGATTATTTTTGTTCAATCTAATGATTACGGGGAAAGAGGGATTTCAAACTCAACGAAAATTGCTACACAAACTTACCACCTGGTAAATATTCATACCACCTGGTCAACAAACACCCTAAACAATGAGTTCACGGCCATAACTGAAGTAACATTCACCTCATCACACTGATACACAAAACAACACTCAACGTACAAACCAAGATTCATCCCAACACAATGACACCGCACTGCACCGCACGTCCTTCACACAATTACTTCCCACTCGGTGAGTGGCAAGATTTTCTTTATGTATCTCTTTATTGTGCCCTTCGCATAATTACCCCCCACTCAGTGAGTGGCAAGATTTTCTTTATGTATCTCTTTACCTGGGGCCATCTTCCTCGTCAAGCTTAGCTTATGATGATGGTCCCCTGCATTTCATTTTTATCATTTCCTATTGCTTCCTTTCATATATGATATTCGTTCTTGAAAAAAAGAAAATGTATGTAAGATCCAAACGTTACGAATATTAGCTGTGTAAATGACTATGTAAGTATTTTGTTGATTTGTTGATTTGTATTGATTTTGAAATGCAGAAATAAAAACTGAACTGAACTGAACTGAACAAGAATTACATATTATTTTCAATACAATTAACACACACTTTCATCTAATTTTCATGTAAATAACATGCATTCAGGCATTCACTACCTCCAAATCACCGCAAGAACATAGACAAAAAAACTTTTCATTAAGTCAGGCCACGGGACAGGCGATCGTTCTTTGGCAGCTGCGTGTTTTAAACATTGAGTGTCCCATATCCGGCCAAATTCCTTCAATAGCACCGGTCCCGACATGTCCGGATAGGAGAGGTCGGACTGTCTGGTATTATTTGTAATGTCATGTACCATGTATCCATACTTACGTTTTCATAAGTTTTAATAGGCTATTACAGTACGTACAGCAACAACTCACTCCCCTCCATATTCGATTCTATGTTTCAAAGAAATCAATCATTCCATGACTATCCCACTCGACGTTCCAATGAATTTCACTTACCTCTTATACGAACAATTCTTGCTAAGAACACACTTATATATACTGCCCCAACTTATTGGAATTTTCTGAATAATGACATAAAAATAATTGCACCCTCTATATTTTCATTTAAGAAGAGATTAAAGTCTTTCTTATTGCAATGTTATGTTCCTACAGAATTGAATCAGCCTGTTGGCTCATTTTAATCTCTTTTCGAAGAATTTTGATTACCTATGATATACTGTCACATATTTTCTCGTCCCTGTTGTCCTGAGACACTTACAGACTAGATTCGATTCTACTTGTATTACTTCCGCATCTATTTCTCTCTATTTTTCCATATTTCCGTATCCTTTCCACGCATCCCATTATTTTTTCGATATAGTTCTGTCGGGGATCGCTGAATCTGTTTTGCCTTTCTGTCCGTTGTATTGTCTTCCTATTATGACAGTCTTGTCTCGTTCTGTCTTGTATTTAAGTCCCCCTTTATAAGTTTTATCGTCCCAGTCTCGTTTAATGTCCATTCGCCTGTGTATGTGTGTCTGTCTGTTACTCTGTCTTCTTATTGGGCTTCCAGACATTTTTTATCTGACTTTATTCCCAATTCTTCCCCTTTTTGCATCAGTCCATTTTCTATTGACATTCTGTACCTGAGGGGCCCACATTCTACAAGCATTGCCTTTTTAGTGGGTCCCTCCATTTTTCGATATTTTGTGTAATGTTATATATTGTCTATATCACTTCAGTCAATTTTCATTACAACATATTTGTTACCCCAAGGTTCCACAATTATGTTTTCTCAATTTACTCTGTTTTGATTATATATAACCTTATTCTCTGTTACCAAAGAAAGTGAAATGTTTATGTTCTTTTCGAAAAATGAAATAAAGTTTGAATTGAATTGAATTGAATTGAATTGAATATGAAGCTATTTTAAGGACGTTCCTCAGTTGTGTTTGTGCGCATCCTAGCTGCGCAGGTTGGCAGTGACGTAACAAAGAGCGTAGAAGCGCACGCACGAGTGATGAGCTGAGCTACTAGTAGCTGAGCTGAGCAGCAGGTCTGCTAGTAGTAGATCGAGCTAGAGTGTGGTACCTACGGACAGTGCCGTATACGGCACTGCCTACGGATACTCGACAGCTCCCCACCGTGGCCGCGCTGGGCGGCCTCGCTCGGCTCGCGTGCCGACTGCCCGCGTTACAATCTGTACATACTACGCAAAGTTCAGCGGTCCGAGCCGCATATACATGGTCATGGTAGCACAACACTGATCGACGGAATCGGGAAGTTTGGAAGTGGAACTGAGCTGTTTCCATTTTCAATCCATAGATCTGTTTTGTGACATGCAGTTCATTATCTGTTCATCAACATGATCAAGTCAAGTGCTAAGGTACCTAGGGACTATAGGCCCTAGTCGGGGACTATTATAGTCTACTAGACAAGGTGTTGAAAACAACAACAACAACAACAACAACAACAACAACAACAACAACAACCACAGCAACAAAACAAACATATGACACACATTTCATCTTTAGGTCTAACAACTAAAACAATCTGAGTATCTCTGTTAAAATCTGAATTAGATCTAAACTTGTCATTACTAATACAAAATATTGGGGGGGGGGTATTTTTGGTTACAAAATAAAAGGCCACGAAAGTATTGCCAGACACGTGTTGATCACTTTCACCATTCAGATATCAATTTTTGATTACCAAATCTGGTGTAACAAAAGGAGAATCAAAGATTTTTTTTCGGGGGGGGGGATGGTACTCAAGGTACATCTCCATAGTTCACAACACGCACTTTACGAACCACTGCAACAACCAACAGATGCAATCTACAATCAACGTCATTATATTAAGATTTGTTTTTCCTTTGGAGGACCGTCAAACTAATGTCAAAACTCCCATTTCCTTATATTTATTCTTCTTCCCCCATTATCACTTTCTGCACATGGCTACAGCTGGTGGGTAAAACAAACAAACAAACAAGTATGTCGACGTGGAGTTTTCCACGCTTGCGTCCACATAATATCATTATGGCTGTTTAAGGGAAATAATAACAAAAACGCACATGGACCTTCCTTTCTGAATATTCTCTACCATATCACTGCAATTGGGACACGTTTTTAGTTGCTGCTGTGTTGTGTTGTGTTTTGTTTTAAGAAAATGGGTTTTGAGTGAACCGCATGAGATTCATACATCCTAGCGCAGGGTATATCCCTGCATTGGTTCCTGACCAGATTTGGGGGTTTTACGATGATTTCTGTCGCAAGGAGGCACTGCTAGCACAAAAGCGAGCACATGAACCCCCCCCCCCCCCCCCCCATTTTTACAATTGTTCTGCATTAAGTAACCCTTCTTCTACAATTTGATAAAGTTTCGTAAAAATGACATGGGTTTTTAATGTACAGCATGACATTCATGAACCCCACCTAATCAGGGCACTCACAATAGGTTTATAACCAGATTTTGGGGTCCTAGGATGATTTCTATCATAATGAGGGTGCTGCCAACACAAAAACTAGCATATGATTGTATGAACCCCCACTTTTTATTGTTTTTCTGGAATAAGTAAGCCTTCTTCTACAATTTAGTGAAGTTTCGTGAAAATGACATGGGTTTTAAATGTACAGCATAAGTTTTATGAACCCACCCTGACATGGCATCCCTGCATAGGGTCCTGACCAGATTTTGGGGACTTACGATGATATATGTCGCTTGGGGGCGCTGCTAGCACAAAAATGAGCAGATGAACCCCCACTTTTAATTGTTTTACTGGAATTAGTAAGCCTTCTTCTACAATTTGGTCAAGTTTCGTGAAAATGACATGGGTTTTGAATGTAGGTCCCACAGCATAGGTTTTATGAACCTTGTCCTTTAGCTCACCCCCATCAGAAAACGTCTATGAGAAGGAATTGAGAGATTTCGGTGTTTTCTGCCGCGTGAGGGCGCTGCTTGCTCAAGAATGAGAGCGCAAACCCTAAGTTTAAAACCTTTTCCTCGTTTTGGGTACCTTTTTCTGCAAATCTTGCAAATTTGGAAAAAAAAATATCGTGGATTTTGAAAGAATTATGGGGATTTAAGTTTGTCATTGCAGATTTTGTTGCCAATCATGCATGGTCTTGATCCTGTAGCGCTATCATTTTGGTACAGGACGGCAGATTAGTCATATTCTTCAAAGTCCTGTAGGAGAAAAACAAGCACATGAACCTATGGTTTCATTTACGTATTTGGGCTTCGGATGGGTCAAAGTTACGGTATGGAAAGTTTGAAGAAAAGGACATGGACTTCACTTTAACTGAGGAACGTCCTTAAGCTATTTTTGTGACAGACTGACAGATGTCATGTGTATCAGAATTATAACAGTTTGATTCATAGTGTGTTTAATATGTTCTTACATGGCAGGAGAGGGTTTAATATTTTAATGTTTTGATGTTTTAATCGGATACCGATCTTTTTGACATAAAAATATTACCAGTTTAAGAAAAGTCCATCCTGCAGGATATGCTACCTAGTAAGAAAACAGAAATCAGAGCAAAGGGTCAATGAAATTTCGGGGGGAAATTCAGACACACACACACACACACACACACAAACACACACAACAGTTATTAACTGACAAAGTTTAGAGGGTAAGACAAATTAGAAGATCTGTGTAATATAGGTGTTGAGCAGCTCTACCTTTACGTCCACAAACTTTTACGATATATATATATATATATATATATATATATATATATATATATATATATATATATTTATTTATTTATTTATATATATATTCAATTTTCTTACATATGTTGCCACAAACAAAACTTTAATATTTGCTGAGGAAGACATCAAGGGAGAAAACTGAAAAACTGTGATTTTCTGTTCGATTGTGACCTATCAGTGACTGATGTTAGTCAAAATAAGTGTAAATAGGTAATTGTCATGGGTGACTTGACCTATGAGCTTACAACATCAGACTACTTGTCGATTTTAATAGTTGACTTACATATAACTTAGATTTTACTTCCTCTCGATTCCTCTGATGCATCGTGATGTAATGAAGAAGTCTGTCGTCGTATTATGTCCCCGACGTACTAAGATGTGGTATTTCTGTCGTCGTATTATGTCCCCGACGTCACTAGCGGTCTTATGATGCAGTAGGGTTTCTTTGTTTCATTTTGGTTGTTTTTTTTCCATCTGAGAAGATGGCTGGATAGCCCATATCCAGCCGCAAGAGCTGGTCTTCCGTGGGGTCCAGCTGGATGTGAGGCGGGACCACTTCACCGAGTTAAACACCCTAGTCTTTGCGATGAATGGATGAAGCGGGATCTTTTGAATATTCACTCTGTCGCAGTCGGGACCTCCACACGGTCTCTCCATTTTATGTCCTATCCGAGGGACATAGCGTTTTGCCTCTTTGACAGTATGATTACACACATCATTACTCAGTGGAACTCCCAAGAATCGAACCGGGGTCCTTAGGATCGTGAAGCAAAGATCTTTTTCGATCGCCGAAGACTTTTTTTTTTAGCTTGTAAGCTCATGAAACCCGGAAGTGCCCCCCCCCCCCTTCCCCCACTTTTGAAAACGTGGCGCCTGCGCTGACTCGCTGCCCGGTTGTCATTATCAGACATTCTGAAATTTTTTTCCAGCTAAATCTAAAGTTCCGAACCATTGTCCCGCTATAGATTCAAACTTACATGATTGCAAAAGGATGAGAAGTTCATAAAGTTATGGTGCATATATGACAGTTAACTTTCCAAAGATAACAATACTTCAGTTACAAGAAAATATCCTGGATCAACACATTTCAAAATGCCGTCCAGCTTTCAGTTTGTGTCTTTATCACACACATAAACTGCTTTTGTAGTATGAAGGCTTAAAGGGATGGTATAGTATTGGTTGAGGTGAGAATTCAGCTTTTAACCTTTTGCGTGATATTTAAAAACCACCTTATGGAATGGTAAGAAGTCTACAATTCTAAGAAGAATTCAAACTGTTCAAAGTTAATTTCATGAAAATCAATTTTGAAATGGCTGAAATATATAAAACAAAGTAAAACAAAGTGATCCTAATAAAAGTTGGGTCCAACTTTTTATAAGGATCGCTTCGCTTTGTTTTGAATATCTCGGCCATTTTAAAACAACTTCATCAAATAAACTTTGAATTATTCTAAGAATTATATGCTCTTTCATATTTCATAAGGGTTTCTCTTTATCTCACAAAATCATCACCAAAAACCGTTAGAAACCTTAAACTCCATGTCGACCCAAGCTGTACAATCCCATTAAAATACCCGTATACCATGGAAGCATAAAAGTGCTCCCCTTATGTCAAAATCATTCAGCTCGTCATGTCGAATTTTCTTATACATGTCATGTGTAAGGTATGGGATGACAAAGTCTCGGATGTTGTCATCTACATCCTGTAGAAGAGATGATCATTTGAGGAGAACTTGAGTGGTGGGATGTTATTGTAAACATAGAATGAGTGTTTCCCCGTCGAGCCAGTTCTGACAACATCAACATTTTCTAATCGAGGAAGGTTAGCTCTCTGTTTTTCGTGTAATCGCTATCTCTTATGATGTGGGTAGTATCGATATGGTTATCCCGGATATTTTAGCAGAAGTAGGGATTTTGAAAAGGAACCAAAAGTACCATCCATCTTCTGTAAGTTTTGACAACGTAATCGCTTTGTCAAGATTTATTTTTATATTATATTTGCAGTATAGTCGTCGAACTGTGGAGTGATATCATGGTAAGAAAAAAATTGACCTTTTGATCAGTTTGTTTGCTTGTTTGTTTGTTTTTTCCTGGAGGCGCACGTAGTTATATATCATTGTATCACGTGTATTTTCTCCCTTCTTTTCGTGACTGTTATTTTGGCTTGGTATTGTAGGCCATGGGGTGAAGCTGAAAAAGAGGCTTAGAAAATGGGTTTCGTTCCAGCAACACTGGCACTACTTTCTGAATGCGGAAATGTGATGTTTTGTACATCCTATATATACAGTAAAAAGTTCTCCTCGAAGTATCCTGCAGTTTTTGCGAAAATCCATATTTTATAAACTGCGACCAGCAACCCAATACACATATCGTAATGGGGCTGCGGATTGCAGCATTTAGGATCATGACAGGATAGTATCGCGGACAAACGTCAACCTTAAATCGAAAAAAAAAAATTTCAATTTGAAGACCTACAAGTAAGGTTGAAGTATTGACAGCAGGGTTCGTGCAAGGTTTGGTTCTACAAATAGTCATTTTCTGTTCGAATTGATGACTTAATATGAATAGGTCGAGAGGAATCTGGGAGAGCTACGCTGAATTGACGGTCAGCGCAGGCGCACACATCACTGCGCACAAATTTCGTATCCATTGACTGGATATGATGTCTGTGTGCGCATGCGCTGGCCGCCAATTCAGTGTAGCTCTCCCAGTTTCCTCTCGACCGAGTCACATTTAGTCATCAATTTGAACAGAAAGGAACTGTTTGCAGAAGCAAACCTTGCACGAACTCTGTTATCAATACTTCAAATTTATTAATAAGTCTTCAAATTGAAGATTTTTTCCCGATATTAAGTTGATATTTGTCCGCAGTAAAATATCCGTCATGATCCTGTATGCTACAGTTCACAGCCCCATGACGCTATGCGTATGGGGCTGCTGGCCGCAGTTATGCGTATGGGGCTGCTGGCCGCAGTTATGCGTATGGGGCTGCTAGCCGCAGTATAGTTCCCATAGTGTTTCTAAGCTGAAATACATATACACATTTGTAAAGCACTGCTTTTAGCCACATAGTACCTAGAAAAAAAGTGAAGTTTTGGTTTAATAGTTGCATTATATCTCATGTTTCAGCTTTTCCTGATGCTGGCTATGCAAAGGAGGACAAGAGCAAAGTGGTTCGAGACCATAATGAGAGAGAGCACTGACTAACTGTCAGAGGTCAAGGCAAATGCCTTATATTCTGTTCAACGACATGTTATTAATCAAATGACTCATCATTCAAGGCCAAAAAAAAAAAAAAATCAGAGCGTTTGTTTGTTTGTGTGTCCGCGTGCATGTGGGAGAATCTTATTGTACACACACACACACACACACACACACCCTCACATGCACACACACATACGCACACACATAGTTATGAAGATACCCTTGGAAGTGTATTACAATATTATTCTACATGCCTTGGCCATTTATCACATCAGCATCATAAAAAAGATTATCATAAACATGAACACACACAATGATATAATACATGTACTGTATTGATCAGTGCATTACACATACACAGGTGCATAAAAACGCTGACATATTATATACACTCACACGCACATACAAACTCATTTACACACATGAGACATTACTATTAAACAGATCACATTGTTTATCAGTAAACATGTTTTTCTTTTCTTCTTCTTCTTCTTCTTCTTAAGAAGCTTTAATATTAGATCACATAGCAATCACGTTGTTCATGAAATATTACAGTACTTTAGAAAATTTAATCTTCATAAACTTTCCTGAAGTTTTCATTGCTATCATTAGGTTGGTGGGACACTACCTCCTTTCATGTAAGATAGCTCAAAATGATAAAATGTTCTAGTTTTAATTAATTTCCTGGAACATTCCATGGTCCAAATATCCTTGAAAGGGTGTAAAAGTTTTGAAAAATGCCAATATATAAAATAAAGGCAATATCATAGTTTACCCATTCATGAGTGAAAACTGCTGGATTCTGTATTGGAGGCAATGTGTACCTGAAAATCTTGGAGAGAATAAATACATGTATATAAAACAGGTTTGGCATTAAAAATTATGATAACATTGCAATTAACTTCCAATATCAGAGGATCTGTGCAAACCTGACTCAACTTATGCACAATTTTCATTTGGCTGGTATTAGTTTTAGCAAACTGATTTTGTACTCACACCTACATTGTACTGACCTTTCTACATGAACATTCTGTTTCAGTATTAATAATAGTTACACATTTTTTCCCCCAGAGTGGGAGAAACAAATTTCAATCGTAGTCATTCAGTTTTATGAAAAAAACCACACAGGAAAACATCTTTGTTCTTAGATAATTCAACCCTAATCAAATCATAATAGTGGGCAGAAGTGTTTGCTAAAGGGCGAACAATCACATACTGAGGCAAGGAGTCAAAACATGTTGCATAAACATTGGCATTCAAAATACAGGAAGCAATCTGTATTACAAAGACATTTTATCATGCACAACTTTGGTAAGATGTCAATTCTTGAACATTAATCACATTGACCAAAGCATTGGTGCATATACAGTACATTCTGTTGTTTCTGAACTTTGCACTGAAGTTCTTTGTGTATGTGTGTGAATGTTTCAGTGGTGTATATACAATGTATATTGCTCCATTTTATCAAGGACAACTTATAGTAACATGACAATGTTTTCATGCTTCAATATTAATCATATTGACCTATTTCCCTTGGCAAGTAATGAGCAGGTTGACTCTGTTGCAAATGATGCATTTTACAGGCAACACAGCAGAACCTGAAGAGCTTCGATCCAGAAGAAAATCTTGATCTTGATGTGAGCGTCTTAGGGGAGGAAACAGATGCTCCTGCTGACGGACCAGGCTCCTCCTTCAGCTTTCATTTCCTAGCGAGATTCAGGCGTTTGCTATCTATAAACCTCTTGTAGCACGTTTCATGGAATCCTATTTAATACAATGGAGAAATGAACAGCAATGATTAGCCATTGGATTTTGTTAGGGGGAAAAAAAGGCTAAACGCTAGGGGGAGGGGTTGAACATTACACTCAATATATCATTAAATGTACGGTAGACTACTGACTGCCAATATTTGAATCTTGTAATTACCAATAGGCCCTAGTACTATGCCAGGTACACCTCATGATCATTGTCATCAACTACTTCAACTTGTACTTGCAGTGCAATTACTGATTTTCAATGACATCTACAGCTTTCAGCACCTGATCACATGCAATATCAATTATCATATATGAATACAACTGCCTTATCATCATTAATACTAGTACATTACTAGTAATCCTTGGCCTTTCACTATCACCACCACCCACTGCTTTATAATTTGGCACAACATAATGGTAATCTTAAGTTTTAGGGAGTTTAATTGTTGAAATTATGTTTTTGTCATTGTTGGTTTTTTAGACCTATTTATATCAAATAGAAGTTAATTCAATGAGATGCCAAATGTGTGTTTTGAGGGGGGATTCGCCAATTTCGGGGTGAGAGAGACAGGATGGATTTTTAATATTAATACTCCATGGCCATGATTATAAAAATATAAATTTACATGCAGTTTAGACCTTTTTCAATCCAGTCCTGTGTGTCAAGATTTTTACAAAACAATATCACTGATCAGCTACATCAACCTAACCTGGGCTGTACATAGAACAACATGTAAAATTCATCTAGGCTACATTGATAACGGCGCTATGCCTATGCCATGCCAAGGTGAAATTCAAGATAATTTATCTAAAATGTAACAGACACGCTACTAAACGGTCCATTATAATATCCTTATAAATATACACAAGCAACGTTCATAACATAGCTAACGTTGTACTTGTACAGTCATCATGCATGGTCATTAACATTACGCATAGCCATATATTATATATATGAGACTGCACTGCAGTGTCGACTGCTACGACTGTACGCACTTGAACTAACCTGTAAATTATCCTATGTAGGTTGCAGTCAGTCCCCCTGAGTGAGCAGATGAATCACTTCGTTCTGGTCTGCGATTTCACGGTCTCCCCCACTCAATTTGATCCACTCTTTGGCACACAAAATAGGTTTCGTCTATCTTAGGTTTGTCATAGCCGTGAAATTTTCAAACTTCATCGATGTTACATGCATAATAACGCATCTTAAAAGTTTCGGCAGAGCAGACGACGTAGACGCGTCGACAGGCTCACAGGGGGCGGCCATTTTTACTCGTAAACAATAATTCTCGATTCGGATTGGATAACATACATCACATGATCGTTCGCGAATGAATATCGTACACGGCAAAGTGTACATATTCAGCTCCTCAGTGACAAAAAAGTTCACTGTTTCCCCCTAAATTACCAAAATACTGCAGGAGGGTTTGTGTCGAACTTTTTCCTGTAGCCTTTTTGGTTATTTGTTTACACGTAGCTGTGGAGATATTTTAGTGCCGCAGTTGTCGGAACGAAACAAGCGAAAAAACCAGCTCACCCCATGGCCTATTGTCTTTATATCATTGTGTTTTCTAGTTTTATATATACACATATATAAAAGCACCAGATCGCTTAGAAACACCCGTATAAAGCGCCATAAATGCAATTATAATTATTATTATTATTGTTATCATTATTATTATTATTAGTAGTAGTAGTAGTAGTAGTAGTAGTATTATCTAACCTTTTTCTATGTTTGATGCAATTTTGTTCATCAGTGAAAAGAAATTGATTTGTTATATCTGAAATTTCGTGAGGACCATGACATCATGCATGCACATACAGCATCTATACCATTTTACTCCTGAAGAACTTGTTGGAAATGCTGTTGCGTCGTACTTTTCGTACTTTGTATTGTTGGCAATGGTATGCGGGCAGACATCAATTCTTGAGAGGTGTTTTGGCTCACCTGAGCCAGAGGCTCAAGTGAGGGTGCGCCTTTAGCGTCGCGCGTCATGCATAAACTTCTTCAATATGGTTCATCACCAAGCTTTTCGCGTATCATCCCGAGGGTAACAGGATCTCATTTTTTTTTCTTGTCAAATGGGGACCATGTCACACGACCACCCAACTCCTATCATAAAATTAAGAAATCTTTAAAAATCTTTCCTAGAACCGGAGGTGACAGAGCTTTAAGTGCCATGAGTCGGTATACATTGATGACTGCGGTTTTAAGTCTTTATCATGGCGGATCATATGGGTGCCCCATCAGACAATGTGTGTGTGTGTGGGGGGGGGGGGGGGGGGGTACTAATTCGGTGTCTGATTTCTGCGGTTTCATCTTCTTGAATACGCATGGTCAATTTTCTTTCAAAATCTGGCAGGTATTATCTCTGAAGGAGATAATGTGCACCATCTACCCCACTCAAAACCCAAATAAAAAATATACTATTTTGTAATTCCAGAAATAATTGAATTAATGGTGTCAATACATATGTGATTGCAGTTTCATGTTAGCTTGTCCCCGTTTTATGTTGGGAGGGGATGAGATGAAAGTGAGGGCCAAGTTGATATCTTCTCGAAAACGCATGGTCATGGTATTTTTGTCACCAAACTTGGGATATCACTATAGACACCTGACAGGGTGTAGAAGGATATGTTCGTACAAATTATCACTGTGCTCCCTCTGGGGTCCCAGTATGCTCCAGAGCCACCAAATTACACCCGTTTTATGTTGGGAGGGGATGAGATGAAAGTGAGGGCCAAGTTGATATCTTCTCGAAAACGCATGGTCATGGTATTTTTGTCACCAAACTTGGGATATCACTATAGACACCTGACAGGGTGTAGAAGGATATGTTCGTACAAATTATCACTGTGCTCCCTCTGGGGCCCCAGTATCAAAATTACACGAATTAAAAGAAATACAAATCTTTCTGGGTGCATACAAATGCACAAAATTAGAGAGAGTGAACGCTTTTTAAAGTTGACGTAATCTGCAAGGAAAACTCAAGGATTTATTTGCAACACACTTGATCCTGTAGAAGGCGGATAAATCACTGTTCAAGGGGATTATCTTCGAAAGGATTACTTGACGGTGTAGTAACTTTTAGACATATTTCAGACCCGTATTGACAAAGGTACGAAATGGATTACATGAAATCAATATAAGAAACAAATTATGTAATGCTAATCACACCAACAATAATAATAAAAAGGAATACAGGGAAAAGTAAATACGCTATCATATTTCGAAAATCTTTGTGTGCTGTGCACGAATGTTTAGTGTGTATAAAACGTATCTTTCTCGTTGTCATACTCCTGTAAAGTCCCGTTAGACGACGTGTCAAACCGACTAAGACTGAAATTCAGATCTTCGAGCGATCTGAAATTTTGTTTCTATCCTTCAAATGCACATGTGTCAGCTTATTCCTCATAAAAGAAATCAATGTCACTCAAATCTCCCGCAAGGAAATTTTCTTCATGTTTCAGAAAGCTTACATATACTTTTGTGATCACTGAAAGATAGTCAGGTATAATCACTAGCATACAATTCTTCACCATTCCACAAAAACTGTTTTCCCTGATAATAATATGTAAAGTTTTTTTTTTTCACGCTTTCCTTGTGTTTTTGGTCTCAATGAGATTTTGTTATTTTTTTTCAATTGCAAATACCCTAGTCGGTGCTATGACGGCAATGAAAAAGGAAACAACAGCAATCTTTCAAAGAATTGATCCTCACCTTCAGTTTTCCATTTTTGGCATGATAATTTGTGTTTGACGATAAAGCAAAACATTGTATTCACACATATTTTTTATACAATGAATGTAATTGCAGGGTCGAGATTACTATCAAGCATTGAGCACGAACTGTTAAGATGCGAGGCTCATAATCCATCATTATTCCCAGCCACACTGACACACATGCCACATAATCATAGTGGTGTGCGTTTTTCTCTACCTAACTCTTTTTTTTTTCGTCCGACGTTTGTACATGAACAAACAAACGCCCTTCAACACACAGACAAGTAGAAACAATAATTTGTGCCAGTGAACAATAAGTTATGAGGCAATTTGAAAAATAGTACCATAAGATTAATATGATTCCGACTGATGTAAAATGATGACTAAGTATAATTGTAGGATTAACGATAGTTACGTTGATTTGTCATTTTATCCTTTTTTTATCCTTTGATGTCTTCTTTTATAGGCATTCCTATACATTTATATAGGAAACCACAACTTACAGAATACTTCAGATTTTTCACACCGAACCTGTAGGGGAAGTGTGGGAGAGTTGAGCCACTGGGAGAGTTGATCCAGGCCACCTCACATCTTCATAGTGACTGACAGCAGTCAGCTGCTGCTATTTCTTGTTCATGCCTATGATTAACTATATACCAGTGTATGAGGCAGCGACGTTGGACAAAGCATAACAAAATAGTCAAAGAAAACCCATTTTTGGTCACCAAAAGTGAATGTCCACTTGTCAGATATGTGGTTTTCTCTTACACCTATGGTAGAGGATAAGTGCAAATCAGTTGGAGTAGCAGATAGTCTGTATATCACTTGCTTCTTTCGGCAAATTTCAACAGGTTTGGTGCAGTCACTTTCGTAGGATTTTGAGGGTTAGTTTAAATGGCGGCTGTAGGGAGAGTTGAGCCAGCGTGTTGAGGGAGAGTTGTGCCATGGCTAAACCCTGCATTCCAGTGGCTCAGCCCTCAAGTGGCTCAACCCTCCCTTCAAGTGGCTCAATGAGTGTCATTTTTTGGTCAAAGAAACGGGTCTGCAATTGGATGAGGTGAGGAATATTGGAAAGATATGTGGTGTTCTCGCCAGGGGTGACGCCCTACGGGCGGTTTCTTCTTCCTCACACCAACAGTTGACTTATTACGCAAATCCACTCAGGGTGCATCTAAAAATCCTGATCATGTGATCGTAGGTGGACCCCAACAACATCCACATTATCCATCCGATGACCCGAAAGTCAAACAGACGCCCCGCCCCCTCTGTTACCATTACACCATCCTTCCTTTAGATAGGTTTCCATAGTCATTTTCTTTTATAAGCCTGAACTTCTTAATATGATATGTAGGGCCTATAGCATAGTGGCTCAACTCTCCCAACCACGTGGCTCAACTCTCACCACATCAAGGGAGACTTGAGCCATTTTGCAAAATATTTTTGTTGAAGTGTCACCCCCAAGTTGTTTGTGCTTGGTGTCTTATTGGGCTATCATATTATGCCTGAATAGTTGTATTATATACCAGCGAAGGAATAATCCATAAATTGTTTGTAGTTATTGAACAGTATCACTAAATGTAAAAAGTGGCTCAACTCTCCCACACTTCCCCTACACTACTTGAACTGAAATTTGAAAAATGAAAGTTCGAACGAAGTACCATCATAAAGTTTTAGTAGTCCTGAAGGCTTTGTAAGCCATACGATACAGGATTGAAGCATTTCAACTGCATTGATCATATGGTTATAAATGCATCTTCTATTTTAAGGCACCCACCCAAAATGCAGTATCAAACTCGTGATGCGAACCTTACATTCAATTCTCAGTGAGTCACTGAGTTAAATCTTTTTTTTTTTCTTTGCCATGAGAGGGTGTGCAGAGGACAGAATTGCTATTCCTCGACATTAAATACGTACCGTAATAGATGTATTAACTTGAGTGGCATGATTTCCCCCCCCCCCCCCCCCCCAAAACGGGTGATAGAGAAAGAGAGAGGTGGCAGAGAAATCACAGTGAAAATAAACAAAACAAACAAGCAAACAAACTAGTTTTTCGATGCAAAGAAACTTTATTGTGACAATGTTACCGCCACCTTGGTAAAATTTCTGGAATAATCGTATGAGTCGAAACAAAGAAAGACAAAGACAAATATCTACTTAAACATCATAGCTATATAATCCGTTTTCACTCCGCAATGCTTTTTCAAATAGGTGTACAACATTCACCTACAACTACTTCAGTGGAATTTGCCTAAATTTTGTCTTTAGACATCTAACCAATTTAGAGTAAGAACGAAAAAGTACACTTTTATCTTGAAGAAAATAAAACCAAATAGAACAACTGAATTCCTAAGTCACCTCTTGTGCAATGTTTACATGCTTTACTGAAGGCTGAACCAAAAAATATCATATTAGGCGTCACTGTCCTTATACCATTGTCATTGCCCTTATAAGCATACATTATAACCAACTAGCTTCAAAAATCAACTAGTGTAGTTACGCATTTCCCATTTAGTTAACTAGTGGAGAATATAGTGTAGTTATATCTCAAGAATTTGAATGCCATTTGGAAGAAAAAATTATACATCAAGAAGTTTATGCCATATGGCATTATCTATAGAATTTTATAGAATTATCTAAATGATTTCGTAAAGAATTCCAAGCAGCCGTAGCTTGCACTGTTAAGAAGGCATCTTCATCTGGGCCCTAAATTGTCCGTGGAACTGCGAGGTCCTTCGTCAAAACAGTAATACAGTACCTAAAAACGAAAACATAACATTAGATTTAATAGCAAACATCTGGCTAAACAAATTAAGAAAACTATGAATAATTCCAGAAAAGAGAAATTAATTGTCATTCCGACATTAGCGTAGTTCTTGCATAAAAGCATGTCCTACTGACATCCCAAAATTCCTACCGCTGTTTCAAAATTCAAATGAATAACGACTAATGTGCTTTCATAAACGTTGACGTGACTTACCACACGTTCACACAAGTTTTAGCTATAAAACTTAAAAGGTGAAATCTTATTGATATTTAGCTTTCTCTATTTCGCTCCGGAAGCATAAGTAAATCTCATGGAGAGAAGTTACCGACGCCAGTATCTAACAAGTTAGATATTGTATGCAGTCTTTAACATTTCAATGTTGCTGAAGGTGGTTCGTAATCGTACTCGTAATCGTTTTCTATCGGTTTCTTCTTCAATCATTTTGGGGGTGCTATAGAATGGCTGATTATAATATCGCTTCAGAGTGTTCATCAGCTGTTTGGAATGAAATGGGGGGGGGGGCTCTTAAGACTCTTAAGCTCAGGCCATATGAATAAAATATCATATAAAAGACCATAAAAGACCATAAAAGACCATATAGGTAAGACCAAAAGAAAAAAAAAGAATAAGAAGAAGTAGGAGAAGTAGGGAAGCAAGAAAGTGTCAAAACGAACTTTTCAAGCCCTCACCTACTTTAGGCACATCTCACTCCTGCATCTTCGAAATGGAAGCAGTTGTTGACTCCTATCCCAGGGTTGGAGCAGCTGAAAATGCTCGCTTCGTTTCCTGTGCACCCGACGTTGTCAAGGAAGATCAGCCCAGATCCTTCGCCGAACTCTGCGCTGGAGAAGGCTTGAGAGGCCCCTGAATAACCAAGACTTCTGCAGACCACGTTGGCATCCTCGATATCCCAGTCATCATCGCACACAGTTCCCCAGGCACCGTTGTGCAGCACCTCCACCCTTCCTTCACTGGCCGACGAGCCCCCAACCAGTCGCACTGAGAGAGATAAGGTCGAATGAGAAGGAAAATGCTGCCTGAAACAGGTAAAGTGCGACTATAATTCGTTTTGAAGTTTGTGAATAGCTGATGGTCCTATTTCAGGGCGCGATTACCATTCCCACAAATGTGATTACCGATATTAGGGATTTGAGTAGTTCATGACATGAATAATTGCACAGAATAAGCCCATAATGTATGTGCTGAAAGAACGAGAGAAAACAAAATGAAACTTGTTATCATAGGTAATATTAACGTTAATAGCATCGTGCCTGGTCTTGTGATGTGTCAATAGAAAAATCAAAGCGTTTGAGAAAGCTAGCCTTTTATAGAGCTTTCACCGTGACCGAGTGCCTATTACAACTGCCAGCCAAGCCAAAACATTTAATTGGAGTTAAAGCTACTTTGATCCATCAATAGGAAAGCTGTCTTGTAACAGGCAATTATTAGTGGAACATTTTAAAATTGGTACTTCACTGCAAGTGAACTGCAAGTGAAACACACTGCACAAAGTTTGCAAGTATAATAAAAAAAATGCAATTGCTATTATATCTACACCTATACCTATACGTCCGCCAGAAGAGTTGCCTTTACCACGAAGATGTATCTACATAATGGAGCTTAAAAGTACCAGACATCAGATCAGGTATCTTCAAATAGTTCGGGAATATTCATTATTTTATTTCCTTTGATGACAAAAACGTTCTTTGTCATGCAATACTGCGTATTTCCATGCTTGTGTTCATGAACTCCCAGATTTAAAAAAAAAAAAGAAAAAAATATGGATTTGAACGTGATAATAGGTCGTACTCACTGCTACACTGTCTATGTTGAATTGCATACATGATATATAATTCTTGTTTTCAATAGAGCGGCACAAGCACTGAATTTAAACTCAAGTAAGGGTGTATCTCAGACCACTGAAAGCATACCTTACTATACGGGTGAGTGGATCTACAAAATGTATCTTTAAGCTGATAGCGGTAGCAATCGAAATATAATGTAGATAAAGAATAGAATAGAATAGAATATAGTAGAACAGGTATTGATTTCGGGGAAAACTCGTACAGAGGAAATGCAATATGCATACATGTATGTATGCCTTAGTATACGAAGACGTTGGACCCGCACTATCACCAGCAGTAGGCCCACATACATTGTATGTGTATGGTTAATCGCCTGAGTAGGGAGGGCCGTGGCACAGAAGACACTAGTCTTGTTGTCCACAATTCATTAATCATAATTTGTGAATTCAACACTGCTTCCCTCCCCTCCACCTGTTCTGCTTATATCAGCGGACATTAAATATTTTTGAGAGCTAAAGCAGGACTGACCACTGCAATGATTTGTTTTTGTTGTTGCTGCTGTTGTTGTTATTGTTGTTGTTGTTGTTTAATGCGCTTACCTTCTGGAGAGCATCGAACTCCTGCGTCCTCGAAATGGAAACAGTTGTGAACACCAAAGTCGGAACGTGGGCAGGCAACAATGGATGATTCTGTTCCCGAGCACTCAACGTCGTCGAGCAAGATGCTTCCGGTTCCCTCTCCGAATTCAGCGCTCGAAAAGGCTTCTACAGCGCTTTCAAATCCAAGGCTTTGACAGACCACACTGGCGTCGTCAATATCCCAGAGGTCATCGCACACGGTTCCCCATTCTCCATCGTGAAAGATTTCTACCCTTCCCTCGGATGAACACTCACCATCAACGAGGCGAACTTCGTACAATTTGAAAGAGACGCAGACAAACAAACACAAAAAACGTACTGATTGCATGTCTACTCCATTGTTCAGTGATACACAGGAAGTACATTCAACATAGGCATGTCTAAAGAAAAATTATATCAGCACACCCACTAAAGTTTAATGTGTGTTTTGCTTTTCCCAAAATAATGCGAGGCAAAAGGAGAAACATAATAATTTTGATACATTGGGAGAGCGGATTGATATTCTTAGATCTTATTTGCATTTACTCTTATAATGTAAGAACCGATTGTTCAGGAGTGGCATAACGCGATGCGTTTAGTCAGCCGTAATACAGTAGTCAGTTTATTGATATTCTATTGACAACGGAAAGGGCGTTGCAAATATCGGGTGGAAGGATGTAATGCCGACATCCTTGACTTTGAACGAAACATCGATATTATTAGCGAAGGGACTTGAATATTTTAATACCTCTAACCAACATTTTGTAAAGACAAATGAACAAAGACCTGGTCAGTATCAACTCAGCATTCATAGTTATTATTATTCATCTGTTATGCTGAAAACCTCCAAAAAAGCCGTTGAGATTGTTTTTATAATTCCAAAAACTTTAAGCGAAATATTCTTTTCCTGATTCCGCCGGACTGTTGTATCACAGATATCAAAATCGATTATCAAAAGCTGATACAGAATGCTTTAATTTAATTGATCAAAAATAAATTCTTTTGGTTTTCATAAAAGTGAATTCCAAACCCATAGTACCCTGAAGTCTGAAGGCTGGTTGCAAATTGCTCAGGGTGTGGAGTAAACGTAACACAATTGGGTAAAGGGAGTTGGTTTATTCAAATGCGGGAATCATACAAACGTGATCACTCTTGTGCTGTACTGACTTTGTCATTCTGACTTCATTCTAAAAAAGAACGCATAAGCACTGCCTCTTTTAAGAAAATCGTCTAGTGGCTATCAAGCCCCGCAACAGCGACCATGGCCTTAAAGGAGACCTCATGATGATTTTCGGATTTTTACATTTGAACCACTATAAATTAGTTATACTGAGGACAGAGTTTCAAAATTTATGATAATTGGGATGAAAAATAAGAATATTTTCGAAATCTCTAACAAATTGCAATGAACAAGGATGATGACATGGCAGGTTCCCATTAGAATGCATGAATTGGGGCTCAAGGAAGCAGAACAAAAGAAGAAGGCATGCATAGATTATACACAGGTGAACTCGCAAGCAAGCAGTATTGTAATGGAATTACAATGAGCACTACATTTCTGGAATATGTGAACCTCCTATGTCATCATCCTTGTTCAGTGTCATTCGTTTAAGGTTTTTCAAAGTATTGTTTTTCTACTCAAGAACCAAAATACATTCCACAAATCTATACATGGAGCTGTTGATTTATGTAATACATGATGTGAAATTATGAAAATCGCCTGGAATGTCCCTTTAAGTCTATATCCATATGCAGACCATTCGTTTCACCAAAGTATATCAGCAGCAACCATTGCAACTGCAATTTAAAATGACAGTGCATATCTATACCTCCTTGTGAGCATCTCACTCCCGCATCTTCAAGGTGGAAGCAGTTGTGGCTCCCGGGTCCGGCGTTTGGACAATCGAAGAGACCTGCCTCGTTACCGATACATTCAACGTCGTCTAGTAGGATCTCGCCAGATCCTTCTCCGAATGCAGCATACATCGTTGCCTCGAGTGCAGGACCAAGGCCAAGGCTAGCGCAAACTACATTCGCGTCTTCCAAATCCCAATCGTCGTCGCAGACAGTCCCCCACTCCCCGTCGTAAAAGACTTCCACCCGTCCCTCCAGCGCGGAATTACCCCCGACGATGCGAACTGGATCATTTAACGGAAAACAGTTATAAAGCGATAATAATTGAATTCATTAGTATACTGCTTACTTGGGAGTAGAACATCCAATTCTAAAGACAATGATTTTCCATACATAGCACAGTGCTATGTCCGTCTTCAAAAACGTTCTTTACAAATATTGATTTTAAGCAGACAGTCATGAGTAAATTGTCTCTTTGCAATGCTTTGTGAGGTTGATTGTTTACCTTGTTTTTCTCCCATTTCAATAGTGGTCAGAAATATTGTAGCGAAATATAAGGACTGACTGACGGTGAAGTAAAACGTGTTTCATTACCGGGTGGAGAGCTGCATTCAACTCCTGCGTCTTCGTAATGCTGACAGTTGTGGTCCCCGATGTCGTTATGATTGCAGTCAATGATGGTTGATTCACTTCCGGAGCACTCGACGTTATCGAGGAAGATGCTGCCCTCACCCTCCCCGAAGTGAGCTAGTGACAGAGCTTCTATGGCACCCTCATACCCAAGACTTCGACAGACCACATCGGCGTCGTTAATATCCCAGAAGTCATCGCACACGGTTCCCCATTCTCCATCATGCAGGATTTCTACCCTTCCCTCACGGACAGACCCACCACCAACGAGGCGGACTTGTTCATTGATAGAAAAGAAATACATTGGAGAAAATTGAAAGGATGCTCACTCAATTCTTTGTTTAGTTTACCTTTACCACTCTACTGAAGGTATTGAATCTGACCTGTAGATTTTCAGACCCACGATACAGTCGAGCTTCAAGATAAATTTGACCATAAGGGTGATGTTCGTAATTCCGAAGATTCGTTACTCCAACACGCAAATTCCCTTTACTCACCTGCAGATCCGTTTACAAGAAAATGAAATAAGATTATGGTAAGTTTTTAGTGCAGTATATAGTACAAGCTTATCCGTGGGTTTTATGTTTGAATGTCTAAAGAAACAAGCTGGTAATGATTTTTGGCCGATAAAGCATTAGTTTACTCGACTCAAATTTTCGGCGTCCTGTGTCTTCTACAGGAGTCTTGACGTTATCCCACGAGACCGACACCCATGCCACGAGTCATAATAGCTACAGCTCACGAGACCGACATTGAAAATAGGTCCACGAGTCATACAGCCCACGAGTTCGACACTGGGCAAATAAAGTCCATCAGTTCGACACTAGGCAAAAAAAAAAAAAAAAAAAAAAAAAGCTCACGAGACCGACACTACGCAAAAGAGGCTCACGAGACCGACAGGATAACAACGTCATCTATAGGTCAACTACAAGTGTGTATCTGTACAGGGTACACGTGTGGCATTAAGAGGGGAACATGAACGATGCATGGCTTCAAGCTTAGGTCTTTCATAGTGACATTTCCTAATTTTCATGGGTTTTCCCCATTTCTAGCTGGAAGATGATCATTTATAGGCAAAATGTAAGATTTTTCCCCTTTTTTAATCTCTCCATATAGTTAAGTATTGAATATCCTACCCGACTGCTAAGGAGTTATAGAGAACCAAAAATTGTCTCCGTAACTTTTATGTATGACATTTTGATCGCAGCGAGGATCCTCGATTTATTGGCTTGTGTTTGTGATATAATCATTCTCCTCAAAACGGTAATTTTTTGAAAGAATAAAGCTAATTTATTAGATGCATTATTTTTGTTTTCCTGCATCATAACAGATACCTTGATAAACGATTGCATTATTTTGTGTAAATTCATACTAAATCCACGCTTTTGCTGATAACTATACGCCACCTCCAGATCATGTAAAGCAGGATAATCTCTGGCGCATACCAGCGCATATCCCAGCGCAACTGACCATTTAGTGAAATATTTTTCTTATAAACTTTTTAAGAGGACTTTTGCTGGTAAGCTGACCTGAATATTTATGCTCATCATTTTATTTTTATTTTCCCTGAGTGAGTGTATGTAGGAGGGGACAGGACGGCTTCTGTAGATACAATTTTTATAAATTTTTTTTTATAAAGGACTGTTATAAACTAGAACAACAAAATTATTACAATGAGGTACTATTAAGGAATTTTGATATATATAGCAGTCAAATTTTCTTTGAAGGTCCCACACATACTAGACTGTAATTACCATGGCAGTGCACATTTTTTTAAATCTTTTTTTTTAATCTTTTAAGGGAGGGGGACTAGACTACCTGAAAATGTCGCGGAGTTAACATGCAAACAACGGTGCCTCTGCATTTTAGGAGTTAAAGTACATGTACAAAGATCTGGTGCACACTTTTAATGAATTCAATCAGTGTTTGCACAAACACGCACACAAATAAAGATCTTGAAAATTCCTGGGGTGAGAGAGGTCAACTGACGCAGTAACACCTTTGCAATCACTTATTCTTCTCTATGCCACTATCAGGACACCCTGTAAAACGATCGTGCATTCTCCATTGATTTACAGATGGCGCTGTTCATCCTGACAGTCTCGTGGGCCTTCTTTGCCCAGTGTCGGTCTCGTGAGCCTGAGTCTACCTGTGACACGTTCGAATCAAATTTTTCATCCCTTGTTTAAAAAAAAAAAAAAAAAAAAACATCCGACATCTGTTTTGGCATTATAAAGAGCTGGAATTTACCGTTATTCATTTCTGATTGTAAAAGCAATTATCCAACATTTACTAGTATTTTAACACCGTACGGAGCCGAATGTTACTATTAATTTTTTTTTTTTTCAAATGTAAAAGCAAAGAACTGACATTCATTTTAGCATCTTACGGAGCTGAATGTTATCCTTATTCACTTCTGAACGTGAAAGCAAACATCCCCAATTTATTTTAGCATCCAACTGAGCCGATTGATACCGCTAATCATTTCCAAATGTAAAAGCAATAATCTGTTATTCATTTTAGCATTGTACGGAGCAGAATACTACCGTTATTCATCTTAAAATTAAAAAAGCAAACATCCAACATTTGTTTTATTATCGTACGGAGCCGAATGTTAATGCTGTCCACTTCCGAAAGTGAAATGAATTATCTGACAATTTAGCATTGTACGGAGCCGAATTTTACTGTTTTTCATTTTTGAACGTCAAGGTAGACATCAGACATTAAATATTTTACCATTAAACGCAGCTGAAAGTTACTGTTATTCATTTCGAAATGTAATAGCAAATATCCGACATTCATTTTAGCATCGTATGGAGCAAAATATTACTGCTATTCACCTCCGAACGTAAAAGCAATCATCTGACATTTATTTTAGCATCTTCCTTAGCCGAATGTTATTGCTATTTAGTTTCGAAAGTAAAAGCAAACATCCGACATCTATTTAATCATCATTCGGGGTTGAATATCATTGTTATTCATTTCCGAACGTCAAAGGGCAAGGGATCATTCGACATTTATTTTAGTATCTTCCGCAGCTGATCTGTTATTGCTATTTACTTCAAACCTGAACGTGAACATCCGGCATTTATTTTACTATCTATATGGAGTTGAATATTATTGTTGTTCACTTCCGAACGTCAGAGCAAAATTAATATCCGACATCTATTTTAGCATCTTCCGAAACTGAATGTTGTCGCTATATACATTCGAACATAAAAACAAACATGAGACATTATTCTTATCATTCACCTGAACATGAACATCCAGTATTTATTTTACTATCTATATGGAGTTGAATATCATGTTTATTCATTTCCGAACGTCAAAGAGATCATTCGACACTTACTTTAGCATCTTCTGGAGCTGAATGTTGTTGTTATTTACTTTCCAACGTAAAAGCAAACATCCGGCATTTATTTTCTCATCGTACGGAGTTGAATGTTATTAGTATTCATTTCCGAACATCAAAGCTAACATTCCACATTTATTTCATCATCTTCTGGAGCCGAATATTATCCTTATTCATTTCCGAACGCAAAATCAAACATCCGACACTTATTTTAGTATCATAGGGAGTCGAATATTACCGTTATTCATTTCCAAAATAAAAAGCAAACATCTGACATTTATTTTAGCATCTTACGGAGCCGATTGTTACCGCTGTTCATCTACAAAAGTAAGAGCAATTATCCGACTTTTTGGTGGCCCGATTGGGCCACCATAATCTTAATTTCTGAAATTTTGGTGGCCCCGGGCCACCGGGCCACCGTTAGTGTCGAGCCCTGTAATAACAATAATGATAATATCACAATACCTCCTTTACCTTCTTTTTTCACATCTGGAATGAAGTAGAATTTAATTAATTCTATGCACTTTGTTGATATTGAAATATGTTTTATCTATCATTTTAATGAACTACATCAGGATGAATCTGGATGAATCGGGATGAAATCAGTCATTTTACCGACGAAATGACTGATTTTGTAATGAAATAGGCCATGCGACACTTGGCGCCCCAAACAAAACTACGGCCTTTGTCCATAGTTTAAACCATGGGCAAAGATTGTACCACCTTCGTGAATTCGGGACTTTTAGTTTGCGTAGGAGAAATATAAAGAGAAGCAGCTAGTTATTTCGGGGGAAATGTCATTCCAGTCTCTGGGGCCTGTATACAATATACATTATCGGGATGTTTTTGTTTTTGTTTTTGTTTTTGTTTTTTTTTTTTGTTTTTTTTTTTTGTTTTTTTCTTTCTTTTTTTTAGCGAAAATTGCTCTTGTACGTGAAAGGTGAAATACGTTGCTTTGGCGGGTAGGAAAACCGTGAATCAAATTATTATTATATTTTTAACATACAAATAAAAAAGAATCAGGTAACTTCTTGGCGGAAAATTGATACATAAATATGCCGACGTTATAACTGAATACAGATAGATCTGATGATTTCAGTATTTTGTTTTCGAAGAATAGATAATAAATGTTCGTATGGGAAAATTTCCGATATGGTTGATATTTCTTATGGCACGCTTTTGAATACGTAACAGTACATCAAGAAGATTTCTAGTTGCATTTCCATCATACAAAAATACCATAATTAAGATACAGAGATATCAAAGTGGAATAAAGATTATACAAACTTTGACAAGAAAAAAAAATACTCTTGTTTATCAAGAACACCCATGTTTCTAGAAAGAACATTACTTAAATATTGCTATCACTATCAATGAAAAGCCCTAAAAGTTTTGTACAATTAACTTGGTTTGATTCAGTTTCATTAAAAAACTTAATATGAAGGGGAAGCGGTTGAAGACTGTTTACTAAAAAGCATACAGTGAGTTTTATGTATCGAGTGATAATTTATTGGCATATATTCAAGACTGTTTTTGTATTCATAGTGTCAATGAGAGTATAAGGATCTCTGTGTGTACAAAACAGATTGGAGTCATCAGCAAAACATAAAAAGGAAAAATTGCGAGGAACAAGGAAGATCGTTGATCTGCAATTAGACTGCAAAATAGACAGAACTGGGCCTAATAATAAGCAACCCCGTGGGACACTAAAAGGAAACTAACTTCAACTGAGAATCGCGGCCATTTATAGTCACAAATTGTTTTCTGTCAGATAAATAATCTCGAAATCAGTCCAAAGCCTTCCAAGTATTTTCTCATAATAATGCCGTATAGCTTGTAAATCAAAATATCGTGGTCGAATGCTTCACAAAAAATCAAGAAAACTCTAATAGTGTGGGAGACATCATCTATCGTTTGAGCAACTGTATGGATAAAAGTGAGTAAGGCATGGGTCGTGCTGCATCTTTTCCTAAAACCAAATTGGGAGTTACAAAAAAAATTCACACTTTTCATACTTTTCAAGAAATGTGTGTGTGCGCGTATATACCAGTCTTTCAAGAATAAACTGTGTTGAAAAATCGTGAAGTCAGCAGAGAAATAGGTCATAATTCAATTTTTTTTTTCCTTTTTTAAAGATTGTTACTACTCTAGCTATTTTCATTCTTTGAGGAACTATGCTAGGCGATAACGATAAATCAAAAATGTGTGTTAGTGGTGAAACTACTTCATTAATGATATTTTTAAGGAGAAAATTTGTGATTCCGTCACATCCCAAGCTTTTCTTGGTATTCAAATTTTGCACGATATCTTTAATTTCCTCTTCAATGACTGGTTCGAAAAAAAAAAAAGAGACTGCTGATTCTGATCTTTTAAAAAGTAATGGAATTCGGTGTTTGAATGCGGGGTTCTTGAAAAGCTTGCCTCTTATAACATGTGGCAAGTCGTACTGGCATTTCTCTGGAATTCATAACTTTCAGAAAAAATGTGATTCTTGATATCACAAAAATTGCTCATGTATAGATTCAATCTATTATATCAAAAGACGTCAGTTGTTGACCAAAGAAAGCCAATTCTCGATATCACAAAAATATTTCTTCAGATCAGTGTGAATTATCAACAGTATCAAAGACAATTAGTTATCTCTAACATGTTAATATTCCTGATATAAGGAAATTATTTTGAGTTATGAAGAAGAAAAAAACATGTTGATTTCATTATAATGAAAAAAAAAATAATTACAAAGTTAACATATATAGATTTTATGAAACCAAAGGTGAGATTTTTCGGTTAGCAAGCTAGTGGCATTTCTTCATTTTCAAAAACAAACACATAAATCTTTTCTGATGGTACAATTCGTTTCTTATTCAAATTCACGAAATTTTTCAGTTTTCAGATTTTAGATCTTACTTACGTCGATGTAGTGCAATTTGTCTATCAATTCGTTAATTGTTATACATTCCAAATTCTTTACATCACAAATTTAATTCTTGACATAACAAACTCTTCTCGTATATATATATATATATATATATATATATATATTATATATATATATATATATATATATATATATTAAAGTTTCCTAAAAACCTTTCATACCACAAAGTTTTCTTCAGAAAAAGTGTGGATATTAAGACTATTAAGACTTTGAATTTGCCAACGAAAGTACAGAAAGGGGTTTAAAAATGTTTTCAGTTTATGATACAAGAAGTTAGATTTCTCGGATAGCAAAGGGGCTTTTCTTCATTTTCACACACACACACGCACACATCCTTTCTGATAACAAGAATTCGTTTCTTGTTCTGTCACACATTCCAAATTCTTGACATCACATTTGAATTCTTGATATAAATTCTATTTCTCGTATAGGAAAGCTTTCATGACACATTTCATACCACAAAGTTCTTTAATAAGAAAAAAAAATATTGAATATTAAGACTTTCTTGAAGACTATGCAGACTTGAAGATTATGCCAACGAAAATACAGAAAGGGCAAAGGTTTGGCTGGCCATTAAAAAACAAACAAACAAATAAACACACACACACACACACAAAACTCACCATTGGCAGAAGCGGTAGACAACAGTGACAACACCACAAGTGTTGCGATGATCATTTTGCTCATCTTCAACGCGTCAAGTGATAGACGATGCTGCCTGCAAAAAGGTTCGACTTAACGTGGAAAGTGAGAAACTGCTAATTCAAAGTCGCGTTTGAATGCGCTCTCGATCTTTCGTACAAAATCTCCGTATTTATAACATATTTTTTTGAATGGCAACGGACACGCCCCCAGCACTTGGTTCAGCGTCACAAGGCAACCTGACACCCCAGGAGCGTGTCTGCACAAATATTATGTTTCGTTAAACACCAAAACGTCTCTGAAAGGTATACTCGGTGAGTGGTACTTGCTCTTGATATTAACATTCATCACCTTAATAAGACGACTATAATATACAAGGAGTAACGCTATATCAAGAGATCAAGCCTGCATGCAAAACATCCTCTTTGATACAAGAACACAGTTATAATATCGATTTGACGTACTTTCGAAGGTACTTCATCTAAAGAGTGTATCTTCATGATAGTAAGCCTAAGGTAATTCAAAACTTGAGAAACCGTTCAGCTTTATAGCTACTGCTTCTGCTATTATGATAACCAGAAACAAGACAGCAACTGATTGACAAATTGCCCTACAGCGATGTAAATAAGCACTGAATTGATCAGTGTTTTAGTAGTAGCCATGATTAAAAAAAAAAAAAAAATCATGAGCGTACATACTCGAGCAGGATTCGAACCTACGACCTCCTGATCACCGGACAGGCGTCATCTCCGCTAGACAACCGAGCTTCCGCCCGACAGCAAGACTTAGTGTTGGTTCTAATCCTTATAGCATGCATGGGGTACTTCATGAATTTGAATAATTACGCACTTATTTTGGAAATTGTTGGTTAATTAGTAAGAGAAAATGGCGCCAAAATAAAAGGCATAACATCAACAACACTAATCGCTCCATAGACCACATCATTGATGTGCTAAATAAATATATGTACTAGAGAAAGTTTTCTTGTGCTTTGTGTGAGTGTGTGTGTGCGTGTGTGTTTGTGTGTGTTTGTTTGGGGGGGGGGCGGAGGGATTGACGGCTCATCACTTTCAAAGATCTGTTATTACTTGTTCTGTTTTTCCCCAAGTATCTTTCGAGGTCCTTTCCGCTCGATATCACATTTCTTTGCGATGCTTTCCGATAGATCAACTTCTTCTGGAGTGTCCAATCCCTCCCTTCAACACAAGCTATGACCAGTCATCAACGATGACAAGTGTGGTGCTTAAGAAATTAACACGGTACAAGCAGTTTTATTATAGTTGCCTGAATCCGACGCTCTGAGACTGGCGAGATATAGAAACCAAGATTTTCTCCCTTTCAGGAAACAACATTTACCATACTAGATAATGTCTCAGATTGAGATACATCTTACGATGATTATACTTATTACGTGCAATATAACCCTAAATACTGTACTCTTCTCGTCATATTTCGTGTTTATTACAAGTGCACAAAGAACTTGGGATCATGTTCAGCACCCTTTCGTTTTTTTAATGATTTAATAAGGAACGTATTGTCAAGGCAGTTCACTTGTGAATCAAGACACAAACTCAGGGCATGAGACCATTTCCTGTATTGTTGATGTAGCAGATTATTATGTGACTGATATAATATTCGTTTCCTATGAACAGTGAACTGTCTTGTTCCACAATTTCATGAATTTCTCATCATCTGAGAATAAAGGAACATTTTGCCTATAAGGACAGACAGCGGTTCAAAGCATTTGGTTTGTCCGTTTTTTGTTTTGTTTCTGTTTGGTTTGGTTTATGTTATTTATTTTTCATATTATCATTGCTATCACTTTTTCTGTAGTGAATCTCAAAAACCCTTGGATATTACAAGACATCGGAGACATAATGTTAACACAGACACATCAAACAGTCTTTTTTTTTTTTCGTTCGATCATATTATACACTGGGGAACTTACTCAGAATCAGCAAAGAAAACAAGGAAAAATATTTTCTTAACCTTTCCGCACCTAAAATCAATCATCAAAAAAAGAAAAATAAAAAAAGATGCAAAAAAAAATTGCAAACTAACAAATTGATGGCAAGTTATTTGTGACATTTATTTATTCACATATTTGTAATAACATCATCAGTCATATACATCGAATAGCACATTTGCATTAATATTATATACTGTAACGTCCAATACGATATCTTTCAAAACAGTATATACTAAGTGATTTCAACATGATATGTGTTTCATTACATTATAGAGCAGTAAAATAATCTATATGATGCCCATTATGAAGATATCGAGCACACTGTCAATCAAACTGTTAAAGCTATATATTTATAATGATACACATCTGTCACTTTCCTTTGCAAAAATATTACAAAACTCTTTCAAAATAGCTCAATTCAAAATCCGTGAAAACAATTGGCTTCATATACACTGTCTCGTACGGTTTTTCTTCTCGTTAATCTGTTTCTTCCCAACTTGGCATATAGAACTTGACTCACTCTTGATCTAAGTCTGAATTTGTTCTACAGCTCTGCACAGTTTAAGTACTTCTTTTGGAGAAGATTTTACACATTACAGAAGAAAATGTGTTGGCAATTCTGATCGTTAATTTGTTTTGTTTTGTTTTTCATCTATGACCATAAACAAAATAATATATATGATTTCATGTTACAAAATGGTTGCGTAATACTGACGAAGTGCTTGTCGAATGAGTGGAAGTACATGTATTTTACATTCATGATAGCGGTAGTCATAACTTCAGAGTGTTCTTTTTCAAGAGAATGATCATAGAGTACACTTCTACCTAAACGAGATACTATCAAGTGAACGATTTCTCTCAAATTGCCCGAATTTTCACTGACCTGAGTTTTTGCGATGTTATTGCTCTCACAACCACCCCTTGGACGATCTTTTTTCCTCTTTGCCTCTCCTGTATACATGGCAACGCAATTTTTGTGCGATTGATGCCACTGCCTGCCACAGCAATCGTGAAAAAAAAGTCTACCTGTGTGAAACCACCACAATCAAAACAGCTGCTGAACGACTTATGTCTTCTATCGAGCCCGTTTATGACCGAGGTTCGACAGGCATGTTATAAAAGCTAGATGGCTAATTTCTGTAGTAATACATGACTCTATTACATTTACAGCATCATCTATTCTGAATACCTCTGCGTAGATGAAACAAGTGACTATAAATTTCCCTTTAATTTGGCAGGCAGGACCATATAGAGACCTGAGCGAAATCTAAGTAGGCCTGTCAAAATACATAATTGCATAATTGAGTTGTTACAAATTAGCAACCTAATTTTCTTTTACTAGAATATAGTATGTCCCCAATTCTTGCAAATCTCTGCACTATTTCTAAAATACTGAATTTAACATAACATTATATAAAATACAAGCTTACATCATTCAAATACAGCAAAATTAATGCCAGGCAAAATGTATCAAAAGAAAAACAACTTTGCATAATTATTGGCTAAAATATGAAAAGTGCATATCATTGATCATGTCAGACTAGTAATGCACAAATAAGTACATTTGATTTACACGGTAAACACAGAGTAGAACAAAATTGAGATAACATTAAGCAAACGAGTTGCAAACAAATTATTCATATAACTGCAAAATACTATCAGCACCGTTATATCTTAATGGCAATGTTCTTTTTCTGCAAATGCAGCCTGAAAAAAAAAAAAAAAAAAAAATCTGTCAGGTCACACTTGTAATTCACTGATATATCTAAAGTGAGTAGGGCTCTGTCTTTACAAACTTAAATTTCATACTCAAATTTAATGGAATAAGTGAACCGATACTACACATTAGGACATGACCTTTCAAAAGTTTGAGCCTTTAAACCTTACCTTCTATTTTGACAATGTCAACCACATTGTGCAATGGTACATTAAGTTGTGTCTTTTTACTCTAATAATAGTTTTCACACCTCAAGAAATAGATGTCATGTCAAATGTTCCTGGCTTTTCAGAGTTTGAGTACAGAATATTGTTTCTGTTGCTACACATACCCTGAATGACAGATAACACAATGCACTGTTTAAAAATGGCATTGTGGATTCCTTATTGCTTTAGTGGACAGAATCATTTGACCATCTACTTAAGCCACAATTCAAGAAACTAGTTGCTTACTGCATGTATTCTCATATATTAACATGAAATGCAACAGATTCAAGCAGAAATTCATTGTCACACCATTCAAACCCGCTATAAGATAATTGTACAATACGTACATAGCATAAAATAAACTAATATTCTATGCCATAAAACAACTTGATATGACAGTGTAAATGAGTGGATAATGATGGCTATCTGAGTTCTAACTATTAACCGCATTACTGAGGATCCCCGAGAACATCCTGATCGGCAAAATGAATAAGAGAATTAAAGGTCAGAGTACATCCACATCTATGCTTGCTGATTCAAACCTGCAAGGTAAAATAGATTCAATAATTGAACAGCATCAAAACGATTGATACTGAATAAGAGTATCAGAATATGAAACTTACGCGACAGTTCAAGGACATTTAATATATTTGTAACCCCAACAAAAGTGGTTCTAAGGAAGACTTCAGGTGGGCAGTGTTCACAATCCGTGAGTCAGGTCTTGGGAGATTATGGAAGACTAAATTCACAGGAGAGGTTTCTCAAAGGTTGGTGGGACGTGTCAATAGGGAGATTTAGATTTTCGCGACGCGGACGTTCAGAGGGGAAAAAAAACAAACATACAACTTTCCTGCACATGCGCAAAATTGCTTACCAAAATCAATTTCGCATCAACAGAGTTTTCACTATGTGTTCTGGGCCATCTTTGCGTTCTCTCAACCCATGACGCAGAGAGCTACATGTGCTTGATGCAATGATCCTATGGGGGTGCCATTTTACTTTGCATTGGATAGGTCCTCGCATAATAATCTTAAGCTACTTTGCAACACGACGAAGGTAAAGAGGAGAATGGCCAGCGCAATTATTGTCTTAAACGTCCGCGTTGCAAATTTATATCTCCCTAATAGCTACACAAGAGAACTTCTTCAACATTTCATAATTATTCAATCAGAGAATGTGACTCCCTGATATCAAGTCTAGGTGACCATTGCGTATTGGATGTAACGAACATCTACTGCTACTTCAGAGAACGACATGAGGTCTTAGGTCTATGAATGAATTTCTCCTGGATACAGCATTCACTGTGCTTTTATGAACTCTCTTCAATAAGGAACAGTCTCTTACTTTTCTTCACCCAATCTATTGCAAATTTAGGCAAGATTTTGTGCATTGCAATACAACTACAAAATGATTTCAAACTGCAGAAAGGTCCAACAAGAACATGTCAGGAGTTTTACTTTGCTCCAGCTCATCTTAAACACACTTTCTATCTGTTTGTGTGTGTGTGTGTTTATGTGTCTTCCTGATTCTTTGTTCAGTTTTGTGGATTTCATTGTTTCAGAAGAGGCACAAGAACTCACTGTATTTCCCATCTAATTCAAGGTATTACATCTCCTAATAGTTACAGGAATAAGTCAAATTCATTGCATACATGTAACCTTTTTTTGTGTGTGCTCTATAAATACTGTTGTATATTCTTTCCCCTAATGCTTATCACAAACATCTTGTCACTAGCATGGAGAATAAATCAGTAGTCCGTCGCAACTATTTACATAATATGGTTCAGTGAGTAAATATCCCTGCATGAAGACAGACAGGACAGACATAAATCAGAACCTGAAGCACTCTGCAGTTTAAATGCACGCCTTGCTGCACTGAATATCTCCATGTCTCCTTGATACATTCTTAAATATAACCAAGAAGCAAAGCAAAAGCTTACACATTTTCAGTGAGCTGCAGCTCATTGACAGATTCTACACATTCTCTAAAAGTCAAGATTAAATACTACAAGGTCATACTTTCATGTTTATTGCTTGTACCATAAAAAAAAAAAATAATAAGTCAAAGATAGTCTGATATTTGTGGAAAATTAATTGTGTATAAATATTAGACTTAATCAAATTACTTCACTTGAATTGAAGGTTTGGTTACCTTTTTGTGCATTCTACACAATGCAATATCTTCACGATTTGCACTCGTTTTTGTTTTGTTTTGCTTTTTTCATTACAATCCACATACAGTAAGAGTATAAAAACACCATATAAAAACTTTGACAACTTAAAAAATGCATAATGCTGCATACCGGTGGCGGTGAAACACATGAGGACATTCCTCTAAAATACAGCATTATACTAGGTGTTACAAAAAACATTTCCCACTTTTGATGCTTAATAGCTCAAAAACTATATATCAGAGTAATGTAATTGATATGAGTAATAGCTGAATAGTGTACAGTTTAGTTGGAGGTGATTTGAATATGAAAACCACCTATATCAGTGTCATGAAATCCATGATTAATTTCAAAGTTTTGTTCCAGATTTTGGTTATATTTTAACCCTCTGTACATACAAAACCTGAACTTTACACAGGAACTAATGATGTGTATGCGAGTGTGTACTTACAATGACCCTGAACAATGGACCTGGATACCACCTGTTCAGAGCTCTGCTCCAAGGCACATGAATGCTTTATTAATTATTCATGATTGATTGCCTGGGCACTGCTAGTCTGAATTCCTAGCAAAGGGTGAAATGCATGCACATGAAATAAGTAAGCACATGTTTCCAAGTGCTTGCATACACCACATCTCAGAATGAATAAAGACTAGCTGTGATAGTGGAATTTCTCATGAATAAATAATGGAGCATTCAAATCCTGGTCATTGTCCAGGACCATTGTCTGGGTGTCAACTACACACTCCCAAACGCACCAATTGACTTCTGTGCAAAGTTTAAGTTTTGTACAGAAGGTTGAAAATAGAGCAAAATCTGAAACCTAACTGAAAAATTAATGTTTAATTCAATGAAACTGAATTATGCTGTCACTTTGAAATTGCCTCCAAGAAAATTGTACACTATTCAGCTTTTGCTCATATCAATGTCAGTGTTATCTGATATATAGTTTTTGAAATACTAAGGATCAAAAGTGGGAAATGTTTTTTGTACCATCTAGTATTACTTTGTATTTTTTGGTAACTGCAGGACATCAAAAAGGTCAATCTACCTCTATCAAGAATGCAGTAACCATATCCAAGGAGGTGGGGGGGGGGGGAGGGGGATTCCTAATACACTTTGAACATTCACCACAGATGTGGCTAGTAAGTGGACATTTTCTTTTCTTTTATATGGTTACTCATTTCCTAACTTCAAAGAAAAAAAGAAGAAGAAGAAGAGTCTCTTCCCATATCACTACACTTCTTCTTGACGTCATATACCCGGTTTACCATTTTTCCATTAAAGCATACATCCAGGTGTCTCGGCCTAAGAAAAAAGTAATAACAATAAGATGAAACATTCCACTGTTTTCTATGTTTATAAACAGGAATGAAAACAGTTAAACTGGACCTTGTTATTCACTTACAAAATGTAGCTACAATGTACAAATGTCCTACTCTAATAAGTCAATGCAATAGTTACCATGTGTCTACACTCAGTAGCACATTTCTGGGTAAGACATTTACTTTTTTACACATCACTTTTCCAGCCCCATAACCAGCTGCTTTAAGTTACTACACATGTAAAATTATATCTTTCATCACTGTATGAAAATCAGAATATAGCATATTGACAAAGAAATGAACAACATTAGTCTGTTTGTCTGTTTGTTTTTTTTTTCTGCTCATATTTTGCTCTTACACAGCATTTCTCACCAAAAACAAACATTAATAACAAAAACCCACATGATACATCAATTTGTTAATATTCTAAGTAGAGCAGTAATGGTGTCATGCGCGGCATTTCATTGTACAATATCAATATGCTGTTTCAGTTCTATAAATATGTTTCGTTCTTTTTTTTATGACTCGTTACTGTCAACAGGATCAGTAACAAAATTATAGAAGAGTGCGTTATCCATTTTGAAACTGTGATTGATTTCAATCCGTAAGTAAAAAGAAAACATTTAATAAAATTCTCCTAAAGTATACTGTACAATCTACATAGTAGCACATATTTCAACCCCTTCCTCCCGCGTTTCTCTGAGAGCCTTCAATGTCCCAAAACGCCATTCTTTTGGCAGGTCAATAGGCATCATACAGGTTGGTAATCCACCTGTGCAAAAGCAGTCGAGTGATACATATATCTCCTCTCCACCATCAACTGCATAGGTCATCAAACAATGAAATAATCAACTGGGTGCAAGGTACTAAATAGATGTGTGTGCTGATGGGCTCACAAACTTCTTTGTTATACACGAAAGAGGCACCGAATGGGGTCAGCAAAAGCCGAAATCTACTGAGCTCAGCCTTGATCACTTTGTACATCTTCATATGAGTTTTACAGCAAAACGGGCGCAAACTGCCACTTTTCTGGGCAGAAGAACACAAACCAAAAAAAAATTTACGCCATGAATGCAGGCAGTCTTGTCTACATTTCGTCTACACCTGGTATACCAAGTTCCCATATATCAGTTGATGCCATGGGAACCTTGGATACCAGATTCCCAAAAGGAATGGGTTCATTTGATCACAGTTTTAAACCAACTTGGACGGCATTGTTCTGCACATACAGGCAAAAAACAAAACAAAAAAAAACAAAAAACAAAAACACCATAAAACCTGCCCATTCCCCTCCCCCCCCCCCCCCACCATACGACACTGACAGTGGACTTTATCATACCCATGCATTCCTGAAGATGATGATAATGAGTTGTGTGTTATACTGGGGTTTTTTTTTTTATTATATTTCTGTGCATGTACCACTTTTAACCAAATTACATAAAGCATTTGAGAAAGGTATCTTGCATAGACAAAAACATCTCAGAATTTTATTTCACTATGTTTACTCCAAAACATATATCTTGTAGTGGGGATAAAAATAAAAGAAGATATCTACTATACATAAATGTAATATCTAGGTATCAAGATCATTGAAATTGTGTCAGTAGTTTCGAAATTACTCTGAACAGTATACATTGCATAGTTTGAGCCTAAAACCAGACACTTCTGATATTCTGCTACAGAATACAATCCAAACGTTCCAAGTCCAAGTAACAGTATAGCTACAAGGTATGTGTGTGATGAAATCAAATGAAACATTAACGTGCTACAATTTCAAGATGACTACCTTCCTTAGTCTGGGCTAAATCCACTGGAAATGCAATAAGAGACTCAAATTGATAAAAGTCTCTTAACATTTGAATAAACAGGATCTTACCAAGGAGGTACCAGAACCTTGGACAAAAATTTTATATCTTTCACCAACTTTGACATATTTTGAGCACTTCTTGCTACAGAGACATCTAATCTATACGAACTTCTTGATTAACCAGTTGAGGACAAGTCCCAAGTATACTGAGGCAAGTGTCTATGGGAAATGTGTGTTGTAGCAAAATCAGCCAGTCCTCAACGAGTTAAGGAGTGCAGACACAAGGTCCAAATGACACTCTTGATGCCAGCCTTCCTCTAACATTCAAAAGCTGTGCTACACTCCTATAAAAAAAGCCTCATAAAGAATTACTACATACATAGACATGAATGATGAGATTCAAGAAGCAGACTTGTGCACTGCCTGAGTTAACGGGTCAAACGTTGAGGTACATGTGCAGTATTCATGACTTGTCTTTTTCTTTTCTTCTTCTTCTTCTTCTTTTTTGAGGGGGGGGGGGGGGCAAACTAGGCTCAGTTAAGCCATCTCTTTTAGCACACCTTGCATCCAAGACATAAAGGAATAAAGAACCCTCTGGCATCACAGAGTCTTTGCAGGAACAGAGCGAACATGGTCGAAAGGGAATCCGACCCCCTCACACCAGGCCTAGCTTGGCGAGAGACATCTGCTTACGGAGCCGGATGATCTCCCAGTAGTTCTTTTGCACTGGAGATATGGGAAGCAAAGCAAAGATGGAGGGAGGTGTGCTTGTGAACATCAAGAGAGCAATACACCCAAGGGGGGGGGGGGTGGGGGTGGGGGGGGGGAATAGCGGTAGGTTAATAGTCGATAGTCAATGCTCCCTTCCCACCCCATCCCCCCTTCTTCCCTCCTTCCCCTTTGAAGGGCAGAATCTCATGTCAGAACTCAACACTAAATTCATGGATCTTTTTGGATCTTTTTCATTGTCCAGTTTTTGTTTCTCCTATTTTTTATGTTGCAAAAAGTGTAGAGGGGCTGTAGATCCACAAATTCCCCCAGCCCCAATATTGATTTGCTATAAATCAGTCTGGATATTATGTACATTTTCTGAGGCACATTTTCTTCACCCCATAATGGGATACTCCTATGGCACATTAAGTCATTGCATGAAACACTTTAACCCGTTGAGGACGAGTCCCGAGTATGCTCGGGCAAGTGTCTATGGGAAATGCGTGTTATAGCAAAATCAGCCCGTCCTCAATGGTTTAAGTATGTAAAATAATAATACTGTTTTTTCTCCTTACCAAGATGGATTTAACACCTTTTGGAAAGGAACTCTTCGTACACTGATGTGGGGGAGGGTCCAGTAACAAGACTGACAATAGTTCCTGTCTTACATGACAATGCTAGAACGGCTACTACACAACAGAACCAATCATGAGCATTTGACACCAGCATCCCATGGATCCTAGCAAGTCAGTAACTACTTTAGTAAACATGTTCTGAATAATCATTTTTCATAGAGTCTAATGTATACTTACGGTCATTCTTGACAATGCCCTGCTGCATGTATCTCAGGTATGTGTAAAAATCACACACCGCTGTTATCTGCAATACAAGAGATAAGTACATGTACATGATCAGTCAATTATATTTATCGATGACACTCAGCACTGACAGATAGGAACAAACCTGGCATGTATTTCATATCATATTTCATTGACAATACATCTCTTGCCGAGAGGACAGATGACAGATGATAGTATGCTCATGAAGAATTGACAGACCTCTTCACATCTTCTCATTCATCTAGCACCACCAGGCCATGTCAGGCCAGCCTCAAATCATTTCTACTTTGTCGCCCTCTGGAGGCAGAAAGAGGTTAGGAGGCTGTATGCACTTCTGTATAGCTATAAAACATCAGATCAGTTTTTTTGTTCTGTCAAAGTCAACAAAGCATTCAACTGGGTTGGGGAATGTTGGCATCTCCCATGAGAACTGCATATAGAGTTCTTCATTCGCATGGACTGCAAAAGACAAATCAAACTCTTGGTCATGTTTAGCTCGTAGAAAGATGTCATACAGCACACTTTGGTCTGACCTAAAAAGAGCTGTTGAGGGGGGAGCAGTTGTAATGGCTCAGTGAACAACACAAGTGTCACTTAATCTTGAGGTCCCAGAGTCAAGTCCACTAGCAGTAGCGGTAGTGACCTCAGGCCAGGCACTGCTGCATCACCCAATTATCAGATGGAAACTTTTGATGGCGGTCAGTCAAATATGTGTAGCTACCTGTTTGCCTCAAGCATTGGAATGCTTTCTCACAAGAAATACATTGTGCATCCTCACTGGGCTGATTTAACATTATTGCGGGTTCAGGTATGCATCATCTGCTCTATACATTGACATCAGTTGTGTAAGCTCTATCTACTACTGCATACTTCAAATATTTTGCAAGGTTTTAATTTTCGCGAATTTCGCGAGTCAGCTGCTGTTCGCGAGATTAAAAACACACAAAAATATTGACTCTAATGCACATGTGAATGTGACGTATGTGTATACATTCCTCCGTTCAGTACAGGACTCCACGATGGCAAATTTAACCCGTTGGGGACCAGTCCTGAGTATACTCGGGCAAGCATCTATGGGAAATGTGTGTTGCAGCAAAATCAAAAGGTCCTCAACGGGTTAACCACTCACAAAATTGTCAGGGAAGTCGTGATTCGCGAAAATTTAGACTCACAAAATATATGGCATACACAGTAACTTGTCATTCTTCATGCCACTGGAGGCAGAGAAAGCCACAGCTGGCATCCCCGTTGCTTACCCTGTTTCTGGCTGGAGCACAGATTGAATGCCAGTTATCGGAATCGGCAAGCTTGATGCGGTAGTGGCAAGGTCGCTGCTGGTCACTGAGAGAGCATCTCCTAAAAAGTGAAATAATTTTTTTTTTAAAGTAAAAATGATTACGATTACAAAAGTGCAGAAGATGGCGATCATAAAGATGATGCAAAAAGCAAAACATCAAATACTTTCACTTTTCTGTAAGCTTTACATTTATCTGATTATATGTGCTGCCATAAATTCATGCACAGTACAAAATTCAACAAGTTGTAACATCAGGCTATATCAATATTACTGCTGTTCCACACAGCAAACACACCTAAGCTCAAGCTGTTTGAGTGACAATTAGAACTTCAACGTTCAGGAGTACCATGTGTGTAATAAGATTGGGAAAGGTGAAGTTTGACAGTATGTAATCCTAGTCATAAATTCATCTTGATGGTGTCAACTTTCACATCCTTCTCTACTGTACCAATGTATTAATGTAAGTAATATGTGCACTAAGCATTGTGCCCTGATCTCTAGTCCCTTAAGGAGTACCGTACAAGAGTTATGACTTTCCCACGCCAGTTGAGGATACTACTTGTCCTCTACTCATCCAACTTTGCAGGTATACACTCAACTAATTCACCAAGACCAGGGGAAGCAATTCAGACAAGATTGCATGTAGTGGCAGCTGCTTGGTCAAGCTGACGGCTACAAGAACCTGCTTGATATCTAGGTACCAAATATACCACGCCAACCGCAACGACCACGATGGCATACCCCAGTGTACGATAGGTACCTGGGAAGGGTAGTTTTCCCATTGATGGTCTCGATGCACAGCATGTTCTTCTCGATGCTGGATTGCAGCTGTAACGACAGCGTGGCATTGCAGAACGTCAGACACGGCTGGATGTCCTCTGCAAATATCCTCTTCGTGAAGGGGTTGTCGACGCCCATGGACGGCGCCTCACGCCAACCCTGGAAGTCGTGCAGTAGCAACGTGTCGACCTGCACATTTGAAACACATGGGCAAAAGCAACTTTAGTCATCAAACAGAAAAATGTGACTGCCCAGCTCAAAACCTATAAAAAGTAGGCTACAACTACTTTTCTACAACTTTTTTACATAGTTTCATAGAGTCAGCTCTAAGCTTTAAACCTAAAGGGCCGGAGGATGGGGGGGGGGGGGGGGGGGGTGGACTCCGCCCCTCTACGCGTTTCGCGCAATAATTCTGCAATACCAGAAGGTATCCTCATGTCACCCCTCATATTTCGTGATTTTGTGTACATTTTGTACAGAAACACAGTGCTTTGTCATGAAACTCGTGAAAACCTGACTAATTTTACAATTAATCACTTGGATTGATTAATTGTATAAATTAATTTTTAATTCTATAAATTATGGTAGAAAAGTGGCCACAGAAAATTGAAAAGGAAACTTGGCACGAATGCACTCACCTACAACCAACCATGGTTCTCTAACATAGGTCAATACATTTTGTGGCAAACTGTGCCTATTTCACTCAACCTACTGATTGGCTTTTGCATTGACAATACTGTATGTGTTCACAGCTGCAAAAATTCACAAATTCATGTACCCCGGGACTGACAGGCAGTAAATTCTGTAAAAGCTCTTATTTTCGTACAGATATTTTTACGAAAGAGGAGGACACAGACATTTTCATGAGATGTTGTTTTTGCAACTTTGACACCAAGACTATAATAAGTACACTAATACCTGTCCATTTGTGACACCGTAAAGTGTTGTTACATTCATGGTCAAACCATGATTCATGATTCAAACACTAGAATAAGACAAGCACAAACCTCCTTAGCTTCTGTACTGGGTGAGGGTGTGGTAGCTCCTGGTGAATTGTGAGAGGTTCCATTTGCTATCGGGGGGTGCCCAGTGTCTGAAGCTGGTGTGATTGGACCCTGAAGGCTGTGAGCTCTGTTGTGTAGAGACAAACATGACAATTAGCTTTGTTTATAAAAAACAACAACTCATGCCATTTCACAATTTCTTCTTGGGACCTCCAACATATTGAAATGAATATTCAATGTACACTAACACTCCTACAAGCAGATCAATTTCTGACTGCAAACACCAGAACCTAAAATCTATGGTTTATTGCCATTTGATAGTCTAATATCAGATGGTCTACTTCCCAGTTCGTCTAACACCACTATGGCTAAATTCATTTGGTCAACTATCAATTTCGTCTAATGCCCATTTGGTCTAATCCTCACTTTAATAGTCTAATGTCCAGTTTGGCTAATTATCATTTGTGACCCGCGACAACGGTTTCAGGCAAAAGTCGCAAGAGCAAATTCCCTCCTAGGCGGGGTACAAAGATTTTGACCATTATTTTTGTCGATTTAGGTTTTTTGAAGAAATCGAATCTTTAATATGTTTTCTACATCTACACTAAATTTCATAGCATAAGACTAAGTTTTTCATATCGAAAATGGAATGTTAAGCACCCTATGTTGGATCGCACTCGTCAGTTTCGAGCTTCTTTCGAACGCCGCGCCAATATCCCCAGCGTTGCTACGGCGCAGGGTCTCGCATGCGATTGGACGGTGCGTCGCATACATTTACATAATTCGGCTTTCGGAGACACCAGTTGCAGCGTTTGGGGAATGCTTTGTCCACGCGTGCGTGCACGATTACCTGCTCCATTGTTTTTACTATAGTGGTTTATATACGCTCGCTCTGTAGTGCGTGCTCTTCGTTTGGCTTTCTATCCTAACTATTCTACAGCAACGTTCGACAACGGAAGTGAAACAAAAATGATGTAGCATGACATAACCGTGTGAAAAGAAAACTAGATATTCTCAAATTTGTGTACTTGTACATGTATTAAAAATTGTGACAGCAGACTGACTCAATGGAAGGTAGATGAGAGGAAAACAAGAGCGGTCACATGTGACTAATTACAAGGTATATTCAAATACTACACGTCAAGATCGCACCAAACTAACGAGTCGTGTTTGTTTGTTTCTTTTGATTTTAATTAGCACCACCGAACAAAGCAACATATGCATGTCTTGTAAAAGCAATTAAAACAAACAGGAAGCGTGAACCTTGCCAGCACCAGCAATTTTCTGCCTTTAAAAGGGTCGCCAATGATATAGACAAATCAGCCACAATGAAAACGCGATTTGTAAAAGTGTGGATTCGCCACCGCTCCTGTTACACGCACACGGTCATGGCGTGTGGATGCCATTGCGTAATGCGTGCACCAAATACACATGTACATGTAGGCCTACACACAGCTGTACGTGCAGTTATCGTATTCGCCATGTTGAAAGACGTATACTGTAAACAAACCCGAGCGAAACGCATTGTTTTTCGGCTCCATACGCTAAGCTCCGAGGAAGGTGCCCGGGAAATTTGACTCTCTCAGTGAGCCAATCAGAAGGCGATGTGGTTGCTAGAGGCGGAGCTTAACATCGATTGGCACCATCTTACGGATGGGTGATTCTCCCCTCGCATCGCCGCTCGGACATTGTCTTTGAGAAAGAGGTGAATCTTCAAAGCCTGTTTTCTCGCAATTTTGTCAGGCTAACAACTTAAAAAGTGCATTTTATTTCTCTTTCTATGCCCACTTATGGTGCCGAAGAATGCAAGTGTTTTATATCACTGCAAAGCTTAGGAAATGGGCAATGTGATTCAGTGAAAAAATGAATTTTCAAAATTCCCGACTTTTGCCTGAAACCGTTGTCGCCGGTCACATTTCATCTAACTCTTCATGTGCCATGGTGTAAACCACCTGTGTGCCACATTATTCTGAGAAAGCAACGTAGTTTGCTTTGGGATAACATTCTGTATTTTGAATCTCAGTAATTTTTACAGATTTTCTTACCCTCGACATGACATAATGCGCAAAGTTGTGGAGAAAATGCCAAGCTTTGATTTGATGTACATTGTATAACAAATCTATGTTTATTTTACATTCAAATGACCAGTGCCTACATTATTGTACAGGTATTACTTTTGTACACAAAACAGTGACAGAAAGTTAGAATTTACTCGCAAATCCATTAAGGAACATCGCTTGATATTCAATCAGCACATAAAATTCAAGCTACATGTGACAGGAATGGAACTGCAAGAAATGCTTTAATTGTACTGTGGCATTTGGCGATTTATTGTCGGTTTGGGCGGGTTTGTGCGTTTGAGCAGAATATGCGAAGTTGGCACGCCATCAACTGAGCCGGGTGTGCGAATGGGCACATAAAGAGCTAATGATCTGATGGTCTAATTGCAATTTTTTGTGCCCTTGGATTTTTTTCCCCATTTTGTCTAGTAAATTGTGGGTATTTTAGACGAAATGGGCATAGCCCATATGGAAGTAGACTAACTGGTAAAGAGGCTAAGTGGCAATTGGACTTAATGGTCATTGGACGCACTGGTTGTAGATGAAACGGGACTAGACCATGTGGGTTGAGACTAAATGGCTATTAGACGAGGTGGGAGTAGAAAAAGTGATAGATCACCAAATCTATGAATGCTGGGCTTCATTCTTGTAGAGAGGAGGTTTAATCACAGCCAGATGAGGCTGGAAGATACGATATTATTTCTGAGGAAAATATCTTGAAAGAGGACTGCTATTATATTGAGCTGATATGAAACTAGAAAAGCACTTGGAGAGTGCAGACCTCTGCCAAGCACCTCATCCACCCATACACATATGCTGAAAATATCCAAATTTCCCAATGACAAAGAAGTCTTGTGTTTACCTCAGCTCATCAGCGTCCTGCATGCTGTGTAGCACTGCCTCAAGCAGAGACATGTAAATGCTTCACCTGTTGAGGATGGACTGATTTTGCTACAACATGCATTCCCCATAGACACCCACCCGAGTATACTCGGGACTCGTCCTCAACGGGTTAAGCTGAATTTGACAGAGCGAATGCATTTCAAAAATTGTGATTGAATGTAAAAACAATTATTTTTCAGTTGATTGTGAGTAAGCTTTATAGAAAGAGTGACTGCATACAATTCTGAGTGAATGTAAGGAGTATTGCTATTAGATTAGATGATATGCTGGTACTGGGCATATTTGGTAATATGAGGTAACAAATTTCTGCCACATTATCTAGAATGATATCCAGTGCACTCCCGTTATAACGAACATGGTTATAACGAAATTCCGATTACAACAAAGTAAAGTTTACAGCCACAACAATACCCACTCTGTGTATTCTTACTGTTTATTCATTCGGTTATAACGAAATTTCGATATAACGAAAAAAAAAAATGCCGGTCCCGAGGACTTCGTTACAATGGGAGTCCACTGTATGCATCTGTAGTAAAGAAGCAGGAGGGGATAAAGTCCCGGGGAAAAGACTTTTGTTGTATCTACCTGTGGTGACCTTGGATGCTTAGCCTGATATTGCTCTTCGACCGCCGGAGTAACGAGTGCTTCTTCTGCGTCCCCTGTTCTTGAGGATGAGGCATACTCGGTGTGGAGGTGAGTACCAGCATTTTGAGAGCAGCAACCTCTGCCTGGAGTGCTTCAATCTAGGAGTGGAGGAAATGGGAGGGGAGAGCAGCCATTATACCACCTTTGTTATCTGGGCTGACCTTCCATCGCAGTAGTGTAAAACCAGAAATTTTCGCAAGCACGACACTTTGGTGAATTTTGCGAGGAGGCAAGATTCGCAATAGAAAAATGCAAAAGTTCTCATGTCTTACACAATGCTTCAATTGCCAGTGGCAATTTGCGAAAGTTTCACGCCACAAAAAAGGCTGTCATTGCCAATTTGCAAAAGTTTCATGCCGCGAATGTTTCTGGTTAATGCATAGAATGGTCAAAATTATGGTCACATGTTTCTGGTCATTTTGAAGTCCTTTTTCTTTCTCTTTAACCTGTCATTACCTGTCGCTAAAAAGTATGACAAATCAACGAAGTTCTACTGATATCATCTGATAATACTAATAGAATGAATCAAATCTGGGAAGGGAACGGAGAAAAGGAGATGACATGACCTACCCTGGGACCCTGGGCTGACCCCCTATGAATCAAAAACTCATTCCCACTTTACCTTTTTTATCTTTCTATTTGTACCCTCGTGGCAAGTGCATCATGTTGTCACAAATTGATCCATGATTCCATAAATCCATGACTTGGCGTGCCATGAAATTGGCAGGTGGGGAGGGGAAAGGGGAGACGAGGTTGCAATTGTGAAGACGTTTGCTCTTGATATGGCTTACTACAGAACCCTAATAAAAATTCTGGCTCCTTAGGTCTCTAATGGACATTGATTTATCATCAGTAAAGCTTTCTTTTCATAGAGAAGAAAAGATTTTGCATGGTAAGCTAATGATTGCAGTGTCATAATGTGAAAAGAAAAATCAAATTACAGCACTGACAGCCAGCCATAAGTGTGTTTGGCATCATATAACCACTTTACCATGGATCACTAGTCGTTGAATTCAACAAGAGAAGAGGACATGTCATAAATCAAGGTAGGCAGTAGACATGCTGCAATGTACACCTGCCCACCAAAAGAGCAACATGTTTCCCAGTGGAGGATCCAGAGGGGGGCGCACCGGGCGCATGCCCCCTCTTTATTTGTTGTTAAAACAAAAGAAATAAAAAGAAAAAAACAGATGAAACCCGGAAGTAGCACCAGAAATATTGTTTGCGCCCCCTCCCCCTTTCCGGAACTCCTGGATCCGCCCCTGTTTCCATATTGAAGACAGACACATCAGACTATAATGTTTACATTCAGCAGGGTACTAACCCCAAAGGGGGCGTGTATGCAGAGGACCATGTACATCACAAGTCAATATTTCTGAGAATTTGAGAGATGTAAGATTTCTGAAAAGACCCTCAGGGATCTAGAGTATATACTAAACATACATCTGGCTTTCAGGAAAAAAAGGGGGAGATATTTCACTCCCATTCTCTGTGCTGACACTTGGTGTTCAAAAAAAAAAAGTAGACAAAAAAGGAAGGAGGTAATTGGGCTATAAACATGGTCCCTAAGTTGCTATTGCTTCTAGAAGCTGAAATGCCAAGACATATTAAATGTAACAACTCTGCAGATATTCACAGTCATATTAAAGCCCAGGGCACTGTTTCATGAAAGTTGTCAGCCCTGACAAGTTGTCAGTCTCTGACAATTTCAGTAGAGTCTGTGGTTTTGATTGGCTGAGAACCTCGGATTACTGACTGCTACTATGGTATTTGTCTGAGACTAACAACTTGTCAGAGATTACAACTTTTCTGAAACGGTGCCCTGATTAGTGTTTAATTTACTGGGGTATGTGGCACATTCGGACCCTATTCCATAAATTTGACAAGAAGATGCTGTGAAGACATTAAAGTATGAACATCAGAAAAGATACCGGAAATTTTTTTTTTCATTAATTCAGCATGGAAGTAGTAAAGATTCATCTGACAAACTGCATCCAAAGTTTGGTAATACTGATCATGCTAGCAGAATCACAAAAATCGATGGGAACTCCCTCTTTGTCATTGCTTTTCACTTAATACTCAACTCACAGTACAATACAATAAAGTGGCAGGTTTCAACGTAGGAGTGTTGTCATGGCAACTCAATAAGATTTTACAGTACTTCTAAAAGAGAGGAATGTGGCAGTCACATAAGACAGTATGTGCCTTCTGAAAAGTATTACTGAGGCTGTCACACAAATGAACTGCCAAAATTTAGTGCATTCCTATCAGGCCCATACCTTGTTGGCATTGTGCACAGCTTTCATGCAATAATGACAGGATTAAACAACATTGTTGTATACAAGAATGTCAACCTTGTAAACAGCATTGCCATATTCTGAGGGCTGAAAAGGTGTGTTTTGGTGGAAAGACAGTATTTCTTGCCTTCCTGCAAGGGGACATGTGCAGTAATACAATTTGGGGGAAATGATACATTTTATGAGACCTGCAGTATTTTTGGTAAAAAATTTGAAATAATTGAAAAGAAAAAAAAAACAGTTGGCATCTCAACACATATTCTTCTAACCCCTTTATAGGATGAGCTGATTTTCCTTTTAACAAACATTTCCTATAGACACCTGCCATACTCAGGATTAGGCTTCTTAACCCATTGAGGACGGTTTGATTTTGCTACAACACACATTTCCCATAGACACCTGCCTGAGTATACTCGGGACTCGTCTTCAACGGGTTAAAAAGGTTTGTAGATTTAGCAAAGTTTTCACACATCACTGCAGGTGACTGATTCTGAATCTTACCTTCCCGCTGGCTTCCTTAAATCTGCGTTCTGCCGCTGCTCTCTTCACATTTGCCTCATTGACCATGGCGTGGGCTTCCTGCTCAATAAGAGACGCATGAAACAGAGCCATGGATTTAGAAATGCCATAAAGCAATCATTTGTGAAAATAACAAAATCAATTTCATCAATTATGGCGCCACATGTTTACTGAAGTTTTGTTAAACAAATCCCCTTACATATAAAAGGAAACTTTAAAAAAAACTAGATATATCGCTACGGCGACTGATATGCCTCCGCCATAATGCATGGTTCTCCTAATAGGTCTATAGTACAATGTCTTGACAATGTGTGATGACAGTTTCACACAATTGGCAAAATACTAAAATGACAGGTTTGACACAAATGTGCTGAATGTTCACTTTCCTAGAACTACGTTCAATTGGATGAATGATTAAAATGTCAGAGTGCAGGTATTTGGGGAACTGATGATTTTTACTTGACTTTTGACCCTTTTATAAGTTTATGCATTGAGTAATTTTCAAGGTATTGAGAAAAAGTATAATTTCAGTATCAAATGGGAAAATAGCATTGTCTAAACCTGGCCTTTGACCTTTGACCTCACAGTTCCAAAGAGAATCACTGTTAGGTTGAACATGCATAAATATGTAAGTTTCATGATGATACCTTGAGTTACTTTTGAGATATGGAGGAAAAAGTGCAATTCAGCACTTTCACTTGACCTTTGACCTTTTGACCTTTGACCGTTTGGCAAGAAACTTCCTACAGAATATATATTGGGTAATACATGCATACATCAAGTTAAAACAAAAACAAAAACCTTCAGGCATATTGCATTTTAAGGAAAGTAGTGATATTTTGAAGAGTTGACCTTGACCTTTGACCCCCTGACCTTCGACCCATGACCCCAACTTCCCTAGATAATCACTGCCCATCGGTACAAGCATATATACTAAGTTCCATGAAGATACCTTGAACCATTTGCGAGATATGGAGAAAAACATGAAATTTCAATTTTTTTTTTCACAAAATAACCTGTGACCTTTGACCTTTGACCCTGTGACCCTAAAATCCACACAAAGTATTATCCCCCAAGGATATACCCTCATACCAAGTTTGATGTAAAACCACCACACAGTTCTTGAGATATCGACAAAAACTAAACGGGACGTACGGACGGACGGACGGACGGACGGACGACCCGAAAACATAATGCCTCCGGCCACTTCGTTGCAGAGGCATAAAAACAGTATGCAGATACAACATGTACATACAGGTTTATTTGAGTGAGAAAGATTAAGCCCCCATGACAGCTGCACACATGTATTATGTCATTTGAGCAGCCATTGCCTGGAATGGTGTATGAAAATCGGGTGAGTGAGTCACTATTTATTTATCATTCGGTACAATAAGTCTCATCGCAAGTAATGATGTTGATTTCATGAGCAATTCAATCATTTGGTTGCAATGTATGTGATGGCAATACAACCTTTATTCAATTCAATCAATCATTTCAAGATCAAAATGAGGGTTTAAGCATATTCAATGATCTACAGATTTCACCAAACAGATTTTGGTCCAGTTTGGCAAAGTCAACTCAATCATCAAAGAGTCCAGAACCATCTTTCAATCAATCCATATGGATTCAGCATATCGTAATTAAAAAACATACCCATTTGAGAATTGATGTCACACTTTGAAAACCTTGATGTAATATCTCTTATTACAAGAATTTTCCTTGAACCACCGCCAACTGTCGATCTGCAGACATAAACACTGGCCTTCATCAAAATACTACCACCACCCACCAGAAGGGATAGTATGAATCAATCAGTAAAGCCAATATTCTCGGAAGAAGACAAACACACATACACACAAACACACAAACATAAACACACACACACACACACACACACACACAGATTGCATACCTCAAAAAGGCTGGCAGTCAGCTCTGTGATTTCTCTGTCCACCTCCTCTCGTACACGTGACAACTGCTCTACTTGCTCATCTTTCAACTGCAGGGTCTGTTTGACGGCAAGAACAACAATGAGCACAATTACACTACTAAATGTCACACCTACAACCTTTCTGCAATTCTTCATACAGTCATATAGGTAACATAAACATAAAATGAAGCAGGAACTAGGTGCACAGAGACAAAATAAATTCATATACATGTAAAAGAAACACACTTCATATTTAACAGAGACTATTCTGAGAGAGCAACTTATTTCAAAGAACATGAAGGTGATTCATAAGCAAGCAATTCTTTTGAAAAGCCAGAAATACACTTTTATCACATGGCAATAATGTTTTATCAAAAACAGAGACTGCATCTCGTTAATATCATGTTTACATAATTTATTTAACAAAGCATTGAGAATTCAACGTCTAGGACCCAAACGGTGAATTTCACACTGAAGATTTCTGACAGATAAATTCTTTTGGCAATGCTACCAACTACAGTATGGTAAGCAAATCATTTCTGTATATTGTACAATTTAATGAATAATCATTATCTAATTCTCACATTTCCTTCTATTTCTGGGTGAAAGTGATGTATATTTCCAGTTCTGTCAATGGTACGTATGTCTTACTTGTAATAGACCATCAATAGGGCCTATAGTCCTACATCAAAAGTCATATGACTATAAAGCATTATAAGAACGAATACATACATAATACCACAAATAAATAAATGAAAAAAAATAAAAAGATAAAAGACAGAAAGAAAGAAGTCAATGAAAAATAATGAATGGGTTACTGAATTATATCTTTTTCAAAATCAAATCAAACTCAGCACACCTGTTGCCTGAAAAGTTAAGTCAATGAGAACAATATGCAATAAGGGTTGTATCTTGGCATGATTTACAGTTAAACTCGCCTAAGTCGACATCGCATATGTCGAGTAATCGCGCAAGTCGATGATTTTAAAAAGTCCCGATTTTTCCCCATTGACTTACGTGTATTAATTCACTCACAAGTCGAATTTTTTAAGTCGAATACTCGCCTGTTAAGTCGATGAAATTCCAAGAACACTTTCACTGAAAAACCATTGAATTCACTGTGCCTAAGTCGAATAAGATTTTATAGTGTAATAAATCACTGTCAAAATCACGAGAGGCCAGTTTTTGTTTACATACAGTATATACCAAAAGAAACGTTGCGTTAATAAACATTAACGTTTCATTAACGCAAGCGGTTCCACCTGAATTGTTAGTAATGCAAACTAACGATCGGGAAAATTAACTTATGTAGTAACGATGAGTAACGATCCCTAGCGCAAATTAACGATGTTTCGTTAACATTAACGATAGGTAACGCAAGAACTCACGCGAGATTTTGGTTTTGTAACGAGACCTGGTGAAAGGACGACGTAGCCCCTCCCGAGTGTAGCGATCTATGCCTTATATTTAGCCGAGTCTTATCGCGAATCGAATCACGATTTCGTGAATGGTTAATTTGCGACCGGGGTCACCAAAAACGCACGCCGGGCCACCAAAAAAGCCGGATGTTTGCCTTCAGTTTTGGAAATGAACAGCGGTAACAATCTGCTCCATAAGATGCTAGAATAAATGTCAGATGTTTGCTCTTAATTTTGGAAATGAATAACGCAATATTCGACTCCGTATAATACTAAAATAAATGTCGGATGTTTGCTTAAATACTTTTGGAAACGAATAACGGTAAGATTCAGTTCCGTACGGTGCTGAAATTAATGTCAGATATTTGATTTTGCGTTCGGAAATGAATAAGGATAAAATACGGCTCCGGAAGATGCTGAAATAAATGTCGAATGTTTGCTTTGACGTTCGGATATGAATAATAATGATATTCAACTCCATACGATGATAAAATAAATGCCGGATGTTTACTTGTACGTTCGAAAGTAAATAACAATACATTCATCTCCGGAAGATGCTAAAGTAAATGTCGAATTATCCCTTTGACGTTCGGAAATGAATAACAATAGTATTCAACTTTGTCCGATGATAAAATAAATGTCTGATGTTTGCTTTTATGTTTGAAAGTAAATAGCAATAATGGTACGTTCCCACTGCCGATCAGATCAACTCGATCAATCCCGATCAAGCTTTTTTGGCCTGGTCGGGCTCGCTCGGCATTGGTATTCGGGGTCGATCTACCTTGATCGGCATCGCTCCTGCTTCCTTCACGATAATTTTGGACATGTCCAAAATATTCGAGTAGGAAGCCCGAACACAAACAGCTCGGGTAGTGATCGAGAAAAGATCGAGCTTATCGGGAATCGGTCGTATAGAAATCTAGTGTGGTCGGGACGGATTTTTCCCCGAGCTCAGTTCCCGATCATCTCGAGTTATACTCGAATGCGACACGATTGATTTCAGATCATCTCGATCCAGGATTCATCAGTTTCATGAATAACTCGACCGCTGCACGACCGCTACAGGACTGCTGTCGATTGATACTCGACTAAACTCGATCATGCTTCGACCGGCACTCGATCAAATACCGAGCACTTTTTGATAGTGGTTGCAGCAGGTGCAGACGTACTTTCTTAGCACTCATTTATTGTTCATGAAAATATATGCAGTCCTTGATCACGTTAAAAAGTTAAGTGTCGTCAGTATCTTCAGCCACTCCTGGCCCACTGAAGAAAAGATAAGGGCCACGAAGAGAGAAAAGACAACAAATCCTAAACAGCAGACATGGTAGAATTAGACTTTCCGGACAAAAATTTCAGAAGAAAGAAAGGAAACACGACTGAAACTGAGAAAAATTCGGTATTCTGGCAATATGACTGTAACGTGAAAGGAAATTTTCTAGATTATTTACTTTAGTTATAAACTGAGAAATGTTTCTTGAATTCTATTGCTAGCTTGTCTGTTTCAAAGTTGAAGCTGATTACGTTGATATAAAATCTATTTCTCACGCTGACGTGTTAAAACGGTAGTTGTAACTTAGATTCATAAATCCTCAGTGACTTACTTTACTTTTATTTACGTAGATGTTACACTTTTGCTTCGCTTAATAATGTTTCTTTTTATTTCATTGAGAGTTGTATGTACATACACGCATTTGTAGCTTGAAGTCCACCTTGGTATCGATTGGCTGGGATGAGTTGACAAAAAAATAAACAACCAAGATTTTCATCATTTTTGCTAATGTAAAATGTAATATTGTTTTAATTTTCATAATAATGTACTCTGTTCCACATATCAGCACACTTCATGAATTTAGAAATTAATGTGATACATGTATTTCCTTTTACACACTCTTGGGCTTATACTTTATCAATGAATACATACATATTTTGCATTCACTTTTTCATTCTTAAATAATGAGAACAATAATGACAAAGCTAACACGACTAAATAGGGTTGTAGGACAGTCATTTTTTAAACTCTATATAATGGTGCATTTATGGGCATATAGGCCTATGTTTCATTTTAGACCAAGTTAATTTCAGCCCACCTATATGTAATGCACTTACGAAGCGTGGCGGTGTAATTTTTTTTTTTTTTTTCACGAGAGATCAAACTTTGATTTGCTATTCTTCACATCCAATGCAAATATTGAATGCATATGAACGAACCTATTATATTATACATGGTGTCCCGGCAGACAGAATGCTACAAAACTGTCTCTTATTTAAAAAGATATGAGCGACTGAATGAAATCGTTACATTGTTCAATAGGAAAAAACACCTCAAATTCTATTTGACACAATGATAATCAATCTTTATGCAGGCGCTTTGACCTCCATGAAAATTTGTGATTTATAAAATCTGTAACTTTGGGCACTGATATCCTACTTGACTGAGCGATAGTGCAGCCGTAAAAACTGATAACGAATGCGTCAAAAATTAACTACTAAAAACGGATAAAATGAATGAATACAAGTGAATGCATTTTTTTTTTTTTTTTTGGGGGGGGATACCTTTTTGAGTGGCTCACAAACAGAGTGATCAGTCTTTATTATCGTTTTTTTTTTTTCAGGAAAAATGACTATATAATCGAAACGCCTGCGCGAGAATTGATAATTGTGGTTTCAAAATAGGAAGTGTTCTTCTATCAACTATACGTTTTCCCGGCCAATTTCGCTCTTTTGTCAGTCCAATTCCTAATTGATGAATTCAATTTAGCAAAATATAGCATAGATGACATGTTCGGAAATTCAATTTTATGATCTCTTCATTCAAATTCGTTTTGGAGCATTCAAATTACCTTTAGCCTCATTCTAATTAACACTTTTTCAATTGAAATTCGTAAAGCAAGCACCATTTTGTTTTTCGTTCATTCAGTTTAGAATTATATAGTCACGTGATCACGGACATGCTGCTCTCGTTCATTCAAATTCATTTTGGCAATCAATTTAAACATCTTTTGCAGTCAATTTAGCACGCAAATTTATGGTTTGGTTCTTTCTTTTTTTATAACTTAGTTACTGTTCTCCAAGCGTCATTACGTTTCATATTTTCGTACTCATTTTAGACATTTTGGCACCATTTTTTTTTCTTTAATGTGCTTAGTGAATCTTCAAGTCCGAAGATAATGCAACATGTGCATGGCCACAACTTATCTCGCCGTTGAGCGCTTTATTCCGTGTGTCGGCCACTTCTAGGAAGTCAAGGTTATGATCATCAAATATTCCTATAATTCTTTTTCTGTCCCCTTGACAAAATTGTAATACGTCTGTTTCTAACTTGTGCCGTCATGACTGGAAGAAGATGAAGTTAATCTATGTAATAGCATTGGTACATGTAGACCTAAAATGGCATGTATGAAAGAAAAGGGGCGTTACAGAACAGCAGACTCGAGTAATGGTAAAAAATACGATACTTTTACTGCTTAACAGTGCGTGGATGAAACAATAAGTCACATAGAAATACGCGTCTAAATGTTATCAACTTTTCAAAAAAGAAATAACATGGCATTAATTTGAATGAACATGTTAGGAATTTGACTGCCCATACGCGAAATTGATGACTGAAGTACCCCTTTCGCCAATGCTGGCGAATTTGAATGACTGAAAAGCACGTGCCAATTTGAATGCCCGTTTTACGAATTCGAAAGGCACATGTGCAAATCTCATGGATCGGAATGCTAACTGAACGAACAACTTGCAATTTTGAATGAAAGAATGTGCAGTGATGAGGATTTCGCTAAATTGAATGAACCTTTTATCAAATGGACTGACAAAAGATATACCAAAGATAATCTTTTCTTTCGTTCATTCATGCTTTTGCAATTAATAGTCAGTTTTATAGCACTCTTTTGGTCCATGCCGTATTCAAGTATAAATACTGAATTGTCTCATATAACCAAACGAATAACTGTAACCAATTCTTCTTTCACTCGATCACTGTACGAACCTGCCGACCCGTTCGATGCAAGATCTTACACAGATCGTGTCATGTCGAGCTGGTCTAAGAAGTCTAGTAGAAATCGAGTATTGACCGTGTAGCGATCGTGTATTGATTGTGTGTAGATCGGGATGTTCGAGTAGAGATCTGTGTGGTTGTCGAGGAGAGATTCTGGAGATGTCGAGAATGGTCGGGTGTGGATCGTACAAGATCGAATAGCGGTCGGGAAGGGATCGTTTTGAAGGACGATCGAGCATTTGGTCGGGATTGCTCTGGTAAAAATAGGTGATCGGGATTGATCTCGCTTGATCGAGTTGATCTGATCGGCAGTGGGAACGGGGTATAACATTCAGCTCCGGAAGATGCTAAAATAAAATTTAATGTTGAATGTTTGCTTTGGCATTGGGAAATGAATTAACAATAGTATTCAACTCAGTACGATGATGAAATAAATGCCGGATGTTCGCTTTTACGTTCGAAAGTAAATAGCAATAACATTCAGCTCCGGAAGATGCTAAAATATATGTCGAATGATCCCTTTGACGTTCTTTAATGAATAACAATGATATTCAACTCCGTACGATGATGAAATACACTGTACGTGTAAATGCCGAATGTTCGCTTTTTATACGTTCGAAAGTATATAGCATGTAACATTCGGCTCCAGAAGATGCCAAAATAAAAGTCAGATGATTGCTTTTATGTTCGGAAGTGAATAGCAGTAACATTCTGCTCCATAATTAAGATGCTAAAATAAATATCAGACATTTGCTATTCAACATTTCGAAATGAATAACAATAACATTCAGGTGCGTTTGATGGTAAAGTAAATGTCGGATGTCTGCCTTGACGTTCGAATATGAAAAACAGTATAACATTCAGCTCCTTACTATGCTGAAATAATTCTCAGATGATTCATTTCACTTTCAGAAGTGGACAGCAGTAACATTCGGCTCCTTACGTTCATAAAATAAATGTCGGGTGTTTGCTTTTGAATTTGGAGATCGAATAACGGTAATATTCTGCTCTGTACGATGCTAAAATAAGTAACAGATTGTTTCTTTTACATTTGGAAATGATTAACGGTATCAATCGGCTCAGTCATGTCAGTTAGATGATAAAATAAAAAGTGGATGTTTGCTTTCACGTTCGGAAATGAATAAGGATGATATTCAGCTCCGTAAGATCCTAGAATGAATGTCGGTTGCTTGTTTTTACATTTGAAAATGATTAACGGTAACATTCGGCTCCGGAAGGTGTTAAATACTTGTAAATGGTGGATGATTGCTTTTACAATCAGAAATAAATAACAGTAATTTTCGGCACTTTACGATGCTAAAACAAATGTCGGATGTTTACAAATGTCTGCAAATGCTCCCACTTTCTCATTTCAAACGTAAATTTTGACCACCTAAATAGGCATCAACTTATTTGATAATCTATAAGCATATTTGCTAAATCTTAGAACTCAGAATAACGGTATAAGATGATTAAATTTTCTATTTACTTATTTTAGACGTGGGTACCGTCCTGTATCACTTCAGTAATACTTAATAGGACCGATTTAGTTTTGCTTGTTTTTTTTTTCTCGGGCCACCAAAAAATAAAAATCAATCATTTTGGTGGCCAAATCGGACCACCAAAATAAAAGTTAGTGTGGAACCCTGGCCTGCATCAATGTGGATAAAGTGTCTTGCTGAAGGGCAAATATCGGGCACACCGCTCCAGCTCTCGGCTCCAGAGTAGACAACATACATGTACATATATGTACGTGTGGTGTTTAAACTGTAAGTCAATTTTTTTTCGACTAAGTCAATGTGTTTTGCTTATGCGAGTTTAACTGTACTTTCATTTTCAAGTAAAATAGTGAAAATGAAACCAAATCAAAACAGCAACTACAACAAAATATATGCTTTCCAGAGCAAACTATTCCTCAACTGCAAAAACCATGCATAAATAACTGGGGTAGGACTTCTTTACCATATTACCCATAATTGAAATTCAAGATGGTTCACGAAATGCAAAAGAGGTATGATAATAATATAGTGCAGCAAGCATCTTAACATGTTAACTACAGTGGGCACCTTATAGTCTCACATCAAGCCATCATGTTCTTGTGATTCCTACACAGTGAAAAGGTCTTGAGCTCATGGTAAGGCAGCATACTGTACACCTTTTTTTTTTTTTCTGTTACTCAAAACTTTAACTTATCTAAACTAAAGTAAACAAGAAAAATATCCATACTACTTTTGACCAAGGGCATTTTCCTGATAGCTGATATTACAAATGCGTGATATGTTTTACCCTCTTGATCGCACAAAAAATGTTGAATGAATTAGAATAGTTGAATGCTACTAGAGTGCCCTATGTGCGACAATGAGGGGTCTACTGTAGGTCAGTGGTGCGCAACTGTGACGCCTGCTTATTGTACGAGCAAGGCTGACCAGACTTTGTCATCATCATGCATTAGGTACGTCTTATTTGCCCTAACTTTATGACAGCAGACTGCTCCCCACACATATAATTACAAAGTAATTTTATTTATTATCTTCAGTAATTGTTCTTATGTATTAAAAGAATTGATATCATGCAGAAAAAGGCGCAAATATTCAAATGTGAAGAATGTGCCTCTTCATATGACAACAAGTACAACGAATAATAACAATTAACAACATTTTATCAGTAGAGACACCTAGAATAAAGAGAGAGGTGGAAAGTATTCTGCTCCTTTGTGAAAATATGATGCACCGCACGTTACCCTGGGGGGAACAGTTATACCCCCGGATACTGCATTGTATGGCGCTACCGTGTATATCGTGTTCGGAAGAAGTACCAGTTTTGTAAACATATGGTAGCCAAACTTCAGTACACAGCGATAATTATCCCAATCAATATTTTTGGGTTGTTTGTTTTGGGTTTTTGTGAGGAGTTAGGAAACACTTGTCAGGCTTGTGAACATGAAAAAGGTCCCTGAGATATGAATCTCATGCTTTCATGCATGAGACTTAATAGGTTTGCATGGTGAACATGCTCTACAGTACCCATGAATACGGTACTAAGTAGATCTCAATAGGTACTACTGTGTAACCTATCACTGTATTGTTTTATGGCAATCTACTTCACGTCTGGTGTACATGTACATGGTATTTAAAGTATGGTGAACAAGAAAAAAATGTCGGTATTCATAAACAAAATGATTAATATATTTCTGCAAAGCTTAAGTCTCTAGGAATATGAATAGTTAACTTTCAGAAGGTGAAAATGTCTTTAGAACAATTGAGAGATGGTGTTTTGAGGCCCTTTTTAGACCACCTGAACCCCATCTGATGGCGAAATTTTGGTGACCCAAATTATGACGTCATGACATGGACGAATCAGCCCTGCGCTCGCTGATGTTATACAAATGATGCACAGGATAGAGTGCATTAGTGTAGGCGTAGTGCACTCGAGGGTATTTACAATTGTGAAACATGCACGAGGCGAAGCCGAGTGCATGTTGCACTACATTGTAAATACCCGAGAGTGAGCTACGCCTACACTAACGCCACGAAATAATCCTGTGCATCATTTGTTTTATAAAATGGGTCGAAAATTCGAAAACTAACATCATTTTTCAGCGTTTTTCACGTACCTTTGTGGGTCAAGACGTCCGAAGATGTTCGTCCCAAACTTTTACGCACGTCGCACTCGCGGAAGTCCCGCACATACAGTATAAGTATAATGGGGGGTTGGGTTTCCGGACACCCGCATGAAAACTTACTTATTTTACATAATAGAATATGCACCCTTTACCTTAAAGACTTGATACAGACTCCTCATATAGGCCTACTAGACAACATACTCTGAAAACGGCGTGAGAATTAACCTGCTTAAATCGTTGGATTTGCTCTTCAAAGTGACTCCATGTACGCGTCCGGTCCCATAACGCTTGGTCTACTGTACTGTACAAAGTGTACGTATATGTTATGCACAATTAAGGGAAGACAGGCCGGCCGGCCGGCAGCCCGAAAACTACTAGAAGTTGTTTACAGGATTGACAGCGCGTACGCGTATGCATGCAATTCATCAAAGGAGCCGCCGCGCGCACAGACGATCGGCAATCTACCATAGGATTACAGGCAGTGCAATAGTACTGAAGTAAAGGAAGGAGGTGTGTCTCATTTCAGAGCTTCCTATTGGCTACATTCTTGAACCCATTTTATAAGATACGCTAGCTAACTTTGCACCTAAGCTACGCTCTGTATCACGCCGCGCGCGCCGTGGTTCGCATTCAAAGCGTGAATTCCGCATGATGACCTGAGTGCACCGAGGTATCTGTACGTGTCTTGTTTACTCTATCAAGCAAAAGTGAGTTATAATTTCACTTATTGAATCCATCTTCCTTCGAATTACCATGAAGTATACCTTTCTAAATTTCTACTTGCGCTTTCGCGCCTCAGTCTCTACTCTTAAACGGCTTATAGTAACCGTTTAATAGGCCTAGTTAGTACAGTAGTAGAGCCTAACGTTACGGTAGAACAAGAACTCTGACCTAGCTAACGTAAGGATCTACGTAGTGGAGTAGCCTATGTAGGGTTGGACCTACTACTCATTGACCACCTAATGTTTATTTGCTTGATAAGAATATTTAACACTGAAATTCACGTAAAAAACTTGACCTACGTGATTGAGAAAATCCAGCTCTATCAAATGCCGTTGTTCCCTTTTCGATTCAAAGTTTCAGTGCAAAAATATCGCCAACGAACTAGCGTGGCGTCGTTTCAGCTCCCCGCGGTAAATCGCGTTATCAGGATCGACCGCTGTTTTTTGCATTGACAATGCACGCAAACCGAGTTGTATTGAACACCGTGTTGTAGAAAACGTCAACGAAGCTGTTTAGGTCTTATCCGCTATACTCGTAGTTTATAAGGACGCTAACACTAACAGTAACACTCAAACAGCACTGTCTACGCCACGGTACAGCTACGTGTAGACCCTACACAGCCCCGGAGACCGCGCCGCTGCGCTGGACGTTGGGGCTGGTCGCAGTTAGACCCTACTGTAACTTTGTCAATAGGCCTACTCAATCAATAGAAGGAAGGACAAAAAAAAATTGTAACGTGTTAGGCCTCCTTGTAAAGAGAGGTTATCAATTTTGAGTAATTCAATCGAGCATGCGAAACTGTACTCACCAGTTCCCTGTTGTAGGTTGTATTCACCGATAAAGTGATGGTATGCTAAAATCGTCTTTTTTTTTTTTTTGTTCTGTTTTCGTTTCAATCCATCCACACACAGGAGGCTCCGTCGCCTCTCCCTCGCTTCTTCTCAAGCATCCAGACTTTGCCACTGTCATTATCTTCATCTTCTTCTTCTTCTGATTAAGTCTGCCTCCTTCAATTCATTCTCGATGTCAGACTCAAAGTCTTTCCATACAATATAAGGTAAAAATTAGACATTGTAATGTTTCTGCCGATAAAGCAGATGCGACTAAAGACAGGCAAGGTACAGTACTGTATTGCATCCGCTCACAAAGAACTACGTGCTTTATGAATGGAGGACTCGATGTAGAGCTAGCTAGCGCTGCACACTCGATCGTAAAGGGTACGTTCGTCCACGTCATGACGTCATATTTTAGGGCCCCGAAAAAGACGGCCGTTCTGGAGCGAAAATCGGTGAAGTAAATCAGTCAGTTTTAACTTGCGATTTTTCAGTGGTACGAATATATTTTAAAAAGTCACTTAAAAAATCTGTTTTAACAGACATTTCCCTCTGCTTTGACACCTTCTTTTATATGATTTTCTTGATTTTAATGTCTCGTTCACCATCCTTTAAACTTATAACAATGTTCAATTTCATTTCATTGCATAGTAGCAAATTAACTGTATGTTGGAAGACAGTTCTTCTTCTAATAATGGAAGCAAAAGACATACAGGTACATTATGTAGTTGTTTCAGTTGATGCTTTACTCTATGACTGCAGGAAATTCATGATGAAACCAAACAAGTACCAAGACAATGTCAGTTGAAGAGCAAGTAGAAAGAAATGGGGATTTTTTGCTTGTTTGTTGTTTGTTTGGTTTTTTTTTTTTTTTTTTGACTGACACACCCAAGACTGGAATTAGTATGTGAAAGATGCAACAGTACAGTTTTCCACCAATCAGTTTCTTTGTATGTACTTTTATTCCTATTTCTTCCTTCTCTTCCTGTTTCTTCCTGTTCTTCTCTCTTCATCCATCTCCTCATGGTTCTCCTCCTCATCCTCTTCCTCATCCGCCTCCTTCTTTTTGATTGCCATTGTCTTCATCATCTTCTCCTCCCCCCCCCCCCCCTTCCTGGTACTGTAGCAAGGCAAGTGGTGCATAAATGCATCTTGAGAGAGAAGCCAGACTTCAAAAAGGTCACATCATTCCACCAGTAATTGCTCTGCCGGAAACAACGGATGGTATGCTAATGCATGTCACATGGGACGTAGGCTACCAAAGCAGGTGCATCATACTGTACATACAGTATCAGGTGCATTAGATAGCCATATGGCTGCTACAATTACAAGCATCTTCCAAATACACGATTAATCATATACAGCAGAATACTCTGTGAATATCTCTGATGCATTTGGAAACAGCGAAGTTTCCTATCAAAAGTTCATGAAACGCAGTTTGCTGGTTAATTGAAAGTCACATTCATAGTTACATCCTTACACACCTCACAAATGATCTGAAAATTATGAATTCATGGCAGGGGGGGGGGGGGAAGGTTATGCAGGGGACACTTTAATTTTTTGATAGCCTGATTTTGTGTTTGATGATATTGTACACTTGTGGAAAATGGATGATTGGATGATACATTTACAATTTACCTCCTTGATTATATTTTCCACTGGATAACATCTGATTGATACACAATGAAATGAGGCTATCAACTTCATTCACGAGTAGTCACAAATGATATGAATTATGAGGTACTTTTTCATGTCAGAAGAGCTATCTGCTTTCAAGTGTCATTTTTATGATGTATGATATTCAATGATTGAGTAGATTTCTGCTTGTCAAGTCTCAATGTTAGACTCTTAACCCATTAAAGATGAGCCCGAGTATACCCGGGCAGGTGTCTATGGGAAATGCGTGTTGTAGCAAAATTAACCCATCCTCAATGGGTTAATCAGTTTGTGACACATGATATCCACCATGTGCAGGGTACACTTCTACATGTTATGCCAAGCTACAGTTGTATATTGCTGAAGCACTATTGGAGTCATGGAGTTGGACCAATTCAGGAGTACCTCTTTAGGTGGACGAAATGCTGGTAGGCTTGTGCGTTTCATAGTCATAAATCAACCCTTCACTGAATAGTGCAAAGACCTGGAATGCAGTCTACACCAGCATAGATAAATTGCACTTTAACGGAACTTTCTTCTCAACTTCTGACACATAATATGTTCCACTTTACATACTCTTGTCTAGATCTACAGAGTAGTAGAAGCCATTACTCTTTATGTGCCATGTTCGACTCAGTTGATGGCGTGCCAAGTTTGCATTTTCTGCTCAAACGCACAAACTCGCCCAAACTGATAAAACACCAAATGTCACAGTACAATGAAAACGTTTCTTGTGATCCCATCCCTGTCACATGTTGCTTGCATTTTATGTGGTGAATGACTATCAAGCAGTGTTTGCAACTGAATTTGCGAGTAAATTCTAAATTTCTGGCACTTTTTGTGTGCAAATTTCATGCCCCTACAATAATGTAGCTCTGGTTATTTGAAAGAAAAACAATCATAGATTTGTCATTCACTTTACATAAAAGCAAAGCTTGGCATTTCTCTACAACTTTGCCCATTGCATGTCCAGGGTAACAAAAGTTATAGATATTTGAAAAATATGTTTTCCCAAAGCATGACTATGTTGCTGTCCTAGAATAATGCACATGGCACACAGTGGGTTTACACTATGGCACATAAAGAGTTTAATAATCAGGTACTGTATGACATTGAACCATAGAAAAAGCCTCAAAACTTATCTGCTAAACAAAGAACTATAGGCCTGGTATACCCGTAAATTACAATAATTTGTTTGTTTGTTTGTTTGTTTGTTAGTGTTTGCTTTTTTCGTTTTGGTTTAGTATTTTGAACTGCATGGGATCAAGGTCAGTGATAAAGCCATTGGTGTGTCGTACAGGATATTATCTGGTTTGAGTGCGTACAATTTTTCTGTCGTACTTGTACATCAGGCACATCTGCAGCATATTTCCTAGGACTATTCTGAAATACCAAGAATGGGAGGAACCCCTGACTCTGCATGTTACTAGGAATCCAACAAGGAAGTGAAGAATGAGATTTTCATCTTCATAAGTTAATATCCCATTATCCCTACCCTCCACTGTAAAGGCATAGTCATGCCCATTGTTCATTGTACAGTTCGACCTCAATTATCCGGCCTCCTTTTATCCAGAAATCTCTATTATCCGGACGCGTGCACGCAGTGAAGGACTTTTTTTTTTCATCCAAAAATTGAGAAAAAACAGTGACTTTCATGGATCTATTTCACTAATTTCATAAGATGTGCATGATAGGTTTCTAAATATCTAATGAGGTAAAACATGTATGATTTTCACATTCTTTGTGAAGAAGGGACTACAATTTTGCACAGGCTAGCATAGATTACACCACCGTTGCGGGGTACGCTACCTACCTAGCTGCCAGTGCACTGGGATGGCAGCTTGGACGGCAGCTACAATGTATATATACATTAACATTGTGTCTCCCATATCCGGCCAATTCGCTTATCCGGATGAGCGCCGGTCCCGACATGGCCGGATAATCGAGGTCGAACTGTATTAACATGTATCATTGTACTGGTGGGGTACTGCATTATCTGACAGGTCACATCAGATCTTTAAATAGTAAAATCAAGTGAATATATCATAGTCTGACACATGCATGATTGCTGTTTAAAATACATTGGAAATACTTGCTAAGACTACAAATAATTCAATCGTAGTTAAAGCACTCAAGACAGTGATTGATAGGCCCCGTAAACAGGTTAATCTCATTATCATTTGCTAGTATTAGTAATCATCTCTATTTCAATAAAATTGGGTAATTGAGGCAACTTCCTGTGACTCTGCTTTCCAGCACTAGTACAGTGTGCAACATAAAGAACACAATAGGTACCATGGCAACTTCAGCTCATAATTATTTAGGACTTCCTAAATTTTACATGAACTTTGGAAGATTGAATATTGGTTGTTTCCACCTGGTTCAAAAACAAAACAAAAATGTTCTTCATAGAATGCCTCCTTTGTTCAATTTGTGTCATGTAAAAACAAGTTTACTGTGTACATCACAGTCACAAGGGCATGTAGGAACTGAAAGCATTTTACTTGTATTTTCATTTTGAAATCAATTTTCAGCAAAATGTGACACATCTGGTAAATATTGATCAGTCTAAGTAGGAAATAACAAATGATAGCCATGGAGAAAGTAGTCACTATTTGTTGTCAAACACAGAGAGAGAGAATATCACCACCTTTTCGATACTATCATACTTTATATCATCACTACATATCTCATGTGACATACCAGTAGTGGGCTGCACACAGTGTTGTAAATCAATTTCTACAAAATCAAAATACACAAATTATAATACCTCATATTAGTATTGGCATACAGTCAAATGCACACGAATAGCAAACTCCACACTTATCATGTTTCAACCACCTTTTAATTAAAACTCTTGTTTAAAGGGTGTGTACAGTTCTGGTCGAGGTGAAGATTTAGCTTTAAACGTTTTGTGAGATATTCAGAAACCACTCTATGAGATGTCAAAGAGCATGCAGTTCTAAAGGGTATCAAAAGTTTATTCGATGAAAATCGGTTTTGAAATGGCTGAGATATCCAAAAACAAAGTGAAACAAAGAGATACTAATAAAGTTGGGGCATGTCGCCTTTTATTATTAGCACTTTTTTGGATATCTCAGCCATTTGAAAACCAATTTTCATCAAATAAACATTGAATCCTTCTTAAAATTACATGCTCTTTCATATTTCATAAGAGGCTTTTCATTATCTCACTTAGGAATGTTCAAAACATGAATCCCTACCTCAACCAGTACTGTACAGTCCCTTTAAATTTATTGTAAAGTCTCAGATCAAATCATGAAAACGGCGTAACAGTTATAATAATAGTTATAATGTCATTCAGATCAAGTCCCTGCAGATTTCTTCTTCATCTGGGCAGGACTGACAATGCATTCAGTAATTACTAAATCTTTTGCTTGCACAATATTGCAATTTCCCCCAGTTTTTTGTAGGCCTATGACTAATCTAGCTGTCATTATAAAAGTGCAAATCCAAGTCAGAAAATCAAAGTTCAAATTACAAAGACTTCATGGTTACATGCAAACCACAAATTTGTCATGTACATTGTTTATGTATTGTCTTCTAAAAAGCTTTTAACTACTAAATCAGACTGAACTACAACTTGTGTACACTGTTCTTCCAAGGCTTCCCTGTGAATTTTAGCTTGAATGTACATGTTTGACTATCCTGTCGTACACATTTCCCGGCTTTTATGAATTATCTGGCTGGTTTTTATTAAACCCGTTGAAAGGAGTCCCCTGGAAGTGGCTATACTCAGGCAAGTGTCTATGGGAAATGTGTGTTGTAGCAAAAATCAACAGCCCATCCTCAGTGGGTTGAGTAAGAAGAATAAGAAAATCGCTGTACCTACATTGTACCTATAGGTAATAAACAAGAGAAACATTGTTCAAATAGGCCAGCATCAACCCCCCCCCCCACCCCAACAGAGTGACTCCAGACCATTGTGTACTTTAATAATTATTCATACACATATTTTGCTGAAACAAAGGTTTGTGTTTACATTGTATGGTAATGGGGCAGCACAATGGTGCCCACAATGGCATAAATAGTCTCAACTGCCAGCCTATGAGATAAGATTATCAGTTTTATGGGACAGAGAGATCGACCCCCGCCCCCATTCCCTTTACAGTGATTGTGTCAAGACAGCTTAAAATAGCAGACTAACCTTGAAAGAATAAAATCTGTCTACTGGAAATTAATCTGACACTAGGGTCCATAAAAACTTGTGGGGTGCTTCAGGAGTAACTGCTTTGAAATTTAAACATTGATGTTTGACTTGGAATTGGATGAATTCTTCAAAGAACACAAACAATGACACCTATCTATCATTATGAAATGCAATTACTGTTCTGCTCTTAAATGCAAGAGGGTAGTTCAGATCAGGTGCACTGCTATGTATTTTCAGTCTTTGTCAGTTGTCGGACACATAAACCCGTCGAAGACGAGTCCCAAGAATACTCGGGCAGGTGTCTATGGGAAATGCGTTTTTATAGCAAAATCAGTCTGTCCTCAATGGGTTAATAAATGGAATTCATTCTTAAATGTCATTGGAAATCAATTATCATAGATACAAAAACAATTTGACGACAAGGTGTCCAGTTTCTTGAACCCACCTCAGCTTCATCAAACAAGTTTCTTAACACTTTGCTGACACACTACGGTGGGTGCAAGGATCAAAACTATCACCTTGTAATCAAAAGGAGCCTAATGGCCTTTTTATTGATGCTATTATTAAATCTCAAACTGATAGGACAACTGCAGATAAAGACTATTTCATTACAAACTGATTTAGTGTCAACACAAGACCACTACCCCTGTTGCAAAGAGGACTTTGTTTCACCTGCTTTGACCTTTATGTAAATAAACAAAAGATCTTTTAAATCATTTTTACTGCTAGGTTTGTGTCAAATGAAATAACATAATGTGTGGCATTACTTCATATGTACTTCATACAGTATGGTACCTTTGTCTTTCAAACATTTACAATTACAAATGTACATGGGTATGAAGCACAGAATTGCACCATAGGCCTACTGGGCAGTAGCAATGCTCCACCCTACACGTACCCTCACTGGCGTTCAAATATGATATATGGGACTTTTCGATTTGCACGTTGAGCCAGGCGTCACCCTGTTATGACGTAGTTTTTACGTACAAGCTTGTACTGCGCGTGCGCGAGTGTCGACCCTGGGCTCATCGCACAAATTTCGAACACGCTAACCCCGGTTATCACCGTCCACCCAAATCGGTTGCGCCGCACTCAACCCACCTTGCTATGACGTCACACTCCTCTCGGGTATCGTGCGAAAGAGTACGATGACTCTCGGGAAATCCGTGCTCAGTTCACCTGTTTTCCTTTTTCTTTCGAGAGAATATTTATATTCTAATTAGATGAAAGCTTATGATCTTGATACGTCACAGCAGCAGTGCTGACATACAAACTACAGCCTCTGGTACCTACTTAATTTGCCCGTTTTCAGTGTTTCGCACTTTGCAACTGCCTACCGTAGTCCCACACATGCATTTACACGTAATGCTTTACGCAAACAGATCTTGGTGCTTTTGGCCTAGCTAGTGCAGCAGTGCATTTGCCTAGTAGTCTTACCATGCATCACGTTTTAAAATCCACATAATTCCTCCCAGGATACGCATCTAGTCAAAGACAAAATAAATATTACAAGTACAGAAACGAGTCACAAATTCTGCATATTAGTATGCACGCAAGGCACAGGTTGCCTCCTGCACACGCCACTAGACGTGACGCCGGCACCCGAAATTGAAATGTGTTTTAGCAGCGGGTCAACATACAGACGTGATGCCTTGACGTACGGTTGCGCTCAGCGGCACGTCCTTCTCGTTCACTCAATCGAAAACTCCCTAATATTTCCCCAAAATTTCCATATTTTCTTATTATTTGAAGGGGCATTCATTGAATCTGATAACACTATACAGCTGTACAAGCACAAGTGAGCTACATGTATCAACAAGGAAAAGTAGAAATTACGCGGTGCGTAATATATGTCCCCGCCGGAAGTAGCATTTTGTAACAAAATGTGCAATATAGGTAAAAAATCAAGGTCAAAGGTCAAAGAAGTCAAAGGTCAAAATTCTGTGTAGAAGTTTTGAAGCCCTCACCTTGTGCCATCACATAAAGCAAATGGAATCGAAATCGGGTTAGAAATGGCAAAGGAGTAGCATTTTGTAGCCAATGTACAATATAGGTCAAAAATCAAGGTCAAAGGTCAAAGAAGACAAAGGTCAAAATTCTGTGTAGAAGTTTTGAAGCCCTCACCTAGTGCTATCACATAAAGCAAACGGAATCGAAATCGGGTTAGAAATGGCGAAGGAGTAGCATTTTGTAGCAAAATGCACAATATAGGTCAAAAATCAAGGTCAAAGGTCAAAGAAGTCAAAGGTCAAAATTCTGTGTAGAAGTTTTGAAGCCCTCAACTAGTGCCATCATATAAAGCAAACAGAATCGAAATCGGGTTAGAAATGGCGAAGGAGTAGCATTTTGTAGCAAAATGTACAATATAGGTCAAAAATCAAGGTCAAAGGTCAAAGAAGTCAAAGGTCAAAATTCTGTGTAGAAGTTTTGAAGCCCTCACCTAGTGCCATCACATAAAGCAAACGGAATCGAAATCGGGTTAGAAATGGCGAAGGAGTAGCATTTTGTAGCAAAATGTACAATATAGGTCAAAGGTCAAGGTCAAAGGTCACAACTGAAATTCTGTGTACAAGTTTTAAAGCTCCCATGTAGTGCTATCATATAAAGCAAACAGAATCAAAATTGGCTCATAAATGACAGAGAAGTAGCAAATTGAACATTTTATCACACACGGACGCACGGACGGACGGACGCACGGACGCACGGACGGACGCACGGACGCACGGACACACACACGTACGGAGCCTGTTTCATAGTCCCCTGCTCGAACTCATTCGGCGGGGACAACAAGCACATACATAGAGTGTAAAAAAGAACCAAACTACACATTTATAATATTAATAGGTAACTTCCAAGAATGATTTTGAATACAAGATCTAGTGTATTCTGTCAACAGGATATTTTTTCACACAGACATATCAAAAAGATTAAATTCATCTACAATGTAGTTCTAAGCATTTTCCAACCATGCCATGCACCTTTGAACTGACAGTTTGCAAGAATCATGTTTATGGTGGCAAAAAAAATATATATATATTAATGCTGTTACTGCTATTAATTAATTTTATAAAATAAAACACATAATTCCTGAATAAAATAACAGCGTCTGTACTAATCCTTGCTAATGCTGATTCAAGGAAATTGAAAACACAGTGGGAAAAAACATACCTAATATTTCAAAAAGAAAAGTAAATGTTTGAAGTACAATGCTAGAATAATGTAATACAACGTTCATGGAAAATCATAAACAGCAAAGATTGTTCAAACAAAGATGATTTTCAAAACACACCAGTTTTCAGTCAATTCAGGTTTAGGATTGATACATTTGGTACAATTGTACATTCACATTAAATGCAATTTAAGGAGAACACAAGCCTAAAATTGTATGTACGATTGAATGTCATACTCAGAGAGGAAAGCAAGTGGATTTCCAGCCTCATAACCCATTGAGGACGAGTCCTGAGTATACTCGGGCAAGTGTCTATGGGAAATGCGCATTGTAGCAAATTTAGTCCGTCCTCAATGGGTTAATTGAAGAATAACATTTTAAAATTTCAGAAGAGCCAGGAGAGCTACACATGAGTTATGTATTCACAGTTTCAACTGCACACAAAAGGCAGAGAAGCGGGATGTGGCATCCAGCATATTGATCACTTTCTTTCCGATTAGGCAGAGCCTATGCTTTAGCCGCTTTCACAAACAGAAGTTACCTTTATTGCCTGGTGATGCAAAAATTTTCATTTTATTTCTGTCATTCACACATCGTAAATGAAAATCCACTTGGCTGCACATGAAGCACTTTGAATCTCCAAACTGAGCATGCCTAAACAATGACCGGAGTGTGTGGACCAAGTGTGGCATTATTAGATTGGAAATATTGAATGATGGTCATGTTGTTCGGACATGCTGTATAGGGCAAATTATTGCAAGCTTTAAAAAAAAAAAAAAAATCGAGATGGACCAATTTTTGTATCACAATGCATATTGCTAGAGTTAAAACATGTGTTGTTGTTATTTTGTTTTTGTTTATTGTTTTGCTTTGTTTGGTTGGTTTTTTTTTTGGGGGGGGGGATGGGTGTCCACATACAAGACTTACCCCGTTGAGGATGGGTTGATTTTGCTCTAACACACATTTCCCCAACTTTACACACCTGCCCAAACATCCTCGGGACTTGCCTTCAACAGCTTAATGGTTTTCCTATTATGTTGCAAAAGTTGATGAAAAAATATCACATGATTTCGGGAATCTGTGTGAATAGAACTGTATAGAACTGTTACCAAGAGAAGTCCCTGCCCTTTACAGGAGGGACACTGTGGAGCATTGACAGTGGAATCTGAGGTCTGGCTGAACAAAATCTCCTGGCGTTAAGCTGTATTAATGGAGGAGCTTTGAATGCGCTTTAAGCTCTTATACCTACAATAGCCCTGCTGCTATTAGGAAGGATTATCCTGAAAGCTAGGGGATTTAAGATATTTAAGGTTTAAGGTATTCAAGAATTTCTCACACAAAATCCTCATTTGTCCAAAGATTCTGAAGAGGCACCAAACCTTGCAGTGCAATCCCATGGATTTGATTTATGGACACTCGTGAACTTGATTTAATCCATTCTGTTTCCTCTTTTTCGTGGTTGTCTTATTCAAGATAATCTTCACGCAATAGTGCATTTCTGAGTGAAAAAGAAAAAAAAAAAAAACGAATTGAAAATCTACTTTAACCCGTTGAGGACAAGTCCCCAGTATACTTGGGCAAGCATCTGTGGGAAATGCCTGTTGTAGCAAAATCAGTCCGTCCTCAACGGATTACAAGCATTTCATGGTTGAGTACTTAGAGGTTTCGGAATAAGTGTAAGTATGTACTTACAGTATTAAGTTTTATACCTATGATACACAGATAACAAGCAGGGTTCCTGCTTGCTGTACCCATGCATGGGTTCTAGTGCACTTAAAACTTGTGTTGGCACTGAAACCAAATCCCTTTTAACAAATTGCTGCAAGATTGCAGTTGCTACTCAATGCACTGGTGCTGATGAGGATGGTCTGGCCCTTTTAACCAAAAACAGAATATACTCATCAATGATCAGATTCTGTCAATTGACAGAATCTCTGATCATGAGCTATTGGTTCAAAACACTTCAATTTGTTTTCTGTTTATACCTTTATTATCTCATTATTTTGTGATCTGAGTCACAACATCAAATGTAGGACTGAATACCTCATTTGATATTCATGAATGCACAACACTCACAATCCCTTCACCCCACAAAAAAAAAGGGAAAAAAAAGAAAGAAAGAAAGGAAACACAACTTCTACTGTGTAATGGTACAGTTGGCAATCGCATACAAGATTGTATTTAATCATAACTGAAAATTACTTATAATCAGAGCTGGTTGGTTTTGATATGAATCATCAAATATAGTGTTTCTCATTCCCTTCATTCTCTCTTCTACATTCACAAGTTTAGAGCTCAAAGAATTTTTCAAATAGCTTCTGAAATTCTGGCCGTTACAATTTAAGTTATATAAAATCATGATGAACTCTCTCCATACACTCAGGTTGAACTCATAACGAATCACTTTATATTCAATCATAATATTAATGGACACCAATTTCTCTAATATTTCTTTAGAGTGGATGGAATAATGGCAAACATTTATGATAGCAACTATTATATTCCACATACTAAGAATGTTGCAATAGGATTGGTCCAGAGCTGATCACGTGATGAAGCGTAGTTTTGCCCATCACAACACCTGAGAAGAAAAGTTTGTTACACTCTATGTTGATAGTCCCTTTTGTTTCGCTGATCTCCACACAGTCCACACAGTCCTAACGCAAGATGAGTATGTGCGAAATAAAAGTGCGTTGCACTGTGGACTATCATGTGACCTAGGTCACTTGATAGTACACAGTGCAACGCACTTTCACTTCGTTGCCGCGCGGTGCGTGCAGCAAATTCATTGCTTTGTCATCTACGCGCACACGTAGCCTAAGTCCTAAGGATACCTAAAGACAGCTAAAACGGTTTCAGATGTGGAATAAAATGGGAATTTCTAGGACCCTAGATGTGGAATATAAAGCAAATAATCAACTGTTAGTTTCAGGCAATGAGACAAACTATCACTTCCTCGGCGATCTGAATGTGTACGCTATCTTTCCTCAGCTGTGCTTCGGAAAGATAGCTACATCCAGATCGTCTCGGAAGTGATAGTTTGTCCCATCACCTTCACCAACGTTGATTATTTGCTTACTGTAACACCAGAAACTTTCACATGCTTTAAACTTTTACAAACTTTGCGAGGGGCCAAGATTTTTGAAAGTAAAATTCACACAAAAGTTTTTGTCTGCAATATGCATTGAATGCCAAGTAAAATGCTGCACAAGGCACAAGTACCCCGGTACTCATAATTTTTTCACGGTCAGCAATTCCCAAAAGCTTCATGCCATGAAAAAGGCCTTCGGCTCCAGTTCGAAAAAGTTTCCCTGTTCTACAGTAATTGTACCATGATGAAAATCTTGAATCCCCTTCAAATCATCAGTAAAGAGGTGGATGAAATATAAAGCTGCTGTAGAGAGAGAACCAACTCACCTCTTTTGCTTTCATAAGTTCCTCTTGAAGCTTATCAAAGGCATGTGCCTGAGCCTCAGCAACAGAGTTGTTCCTGGTGGCAAGACTATCCATGCGTGACCTTTGCTCTGGCAAGAGGTCAGGTGGGTCAACTCTGATGGTAAGTTCATCAAGTTCACTGTCCACATCACTGTAAGGATGCATAAAATTAATCTTTCTAGCTGAATTTGAAATTTAGGGCAGATCTATCTCAACAAATACATGACACAAAACTTAGGTTACTATACTATTATTTGATTAAGAATACTGTAATTACAAAGAGAATTTGGAAAAGAAACATGAATTTAGTCCTTAATGTCATGTAGGTGCCTTACAGATGATCCATCTTTGTAATGTGACAGTAATGTTTCCTTCATAGAAACTCTCACTCCATTTTTATTTGTTTGTCGTTCACAAATGTTCCCGAAGTCAGTATTCATGATGAAAGAGTCATTATCCTGTCTTCAACTTCCACAGCTAAAGTAGGACTAGGCCAAATAAATTACATTGTACATTCTAATATTCTATGATACCCTAGCACTATATTAACAACATTGATGTAAATAGAAATGACAGAAATTGGTTTCTTTTGTTCTGACCCCTTTTGTTTAATGGTGGGAACCAACTCAGATTTGTGACATAACACACACATCAGAAAGTATTTCTGACTGCAGGGGAATAAACCTCTATCTACTGTAGTCACAACATAAGGGCAACTGCAACTTCTTGGCAGCAGAATGTACATTTTCTTTTTGCATCGATACTGAAGTTAACACTGTAAATCCATTGTCTACAGGGGACTTGCATCACATCTACAGGGATTGCATAATCTCAAAAGAATGCATAACAATGACACATCACTAATTTACCCTACCACCCTTTCAGAATGTTCTCTCTTATTACTCAGTATAACAGCAGACTGGCATACAAATTTACAGCTGTAGGTTCTGTGGCAAGTGAAGAAGCCGTACCTCTCATTCTGACCATTCACGTTTTGGTTTACTCCGTCTATGTCATTGAGGCGTCTCTGACTTTGCCCTCTTATGCCCTCTCCCTCCTGGTCGATGCTCTTCTGCAAAGGCCCTGGGTCGCTGCTTGCTTTGAGGTTTTGGTAGCACAACGAGGGAGACAGTTGGAGATTTTTCGAACTCCCATCCATGGTTTCTTTTCCAGGTCTTGACACTGCTCTTGTTATTCTCTTTATTTTTCTTGTCCCTAATGTATCAGTGTCTCAAATGGCAAACACCTTTCGAACGCTCTGAATTGCTCAATTCATATTCTTCTCCTTTTATGCTGTTCTTTGCTCTTCTATGTGAAACATTTCCTGCACCTTTCCAATGAAAATCAGTGTGATAAGCTGGCTATTTATAGCGCCCTCAGTCAAGTGATCTGATCTTTCAGGAATTATATTACTTGAGAATCAATAAGAAAAAAAAAATCAATTTAAGATATTTAATTGGTCTCAGTATTTAATCAATCAAGAAATGATGGCAGCCACAAAGTATCACCATAAGCTATAATTTCTGGTGAGATTTGAAATGTCCTTATTTGTATTTTGCTTTTATTATTAGTTGTTTTGTTATTCTACTTTGTAAAAAATGTATATATTCAGGTGGCAAAGTTCCTCCTACATCCGAAGCTGGTTGGAATCAAAGCAATGCAGTCTCGTCAGTGTCAGTCATCTGTGAGAAATTGAACACAAGAAGACAAGAAACAATATATTGCATAGGGGCCTACTCCTTTTTTTACTCACATGCAGCATGCCACTCTCCTCAGGCATATTTACTCAGTAATGTGTATTCGGAACTATGGAGTGCTGCACCAGGCAGATTAAATCATAGACCTAACAGTTAGGGCTACAGTACTGTACAACAACCCTGCCGAGCCTTACAAACCTCGTGCCCAGGCCCGTCCGGGGCGCTCCATTGTCATGAACGATTGTACAGACTTAGC